>OX439483.1:272696302-273296302 GCA_949320155.1 Melangyna quadrimaculata
GGTCTGGTCTGGTCTGGTATGGTATGGTCTGGTCTGGTATGGTCTGGTATGGTCTGGTATGGTCTGGTATGGTCTGGTATGGTCTGGTATGGTCTGGTATGGTCTGGTATGGTCTGGTCTGGTCTGGTCTGGTCTGGTCTGGTCTGGTCTGGTCTGGTCTGGTCTGGTCTGGTCTGGTCTGGTCTGGTCTGGTCTGGTCTGGTCTGGTCTGTCTGGTCTGGTCTGGTCTGGTCTGGTCTGGTCTGGTCTGTCTGGTCTGGTCTGGTCTGGTCTGGTCTGGTCTGGTCTGGTCTGGTCTGGTCTGGTCTGGTCTGGTCTGGTCTGGTCTGGTCTGGTCTGGTCTGGTCTGGTCTGGTCTGGTCTGGTCTGGTCTGGTCTGGTCTGGTCTGGTCTGGTCTGGTCTGGTCTGGTCTGGTCTGGTCTGGTCTGGTCTGGTCTGGTCTGGTCTGGTCTGGTCTGGTCTGGTCTGGTCTGGTCTGGTCTGGTCTGGTCTGGTCTGGTCTGGTCTGGTCTGGTCTGGTCTGGTCTGGTCTGGTCTGGTCTGGTCTGGTCTGGTCTGGTCTGGTCTGGTCTGGTCTGGTCTGGTCTGGTCTGGTCTGGTCTGGTCTGGTCTGGTCTGGTCTGGTCTGGTCTGGTCTGGTCTGGTCTGGTCTGGTCTGGTCTGGTCTGGTCTGGTCTGGTCTGGTCTGGTCTGGTCTGGTCTGGTCTGGTCTGGTCTGGTCTGGTCTGGTCTGGTCTGGTCTGGTCTGGTCTGGTCTGGTCTGGTCTGGTCTGGTCTGGTCTGGTCTGGTCTGGTCTGGTCTGGTCTGGTCTGGTCTGGTCTGGTCTGGTCTGGTCTGGTCTGGTCTGGTCTGGTCTGGTCTGGTCTGGTCTGGTCTGGTCTGGTCTGGTCTGGTCTGGTCTGGTCTGGTCTGGTCTGGTCTGGTCTGGTCTGGTCTGGTCTGGTCTGGTCTGGTCTGGTCTGGTCTGGTCTGGTCTGGTCTGGTCTGGTCTGGTCTGGTCTGGTCTGGTCTGGTCTGGTCTGGTCTGGTCTGGTCTGGTCTGGTCTGGTCTGGTCTGGTCTGGTCTGGTCTGGTCTGGTCTGGTCTGGTCTGGTCTGGTCTGGTCTGGTCTGGTCTGGTCTGGTCTGGTCTGGTCTGGTCTGGTCTGGTCTGGTCTGGTCTGGTCTGGTCTGGTCTGGTCTGGTCTGGTCTGGTCTGGTCTGTCTGGTCTGGTCTGGTCTGGTCTGGTCTGGTCTGGTCTGGTCTGGTCTGGTCTGGTCTGGTCTGGTCTGGTCTGGTCTGGTCTGGTCTGGTCTGGTCTGGTCTGGTCTGGTCTGGTCTGGTCTGGTCTGGTCTGGTCTGGTCTGGTCTGGTCTGGTCTGGTCTGGTCTGGTCTGGTCTGGTCTGGTCTGGTCTGGTCTGGTCTGGTCTGGTCTGGTCTGGTCTGGTCTGGTCTGGTCTGGTCTGGTCTGGTCTGGTCTGGTCTGGTCTGGTCTGGTCTGGTCTGGTCTGGTCTGGTCTGGTCTGGTCTGGTCTGGTCTGGTCTGGTCTGGTCTGGTCTGGTCTGGTCTGGTCTGGTCTGGTCTGGTCTGGTCTGGTCTGGTCTGGTCTGGTCTGGTCTGGTCTGGTCTGGTCTGGTCTGGTCTGGTCTGGTCTGGTCTGGTCTGGTCTGGTCTGGTCTGGTCTGGTCTGGTCTGGTCTGGTCTGGTCTGGTCTGGTCTGGTCTGGTCTGGTCTGGTCTGGTCTGGTCTGGTCTGGTCTGGTCTGGTCTGGTCTGGTCTGGTCTGGTCTGTCTGGTCTGGTCTGGTCTGGTCTGGTCTGGTCTGGTCTGGTCTGGTCTGGTCTGGTCTGGTCTGGTCTGGTCTGGTCTGGTCTGGTCTGGTCTGGTCTGGTCTGGTCTGGTCTGGTCTGGTCTGGTCTGGTCTGGTCTGGTCTGGTCTGGTCTGGTCTGGTCTGGTCTGGTCTGGTCTGGTCTGGTCTGGTCTGGTCTGGTCTGGTCTGGTCTGGTCTGGTCTGGTCTGGTCTGGTCTGGTCTGGTCTGGTCTGGTCTGGTCTGGTCTGGTCTGGTCTGGTCTGGTCTGGTCTGGTCTGGTCTGGTCTGGTCTGGTCTGGTCTGGTCTGGTCTGGTCTGGTCTGGTCTGGTCTGGTCTGGTCTGGTCTGGTCTGGTCTGGTCTGGTCTGGTCTGGTCTGGTCTGGTCTGGTCTGGTCTGGTCTGGTCTGGTCTGGTCTGGTCTGGTCTGGTCTGGTCTGGTCTGGTCTGGTCTGGTCTGGTCTGGTCTGGTCTGGTCTGGTCTGGTCTGGTCTGGTCTGGTCTGGTCTGGTCTGGTCTGGTCTGGTCTGGTCTGGTCTGGTCTGGGTCTGGTCTGGTCTGGTCTGGTCTGGTCTGGTCTGGTCTGGTCTGGTCTGGTCTGGTCTGGTCTGGTCTGGTCTGGTCTGGTCTGGTCTGGTCTGGTCTGGTCTGGTCTGGTCTGGTCTGGTCTGGTCTGGTCTGGTCTGGTCTGTCTGGTCTGGTCTGGTCTGGTCTGGTCTGGTCTGGTCTGGTCTGGTCTGGTCTGGTCTGGTCTGGTCTGGTCTGGTCTGGTCTGGTCTGGTCTGGTCTGGTCTGGTCTGGTCTGGTCTGGTCTGGTCTGGTCTGGTCTGGTCTGGTCTGGTCTGGTCTGGTCTGTCTGGTCTGGTCTGGTCTGGTCTGGTCTGGTCTGGTCTGGTCTGGTCTGGTCTGGTCTGGTCTGGTCTGGTCTGGTCTGGTCTGGTCTGGTCTGGTCTGGTCTGGTCTGGTCTGGTCTGGTCTGGTCTGGTCTGGTCTGGTCTGGTCTGGTCTGGTCTGGTCTGGTCTGTCTGGTCTGGTCTGGTCTGGTCTGGTCTGGTCTGGTCTGGTCTGGTCTGGTCTGGTCTGGTCTGGTCTGGTCTGGTCTGGTCTGGTCTGGTCTGGTCTGGTCTGGTCTGGTCTGGTCTGGTCTGGTCTGGTCTGGTCTGGTCTGGTCTGGTCTGGTCTGGTCTGGTCTGGTCTGGTCTGGTCTGGTCTGGTCTGGTCTGGTCTGGTCTGGTCTGCTGTCTGGTCTGGTCTGGTCTGGTCTGGTCTGGTCTGGTCTGGTCTGGTCTGGTCTGGTCTGGTCTGGTCTGGTCTGGTCTGGTCTGGTCTGGTCTGGTCTGGTCTGGTCTGGTCTGGTCTGGTCTGGTCTGGTCTGGTCTGGTCTGGTCTGGTCTGGTCTGGTCTGGTCTGGTCTGGTCTGGTCTGGTCTGGTCTGGTCTGGTCTGGTCTGGTCTGGTCTGGTCTGGTCTGGTCTGGTCTGGTCTGGTGGTCTGGTCTGGTCTGGTCTGGTCTGGTCTGGTCTGGTCTGGTCTGGTCTGGTCTGGTCTGGTCTGGTCTGGTCTGGTCTGGTCTGGTCTGGTCTGGTCTGGTCTGGTCTGGTCTGGTCTGGTCTGGTCTGGTCTGGTCTGGTCTGGTCTGGTCTGGTCTGGTCTGGTCTGGTCTGGTCTGGTCTGGTCTGGTCTGGTCTGGTCTGGTCTGGTCTGGTCTGTCTGGTCTGGTCTGGTCTGGTCTGGTCTGGTCTGGTCTGGTCTGTCTGGTCTGGTCTGGTCTGGTCTGGTCTGGTCTGGTCTGGTCTGGTCTGGTCTGGTCTGGTCTGGTCTGGTCTGGTCTGGTCTGGTCTGGTCTGGTCTGGTCTGGTCTGGTCTGGTCTGGTCTGGTCTGGTCTGGTCTGGTCTGTCTGGTCTGGTCTGGTCTGGTCTGGTCTGGTCTGGTCTGGTCTGGTCTGGTCTGGTCTGGTCTGGTCTGGTCTGGTCTGGTCTGGTCTGGTCTGGTCTGGTCTGGTCTGGTCTGGTCTGGTCTGGTCTGGTCTGGTCTGGTCTGGTCTGGTCTGGTCTGGTCTGGTCTGGTCTGGTCTGGTCTGGTCTGGTCTGGTCTGGTCTGGTCTGGTCTGGTCTGGTCTGGTCTGGTCTGGTCTGGTCTGGTCTGGTCTGGTCTGGTCTGGTCTGGTCTGGTCTGGTCTGGTCTGGTCTGGTCTGGTCTGGTCTGGTCTGGTCTGGTCTGGTCTGGTCTGGTCTGGTCTGGTCTGGTCTGGTCTGGTCTGGTCTGGTCTGGTCTGGTCTGGTCTGGTCTGGTCTGGTCTGGTCTGGTCTGGTCTGGTCTGGTCTGGTCTGGTCTGGTCTGGTCTGGTCTGGTCTGGTCTGGTCTGGTCTGGTCTGGTCTGGTCTGGTCTGGTCTGGTCTGGTCTGGTCTGGTCTGGTCTGGTCTGGTCTGGTCTGGTCTGGTCTGGTCTGGTCTGGTCTGGTCTGGTCTGGTCTGGTCTGGTCTGGTCTGGTCTGGTCTGGTCTGGTCTGGTCTGGTCTGGTCTGGTCTGGTCTGGTCTGGTCTGGTCTGGTCTGGTCTGGTCTGGTCTGGTCTGGTCTGGTCTGGTCTGGTCTGGTCTGGTCTGTCTGGTCTGGTCTGGTCTGGTCTGGTCTGGTCTGGTCTGGTCTGGTCTGGTCTGGTCTGGTCTGGTCTGGTCTGGTCTGGTCTGGTCTGGTCTGGTCTGGTCTGGTCTGGTCTGGTCTGGTCTGGTCTGGTCTGGTCTGGTCTGGTCTGGTCTGGTCTGGTCTGGTCTGGTCTGGTCTGGTCTGGTCTGGTCTGGTCTGGTCTGGTCTGGTCTGGTCTGGTCTGGTCTGGTCTGGTCTGGTCTGGTCTGGTCTGGTCTGGTCTGGTCTGGTCTGGTCTGGTCTGGTCTGGTCTGGTCTGGTCTGGTCTGGTCTGGTCTGGTCTGGTCTGGTCTGGTCTGGTCTGGTCTGGTCTGGTCTGGTCTGGTCTGGTCTGGTCTGGTCTGGTCTGGTCTGGTCTGGTCTGGTCTGGTCTGGTCTGGTCTGGTCTGGTCTGGTCTGGTCTGGTCTGGTCTGGTCTGGTCTGGTCTGGTCTGGTCTGGTCTGGTCTGGTCTGGTCTGGTCTGGTCTGGTCTGGTCTGGTCTGGTCTGGTCTGGTCTGGTCTGGTCTGGTCTGGTCTGGTCTGGTCTGGTCTGGTCTGGTCTGGTCTGGTCTGGTCTGGTCTGGTCTGGTCTGGTCTGGTCTGGTCTGGTCTGGTCTGGTCTGGTCTGGTCTGGTCTGGTCTGGTCTGGTCTGGTCTGGTCTGGTCTGGTCTGGTCTGGTCTGGTCTGGTCTGGTCTGGTCTGGTCTGGTCTGGTCTGGTCTGGTCTGGTCTGGTCTGGTCTGGTCTGGTCTGGTCTGTCTGGTCTGGTCTGGTCTGGTCTGGTCTGGTCTGGTCTGGTCTGGTCTGGTCTGGTCTGGTCTGGTCTGGTCTGGTCTGGTCTGGTCTGGTCTGGTCTGGTCTGGTCTGGTCTGGTCTGGTCTGGTCTGGTCTGGTCTGGTCTGGTCTGGTCTGGTCTGGTCTGGTCTGGTCTGGTCTGGTCTGGTCTGGTCTGGTCTGGTCTGGTCTGGTCTGGTCTGGTCTGGTCTGGTCTGGTCTGGTCTGGTCTGGTCTGGTCTGGTCTGGTCTGGTCTGGTCTGGTCTGGTCTGGTCTGGTCTGGTCTGGTCTGGTCTGGTCTGTCTGGTCTGGTCTGGTCTGGTCTGGTCTGGTCTGGTCTGGTCTGGTCTGGTCTGGTCTGGTCTGGTCTGGTCTGGTCTGGTCTGGTCTGGTCTGGTCTGGTCTGGTCTGGTCTGGTCTGGTCTGGTCTGGTCTGGTCTGGTCTGGTCTGGTCTGGTCTGGTCTGGTCTGGTCTGGTCTGGTCTGGTCTGGTCTGGTCTGGTCTGGTCTGGTCTGGTCTGGTCTGGTCTGGTCTGGTCTGGTCTGGTCTGGTCTGGTCTGGTCTGGTCTGGTCTGGTCTGGTCTGGTCTGGTCTGGTCTGGTCTGGTCTGGTCTGGTCTGGTCTGGTCTGGTCTGGTCTGGTCTGGTCTGGTCTGGTCTGGTCTGGTCTGGTCTGGTCTGGTCTGGTCTGGTCTGGTCTGGTCTGGTCTGGTCTGGTCTGGTCTGGTCTGGTCTGGTCTGGTCTGGTCTGGTCTGGTCTGGTCTGGTCTGGTCTGGTCTGGTCTGGTCTGGTCTGGTCTGGTCTGGTCTGGTCTGGTCTGGTCTGGTCTGGTCTGTCTGGTCTGGTCTGGTCTGGTCTGGTCTGGTCTGGTCTGGTCTGGTCTGGTCTGGTCTGGTCTGGTCTGGTCTGTCTGGTCTGGTCTGGTCTGGTCTGGTCTGGTCTGGTCTGGTCTGGTCTGGTCTGGTCTGGTCTGGTCTGGTCTGGTCTGGTCTGGTCTGGTCTGGTCTGGTCTGGTCTGGTCTGGTCTGGTCTGGTCTGGTCTGGTCTGGTCTGGTCTGGTCTGGTCTGGTCTGGTCTGGTCTGGTCTGGTCTGGTCTGGTCTGTCTGGTCTGGTCTGGTCTGGTCTGGTCTGGTCTGGTCTGGTCTGGTCTGGTCTGGTCTGGTCTGGTCTGGTCTGGTCTGGTCTGGTCTGGTCTGGTCTGGTCTGGTCTGTCTGGTCTGGTCTGGTCTGGTCTGGTCTGGTCTGGTCTGGTCTGGTCTGGTCTGGTCTGGTCTGGTCTGGTCTGGTCTGGTCTGGTCTGGTCTGGTCTGGTCTGGTCTGGTCTGGGTCTGGTCTGGTCTGGTCTGGTCTGGTCTGGTCTGGTCTGGTCTGGTCTGGTCTGGTCTGGTCTGGTCTGGTCTGGTCTGGTCTGGTCTGGTCTGGTCTGGTCTGGTCTGGTCTGGTCTGGTCTGGTCTGGTCTGGTCTGGTCTGGTCTGGTCTGGTCTGGTCTGGTCTGGTCTGGTCTGGTCTGGTCTGGTCTGGTCTGGTCTGGTCTGGTCTGGTCTGGTCTGGTCTGGTCTGGTCTGGTCTGGTCTGGTCTGGTCTGGTCTGGTCTGGTCTGGTCTGGTCTGGTCTGGTCTGGTCTGGTCTGGTCTGGTCTGGTCTGGTCTGGTCTGGTCTGGTCTGGTCTGGTCTGGTCTGGTCTGGTCTGGTCTGGTCTGGTCTGGTCTGGTCTGGTCTGGTCTGGTCTGGTCTGGTCTGGTCTGGTCTGGTCTGGTCTGGTCTGGTCTGGTCTGGTCTGGTCTGGTCTGGTCTGGTCTGGTCTGGTCTGGTCTGGTCTGGTCTGGTCTGGTCTGGTCTGGTCTGGTCTGGTCTGGTCTGGTCTGGTCTGGTCTGGTCTGGTCTGGTCTGGTCTGGTCTGGTCTGGTCTGGTCTGGTCTGGTCTGGTCTGGTCTGGTCTGGTCTGGTCTGGTCTGGTCTGGTCTGGTCTGGTCTGGTCTGGTCTGGTCTGGTCTGGTCTGGTCTGGTCTGGTCTGGTCTGGTCTGGTCTGGTCTGGTCTGGTCTGGTCTGGTCTGGTCTGGTCTGGTCTGGTCTGGTCTGGTCTGGTCTGGTCTGGTCTGGTCTGGTCTGGTCTGGTCTGGTCTGGTCTGGTCTGGTCTGGTCTGGTCTGGTCTGGTCTGGTCTGGTCTGGTCTGGTCTGGTCTGGTCTGGTCTGGTCTGGTCTGGTCTGGTCTGGTCTGGTCTGGTCTGGTCTGGTCTGGTCTGGTCTGGTCTGGTCTGGTCTGGTCTGGTCTGGTCTGGTCTGGTCTGGTCTGGTCTGGTCTGGTCTGGTCTGGTCTGGTCTGGTCTGGTCTGGTCTGGTCTGGTCTGGTCTGGTCTGGTCTGGTCTGGTCTGGTCTGGTCTGGTCTGGTCTGGTCTGGTCTGGTCTGGTCTGGTCTGGTCTGGTCTGGTCTGGTCTGGTCTGGTCTGGTCTGGTCTGGTCTGGTCTGGTCTGGTCTGGTCTGGTCTGGTCTGGTCTGGTCTGGTCTGGTCAGGTCAGGTCTGGTCTGGTCTGGTCTCGTTTCGTCTTGTCTGGTCTGGTCTCGTTTCGTCTTGTCTCGTCTCGTCTTGTCTCGTCTCGTCTCGTCTCGTCTCGTCTCGTCTCGTCTCGTCTCGTCTCGTCTCGTCTCGTCTCGTCTCGTCTCGTCTCGTCTCGTCTCGTCTCGTCTCGTCTCGTCTCGTCTCGTCTCGTCTCGTCTCGTCTCGTCTCGTCTCGTCTCGTCTCGTCTCGTCTCGTCTCGTCTCGTCTCGTCTCGTCTCGTCTCGTCTCGTCTCGTCTCGTCTCGTCTCGTCTCGTCTCGTCTCGTCTCGTCTCGTCTCGTCCCGTCTCGTCTCGTCTCGTCTCGTTTCGTCTCGTCTCGTCTCGTCATGCGAGACCGAGACTTTTCTCGTTTCGTGGCCAGCCCTACTCATAAATGCAGTCGATGCAAAGAAAAGAGCTGATTTTGAATTGAAATCCAGAAATTCAAATGAGAGAGTCCCAACTCCCAACTTAACCACAACTTGTGTAACAATAACTATTTTAATAACTTAATAAATATTGTAATCAAACTGCTTTGATTACAATTGTCTTAAAAACCAAAGTTGTCACTCTGGTAGACGGTGCAAGCCATGCTATAAAATGAATTGTTGTACAAACTATTGTTTTGAAAAATTTGATAAATAAAAGTCATTAATAATTTAATTGAATTATATTTTGGAACAGAAGCAGCTGTTTGGGATGGCTCGAATCTTTCAGAGTATCTTAAAACAGATGGTGGTGTCAGACAGGGTTGCCCCCTCAGTGGATTATTGTTTTTTCTCTTCATAAATGACATTGTACCTTAACTTCCTGGTGGTCTAAGGATTGCAAATTTAACTATTAATGTGTTGGTTATGCTGTAGACTTAGTGATTTTAGCTGAAACTCCCCAACATTTGCAACTAATGATCAACCGTCTTTCTTTATTTTGTTTGTTAGAAATGGGGACGTATAATAAACACAGCCAAATAAAAAGTCATGATTTTCAAATCATCTAATCGAGGTGCAGAATCACCTTATTCTATACTGCACAAGTATGTGGCTCGGAAGAATTTGAAGATTTGGAAAAGTTCAATAGAAACTTCGTCAAGTAATTGTTTAATATGCCTATAAAAACACTAAACTATGCAATTTATGTTGAAACAGGGTTGGCGAAATTTCATGTAAGCACACTTAAACTGCAAGCTGACTTTATTTTAAAAGTACTTGATCTACCTGATGCACGGTTAACAAAAAAAAAATGCTGAACTACGAAACCAGAAAAAAGGACTGGTGGATGGCAAAACGGCAGAATCTTGGTGTGTATGGTGTAGATTTAAATACAATGCCTAGTGATCTAAACCTTCTAAAAGAATGCTTATTGGTGGATTTACATGTATCTTCGTCTGACTTCTGCAAAAAAAAGGGTATGCAAAATTGAAATTCGATAGAGAGGGAACGCCAAAACGCAGAAGATCATCGAACATGCAGATTATAGGAAGTGCCATAATGTAGATATGAAGCCGAACATATTCATCTTCTTGATGGTTCTCTTTCACACGCTCCATGATAAAAATCCTAATTTTTCGAAAGTATATTTTTTGCTTTGGAAAAATGGGAGTTTTGAGGATTTCGGTGACATTTGCAACATTCTGTTACCGATTTGTAAAGCCATAACCTGTCAAATTAAATTGAAAGAATGCTACGGAGATGATGCATCGAAAAACTTAAAGATATCTGAATTTTTTGAGATTAAATTTTTGGTGTGTGAAAAGGCGGTTTAAGCAACTTTGGGTGACATTTTGGAACGAAATATTCCTCGTACGACGTAATTTAGTTTCTTACCTATCTGTGAACGTATGAACTGTCAAATTCTATTAAAGGATGGCTTCGATGTTAATGGATTAAAAGACCTCCAAAAAATCAATTTTTTCCTTAAAATTATTTTAAAAAAATCGTTATTTTTGAATTAGATGAAAATTAATCCATGTTACTTTGACGCGTTACTTTGAAAAGTCTGTCAAGGCATCCGTTATCGCATTGGCAGTATTATGCGTTGACCATCGCAAGACTTGATGCAGAATTCAACGTCATTTTTTGTTAAGTAACAAAATCGAAGTCCGATGCCAAAGCAAATTCAATAAAATTGTGTATTTAGAATCCTAGATAGGCTGTCCTAGTAAAAACTGAACGTGACCGCAGATACTTGAAAGCAACTTGCTTACAAGTTTCCTGCCGCCAACGTCACAACATGTTCACGTATACGAACTTGACAGTCAATCTATGTAGCCAACTGGCTTGCCAGTCCTGGGTCGTGTAGCCTCAGGGTTAATTACAAAGAAATTTCATGAAGCTGAAGATCGCTCCAAAGATTTAAAAGGATTTGTTTGTGAGAGAATCTGGAGGAATTTCGAAGAAATTTTTCAAAACTATAAAATGGATTTTGTTGTGGTCGAAATTTTCTAGGCGTGACTTTTTTTATTTTGCTATTTAATTTTTTTTTTAATAAAAAATAGTGGAAAAAAATCAACTTTTTTTTTGTCGGGGAATCTAGGACGCAATAATTGCTTTTTGAACAAAATAAAATATGACATGTGTAGAATGGACTGAACTACAGACGTGAATTTTTTTCTTTTTAACTTCCCATTGGAAGTTATTGTAATTGGTGCGATTTGTCGAATTGAAAATGTTGACATATCTTCACGTTTTGTGGTCTCTAGAATCAGAATTCGTCGTTTTAAACAAGATGTCTTTATGTTTGTATGTACGTACGTTCGGTGTACTTTTTTCGTCCATCTTATCTCGAGAATGAATAAAGATATCGACCTCGGATAAATTTTATTTTACAGATAATATTGTCATAACGTGCTGAAAAGCTTTTCTTACAAATTCAATAAACCGTTTTTTTACTACGGCAATTTAAAAAGGAGCTGTAAAATGTCATTTATCTGGAATATCTCGAGAACGGAATAAGATATTCACCTTAGACTAATTTTAATTTACACATAATTACACAGTACCAAATTGGTAAATATTAAAAAAAAAATTCAACAGACACTTTTTTTTTTAACTATGAAAAACAGTTGAAACATAATTTTCGTCTCAAATATTTGAAGAACAAAAAATGATTCCGAGCCCAGTCTATTTTTTTTTTACATATAATGGCGTAGTCAACAACTGATAATTTTTTTTAAAAAATTCAATAAACAATTTTTTTTTTAGATCAAAAAAACTGGAATTAAAACTATTAAAAATTCTTAACAAATTTTTTTCAACTCTTTTCAAAAATGTTTTAATTCGAAAAATTCTTACACTCAAAATGGCTAAAAAATGGAAATTTTGCATATGATACTTAATATGCCTTTTTATATTCTTTGAAACCATGTTTTGTTTTTTTTTAAGTACACTCCTCCGATTTTTGGTATTTTTTTTTAGACAATAGTCTGTTTTGAAATAATTGGCTTTAATAATTAATACCTCCATACCGAGAAGTTAGGAAAAAAAGTTTTATATGTAAGATTCTTAGAATTTTGTAAGCTATTTACAAACAAATTATAAAAATGTTACTATTATAAAAAGCTAAAGTACAAAATAATGGTAATGTCACATTTTGCCCTGCATCTTCTATCTGATTACCCAAAAAGCCAAAGTTATTACTCTATAAAATATATAATTATATAATATATACCCACCACTTAGGCAAAAAATAATGTCAGATTCATGGCTAAAATTCAACCTTGAAATTTTTACAAAAAAATATCAGAATAGTACCTACAGACAAGAAAGGATGCTTAAAGCAATTGTATGCATTAACATAGAAACATTTGTGGGATATTCTTAAATGGCTTTAAGAATAATTGACACCATTTTCATTGTTGCTTTTTCGTTGATTCTTTGCGCATGTATTTGTGAATTTGTTTTGTTTTTCTGTATTGTTCTTGATTTTGGCGGGTGATTTCTGATTCCGTATTTTAGAAGAGAGCTAAAGAGAAGTTTTACGGGTGGATTTTGATTCTGCATAAGAGACTTAAAGAGAAGACAAAAAAAGACATCTTATGCTGTACAAACCAGAAAGAACACGTCATAGGAAGTAAAAAAATCGTGTGGCACTAGGGCTCATGAAGAACCAGGGCCTAGTGACTAACAACTCGCAACCATTCCTGTGTGCGCCTTTCGACAGGAATGGAAGGGACCTACAATTTTATGCCGAATCCGAACGGCTAGACGAGAAGCACTTATTCGTGACATGTGATACTCTTGGAGGATTTATCAATTCCTCGCAAGAGGTAGTAGCCCTGAAAAAAAAATTTTTAGTTTTTAGGTGGACGAGGCTGGGAAGCGATCCCAGACCAGCGTGACAGTCGAACGCACTAACCATTACGGTACCGGCTACAACTGTCATAGGAAGTATGCACGTTAAAAAAAGCACTATTAAGAAACATGCGTGCTTTTTGTTTTTCTTCTTCTTTTGTATAGAAAAATAAGTGGCGTAGCGAGGGTTTTTGCCGCCCGGGGCTGACACAATTTTTGCCGCCCCCTGCATTTGTTTTCCAGCTTTAAAAAATAGGGACCTAGAACCACGGCAATTAAATGATATTAATGTGTATTTGATTGAATAACATAAGAAATTAATAATAAAATATGAAAAAAATCGTATTAAAGCGATTCCATTACCGCGGATGCAAGGGTGCTACATGAACAGGTACATAATAAAGAATTATCTTGAACCATTTGCATGGCCAATAAATAAATTTTAAAGAAATTATAGGAATTAGCTTCTTTTCAAAACAGTAAAATTGTATAACAGCTTTTAACCTGGTACAAAAACTTTGAAAAATGTGTCGCCATGGGATGTCTCTACCTATTTTATATTTAAAAAACACTGGCTTACGGCAGGAAAATTTTAAAACGAAATTTTCGAGATCGACAAATTTTTACCCTGCATTTTTAAGAACATGTAATTTATTTGGCACATACATTTATTGATCAAATTCCTATTGTTTGATCTCCCCCCGAAATTCTTAATCAGTGCGTAATTCTCTTTAATTTACATATATTTTTAAGTGGTTATATACTCCAAACCAAAATCTTTTTTTTCGCCCCTTTTGGGGGGCGTCTGTCTGGGTCGGTCGACACTCAAATCGTCTGGGACCCCAAAATTCTTAATCAGTGCGTAAGTCTCTTTAATTTCTATATAATTTTAAGTGGTTATATACTCCAAACTAAAATCTGTTTTTTCGCCCCTTTTGAGGGGCGTCTGTCTGGGTCGGGCGACACTCAAATCGTCTGGGACCCCGAAAGTCTTGACGAGAGCGTAGTTCTCTTTAGTTTAGATGTATATTTAAGAGGTTATATACTTATTTATTTATTTATTAATTTCATCTATCGAAACTTAATTCCCTTAAACTACAAAAAGAATTTAAATAATAATAAAATAATGCTCAAAAGTTATATATACAAAATTAATACAAAGTTAAATAGCCAACACAACTTAAATTATAGATATAAATAAATTAAAAATAAATAAAAATGAAAAACACGAGACATACAAAACTTGGCTATAGCGAATTCTTCAAAGAGTTTTTAAAACTATCCCTGCTGACATAAAGCTCGACATCATCGCAAACCGAATTAAAATATTGGAACGACTTTGCAATTGGGTCATTTTTCCCGTAGTTAGTAAAATGCCGTGGTACACTAAATAGTTGGCGTTCTCTTAAGTGCCTTTAGGGAGCATATAAATAGAGAATAAACTAAGCAAAGATGGGAAATCTATATGATTTTCCATAATATCTCTAGCAAGCATAACAAGATAATATTTCCTTCGTGGTTGCAGAGTACATAAATCAATTAAACGACATCTTTCGAGGTACGAAGGTATAATGTTATTAGTCCAATTGAACTTTCGAAGAGCATATCTAGTAAATTTCCTTTGTATCTGTTCAATTCTAGCTACACTATTTTGGTACATTGGACACCAAATAATCCAGGCATTTTCTAAAACTGATCTAATCATAGAAATATATAATGTTTTAAGCGTGTATGGATCACGAAAATCTTTGGAGTTACGCTTGATAAAACCCAATAATCTATTACTTCTAGAGATAATATAATCATAGTGATGACTGAACTTTAGCTTGGAATTAAAAATTATACCCAAATCTTTCTGCTCTTCAGCCCTTAGAAGAGGAATACTGTTAATTTCATAAGAATAAACAATAGGGTACAAAGATCTAGTGAAGCTAACGGTTTTGCATTTGGAAATATTTAAGTCTAAGGTATTAAGATAACACCATTCAGCAACTTTATTTAGGTCTGATTGAAGTTTGAGACAATCCATAGTTGAATTGATTTTTAGAAAAAGTTTCATATCATCTGCGAAAAGAAGGCAATTTGCGTTTTTAATTAATTTAGGAAGGTCATTAATGAAAAGAAGAAAGAGCAATGGTCCCATATGACTACCCTGTGGGACTCCTGAGTAATTTAAAATCTGTTTGGACGTTTGTGAACCTATTTGAACACATTGATAACGTCCAGATAAAAAGTTTTGTATCCACTTAAGAAAGAATGAAATCCTAGTAATTCAAGTTTCATAAGACGAACATCGTGATTCACTCTATCAAACGCTTTTGAGAAGTCCGTGTAGATAGCATCAACGTTCCATACTACTTGTGCAAACATTGGAAAAAATTGCTAAATTTGTTACTATGGAACCACCCGTTACCAAACCATGCTGTTGTTCAATGATACCCTGTTTTACGTCGTAATAAATGCGTCGTTTTACAGTTGCTTCAAATTACGTCGTAATAAATGCGTCGTTTTACAATTGCTTCAAATACCTTAGGAATCAATTGAAGTTTTGATATTGGTCTGTAATTTCTTATGATCCAGATTTGTGAATTGGATTTATTAAAGTTAATTTCCAAATTTGAAGAAAATTTCCACTAGAAAGAGATTTGTTAAAAATTAACGCTAAGGAATGGGATAAAGTGTGCTTACACATCTTCAAAAATATCGGAGCAATATTGTCAGAAGCAACCTTAGAACTAGCTTCGAGAGCTCCAAGTTCCAATTCCACCTCTTTTTGAGTTAACACCATACTGCCTATATCGCATATTGGCATATTCTAAAATTACTTGCTAACAAATCAAACGAAACGAAATTTGATTGAAAATAATGAGCAAACATGTCGCAAATTTCACTTTCATTACACGATATATTTCCATCTAAGATCATCTACCTAGGTAGACCAAATGAGTTTCGTTTTGAATTTAAATATGACCAGAATGCTTTCGAATCTTTTTTAACTTTAGATTCTGTTGCCCATAGATAGTTATGGAATAGAAAAAGATTTAATGATTCATAATCACCTCTACATTTTTTATACTCCTCACAATAGTTTGGATTTAACTTGATTATTATTTAACTTGGTTTACCATTACTTTTGATTTGTTTGTGTGGAACAAATCTAGAAAAAGCTTCCTCAAGTACATTAAGAAAATAAATATAAGAATTTTCTAAATCATAAAACTGAAAGATATTTTCGAAATTAATTTCATAAAAATACGAGTTTAAAGCGATTTAGTCAGCCTTAGCAAAGTCGTATGCGATATAATCTAAAGTTACAAAATTTAACTTATCCAATTCCAAAAACTTAAGTTCTATTTCAAGTGCTTTATGATGTATACAATTATTCAAAATTGGAAAATAAGCTGATTCTATTTTAGCTTCAAGTTCATTATTTATAAAAACAAGATCTAATACAGGATTATTGTCATTCAAAATATTATTAATTTGATATAAATTCATTACAAAAAGAGAGTCAATTGTGTCATATTCAATATCTTTAGTAACATTTAAAGGAAAAAGACTTTTATCTTCATCAGAATAAACCCATAAAATATCTCCCAAGTTAAAATCCCCCAGCACAATTACATGAGAATCAGTTTCAATATGATTTACAATACATGAAATGTTTTTTAAATGAGCATTATATAAGGAAATATTACTTTTTAGGAGGAACATAAGAAATAAATACATAAAGATTTTGTTGACTTTCTGGTAACAGTACCTGAACACAAATCTGTTCGACCTCAGTACACTCAAGGATGATATGATACTTATCAACTCCGCTCGCATAGCAATAAGAACTCCGCCACCTCTTGTAAGCCAAGTTGTTTCAAAAGATCTGTCTTTTCTATACACATTATAACCATCATTAAAAAATTTGGATGAATAAATGTCATCGCTAAGCCATGTTTCTGTTAAGGCTATCAACGCATACGAACAACCAGCTACTACACAATAAAATGTTTGCGTTTTAGTTCTCATAAATCCTACATTTTGGTAGTATAAGCAAAAAGAATTAAAACATTCCTTTATCTTAGAAATATTAGCAGCAACTTCAGCATCAGAGGTCACAACAACAGCATCAGAATCCCCAACAACAACATCAGTATCAGAATCCCCAACAACAACATGAGCATCAGAAGCCACAGCAACAACTTCAGCATCATTATCCACAACAACAACATCAGCATCATAAGCCTCAACAAAAAAAGTAGAATTTATAAGATCAATCGGAGTATTATTTTTTAGCTTCTTCCGGAAAAAAACGAAAATTCCTTATCCTCACTTCGTCCGGCCAGCAATCAGCATGAAAAACTCTATCATACAGAGAACAGAAGCAACACCCAACTTAAAATTAACTCGTTTTAAGGTACTCTCGTCTGTGTCTTTCTGTATAAGCTTGTAGCATTAAAAACTAGTAGCAGGTACATTCAATTTATTTGTTAAATCTTTGATTATCGCCTCAGAAGAAGTTGAAGGTCTAAGGCTCGATAGATGGAACCATTTTTTTTGGGTAAAAACATCAGTTTCATCTAACTCAGATGAATTAGTTCCGATGATTGTTTTCATTTTCTTACTTTTATGTGGATTTGCTTTTACCCATTCTTCTTTACCTTCTTTTTAACTCAAAGCGTTCTCTTGATCTACAGAATTTGCAGTATTGCACAGAGTTTCAACAACGGTCTGCACATGCATTTGCTCTTGCAATTCAGTGTTGGATTGAGCTTGATTATGTACAGCATCCGCATTTGAGCTTAAATCCATATAATTAGAGAGCAGTTGATGACTATTCGCAGTGTCATGAACAGATATGTCATCATTGATTGTCGGTGATACTGCAAAAACAATTTCACTGGCAGACGTGGTGACAACATTATCGGTTGCACTCTTCGAAGGTTTACTTTTGGCAGTTTTAGATGTCGAAGCTGTTTTATGAGTTCAGTACAATTTTATACCCTCTTTCATTTTTCGTGGTGGCAGAGATTTCTGTTGTTTAGCTGTACTACTCATAGGTGACGATGTAGAGCTTTTATATTTTTGTTCAGCAACCTTTTCACTTCTATTGGCTTGTGTTTTACTAAATGACTCGACTTTATTGATTTTGTCATGTGACCATGGTAAATCGAGCACATTGAAATCGAGTTTAAACTCTTCAAAGCAACAAACGTATTCACTTATTTTGTCAATACAGCGAGCAATTGGATTTAAGCAACAATTATCACACTTCCAAACAACATTTTTATTCATTGAAATCTGGTCGCATAAAAATTCAGATATTTTAATGCATTCAATATGAAACTTTAGCAGGCAGTAATCACATGAGATTAATTTCGATTTATTGTCTTGAGACACAGCGCACTTAGAGCTTTCGCACGTAGACATATTGGGCGAACGCGTCTAAAGCAATTGACAGACAAACTTAAACTGATAGACAAACTTAAACTCTAAACCAAATTCTGAAAAATCGCGGTTTTCAACCTCCCGCCTCCAGCCCCGGCGACAAAATAATCCTGCCAGACGGTTGAATTTGAAATCGTGGTCCTAGTACCCCTACATACATGTTCGCAAATTTTGGTTATACCTCCAAACCAAAAATTTGCTGTCAGCTCTTAGACTATTAATTTCATTGCTGTTTTTCTGAGTTAAATAAATAAATAAAATTAAATAAATATATTTAAAAAAAAATGACAGCAAATTTTGGTTATATCTCCAAACCAAAAATTTGCTGTCAGCTCTTAGACACTGCGAATAGTCATCATTGCTGTTTTTCTGAGTTAAATAAATAAATAAAATTAAATAAATATATTTTTAAATAAAATAAATAAATTAAATAAAGAATTTTGATGTAAAAGGAAAAGATATTAAAGTTAAAAAAGGTATGAACCTATTTAGTTCATTTTTTTTAAATGTATTTTTATAAAAGAGAAATTGTTTACATCTGAACTCTCCTGCTTTTAATTACAGTAAACTCTTTAATTACTGACTCGATATCAATGGTCTCAGTCACTTCTTGCTTCTTGAAATTTTGAATTGGATTCTTTGGGCTCACCAAATTAAATAATTTAAAAAACAAAGGACTTTTTTAATTTCTTGTCGCCGATTATGCCGCCCCTGGCAAAGTGTCGCCCGATGTGGTATTTTCGTTCAGCAACGTAAGACATAATCAATGTCCGATGTCACGCTACGCCACTGAGAAGAATTTGTTTTGTTATTCTCTCTTGTCTTGTTTGAGTTTCCTGATTTTGGCGGCTGGATTTTTTTTCGAATTTCAGGGGTAAAGATATGATTAGAAAGGACTTATTTCATATAGCTGGGGCAGCGAAAACAAGAATAAAACATCGAAACTCTTACATAAAAAAGCTCTGCCTACTAAGAAACATGTTTCATGTTTCTTTACTATTTTCCAGAAGGTAAATAAGGGGAGATCTTTTTTGGATGTGTATTATGTGTGTATGTTCGTACGTTTTATTTCTTGAGAATAAACAATGATATCGTAACCAAATTTTTACCATAAACATAAAACAATATCATCTTTGTGTTTTTTTTATTTTTGAGATTTTTAAAACTTCCCTTTAAATGGATATATGACACTTAATTTCACTTTTTATATTCTTTTAAACCATGTTTTTTTTTTTTTGTTTAAGTACACTCCCCTGATTTTTAACTTCCCATTGGAAGTTATTGTAATTGGTGCGATTTGTCGAATTGAAAATTTTGACATATTTTCACGTTTTGAGGTCTCTAGAATCAGAATTCGGCGTTTTTAGCAAGATGTCCTGTATGTGTGTATGTACGTACGTTCGGAACGTTTCGCTTCAAATTGCATTGAGCGTGGTCACCGGGAAACAACTTTTCAAAATTGTTTTAATTCGAAAAATTCTTACACTCAAAATCAATACAAAATCGAAATTTTGCATATGACACTTAATATGCCTTTTTATATTCATTGAAACCATGTTTTGTGTTTTTTTTTAAAGTACATTCCCCCGATTTTTGGTATTTTTTTTAGCCAACAGTCTGTTTTGAAATAACTGGCTTTAATAATTAATACCTCTATACCGAGAAGAGTTAGGAAAAACGTTTTATATGTAAGATTCTTAGAAATTTGTTAGCTATTTACAAAAAAATTATAAAAATTTTACTATTATAAATAGCTAAAGTACAAAATAATGGTAATGTCACATTTTGCCCTGTATCTCTATCTGATTACCCAAAAAGCCAAAGTTATTACTCTACCACCCACCACTTAGGCAAACGATAATGTCAGATTCATGGCTAAATTTCAACCTTGAAATTTTTTACAAAAAAAACATCAGAATAGTACCTACAGACAAAAAAGAATTCTTAAAACGATTGTATGCATTAACATAGCAACATTTGTGGGATATTCTTTAATGGCTCTAAGAATAATTGACACCATTTTCATTGTTGCTTTTTCGTTCATTCTTTGTTTTGTTTTGTTTTTCTGTATTGTTCTTGATTTTGGCGGGTGATTTCTGATTCCATATTTAAGAAGAGAGCTAAAGAGAAGTTTTAAGGGTGGATTTTGATTCCGCATAAGATACCTAAAGAGAAGGCAAAAAAAGTACATTTTATGCTGTACATACCAGAAAGAACACGTCATAGGAAGTATGTACGTTAAAAAAAGCACTATTAACAAACATGCGTGCTTTTTGTTTTCCTTCTTCTTTTGTATAGAAGAATCAGTGGCGTAGCGCGGGTTTTTGCCACCCGGGGCAGACACAATTTTTGCCGCCCCCTGCATTTGTTTTCCAGCTTTAAAAAATAGGAACCTAGAACCACGGCAATTAAATGATATTAATGTGTATTTGATTGAATAAAATAAGAAATTAATGATAAAATATGAAAAAAATCGTAATAAAGCGATTCCATTACCGCGGATGCTAGGGTGCTACATGAACAGGTACATAATAAAGAATTATCTTGAACCAGTTGCATGGCCAATAAACAAATTTTAAAGAAATTATAGGAATAAGCAAAACAGTAAAATTGTATAACAGCTTTTAACCTGGTACAAAAACTTTGAAAAATGTGTCGCCATGGGATATCCCTACCTATTTTATATTTAAAAACACTGGCTCACGGCGGGAAAATTTTAAAACGAAATTTTTGAGATCGAGAAATTTTTACCCTGCATTTTTGAGAAAATGTAATTTATTTGGCACATACATTTATTGATCAAATTCCTATTGTTTGATCTCCATCCGGATTAACAACCCACTCTTATTCGACAAATCTATCGAGTTTCCAATCATTTTAAAAAATCAGCGAACCAACGTAACGTTGGAATATATTGAATAATATATAAATTGAAATTCTAAATAGAAACATAATACGACATTTTTCTAGTTAATTTTCTTTTTAATAAGTGTTTTCATTAAATTGTATATAAATTAATAATATTTATAGACCGAGAGCTGACAGCAAATTTTTGGTTTGGAGGTATAACCAAAATTTGCGAACATGTATGTTGAGGTACTAGGGCCACGATTTCAAATTCAACCCTCTGGCAGGATTATTTTATCGCCGCATATACATATTTGTAATGAGGACATTTTTCCTGATTTTTCGATAAACAATTTATATGGTTAAACCTTCAAAATAGAAAGTTTGTTTTCGCCCCTGTGGACCTTCAAGGGCATCTGTCTGGGTCGGGCGACACCCAAGTCGTCTAGGACCCCGAAATTCTAAATCAGTGCGTAATTCTCTTTATTTTACAAATATTTTTAAGTGGCTATATACTCCAAACCAAAATCTGTTTTTCAACCCCTTTTGAGGGGCGTCTGTCTGGGTCGGTCGACATTCAAATCGTCTGGGACCCCGAAATTCTTGATGAGAGCGTAGTTCTCTTTAGTTTACATATATATTTAAGTGGTTATATACTCTAAACCCAATTCTGAAAAATCGCGGTTTTCAACCTCCCGCCTCCAGCCCCGGCGACAAAATAATCCTGTCAGACGGTTGAATTTGAAATCGTGGCCTAGTACTACATGTTCGCAAATTTTGGTTATACCTCCAAACCAAAAATTTGCTGTCAGCTCTTAGACTATTAATTTCATTGCTGTTTTTCTGAGTAAAATAAATAAATAAAATTAAATAAATATATTTTTAAATAAAATAAATAAATTTAATAAAGAATTTTGATGTAAAAGGAAAAGATATTAAAGTTAAAAAAGGTATCTTTGTGTGTAGGAACCTATTTAATTAATTTTTTTTTTTAAATGTATTTTTATAAAAGAGAACTTGTTTACATCTGAACTCTCCTGCTTTTAATTACAGCAAACTCTTTAATTACTGACTCGATATCAATGGTCTCAGTCATTTCTTGCTTCTTGAAATTTTGAATTGGATGCTTTGGGCTCACCAAATTAAATAATTTGAAAAACAAAGGATTTTTTTAATTTCTTGTCGCCGATTATGCCGCCGTTGGCAAAGTGTCGCCCGATGTGGTATTTTCGTTCAGCAACCTAACACATAATCAATGTCCGATTATTGACTATGCCTGTGAAGCATTTTTACCACTGGGGAAAATTTGAATTGAATTCTTTGGGTCCATCAAATTAATTAATTTGAAGAATAAAGGATTTTTTTTAATTTCTTGTCGCTGATTTTGCCGCCCCTGTCTAGGTGCTGCCCCATGTGGTATTTTTGTTCAACAACGTAAAACATAATCAATGTCCGATTATTGACTATGCCTGTGAAGCATTTTTACCACTGGGGAAATTTTGAATTAGATTCTTTGGGTCCACCAAATTAATTAATTTGAAGAATAAAGGATTTTTTTAATTTCTTGTCGCCGATTTTGCCGCCCCTGGCAAAGTGCCGCCCCATGTGGTATTTTTGTTCAACAACGTAAGACATAATCAATGTCCGATTATTGACTATGCCTGTGAAGCATTTTTACCACTGGGGAAATTTTGAATTGGATTCTTTGGGTCCGCTAAATTAATTAATTTGAAGAATACGTAATTTTTTTTAATTTCTTGTCGCTGATTTTGCTGCCCATGGCAGCCCCATGTGGTATTTTCGTTCAGCAACGTAAAACATAATCAATGTCCGATTATTGACTATGCCTATGAAGCGTTTTTACCACTGGAGAATTTTTAATTGGATTCTTTAGGCTCAACAAATTAATTAATTTGAAGAAAAAAAGATTTTGTTTTAATTTCTTGTCACCGATTTTGCCGCCCCTGCCCTGGCAAAGTGCCGCCCGGGGCCTGTGCCCCCCCTGCCACGCTACGCCACTGAGAAGAATTTGATTTGTTATTCTCTCTTGTCTTGTTTGAGTTTCCTGATTTTGGCGGCTGGATTTTTTTTCGAATTTCAGGGGTAAAGATATGATTAGAAAGGACTTATTTCATATAGCTGGGGCAGCGAAAACAAGAATAAAACATCGAAACTCTTACATAAAAAAGCTCTGCCTACTAAGAAACATGTTTCATGTTTCTTTACTATTTTCCAGAAGGTAAATAAGGGGAGATCTTTTTTGGATGTGTATTATGTGTGTATGTTCGTACGTTTTATTTCTTGAGAATAAACAATGATATCGTAACCAAATTTTTACCATAAACATAAAACAATATCATCTTTGTGTTTTTTTTATTTTTGAGATTTTTAAAACTTCCCTTTAAATGGATATATGACACTTAATTTCACTTTTTATATTCTTTTAAACCATGTTTTTTTTTTGTTAAAGTACACTCCCCTGATTTTTAACTTCCCATTGGAAGTTATTGTAATTGGTGCGATTTGTCGAATTGAAAATTTTGACATATTTTCATGTTTTGAGGTCTCTAGAATCAGAATTCGGCGTTTTTAGCAAGATGTCCTGTATGTGTGTATGTACGTACGTTCGGAACGTTTCGCTTCAAATTGCATTGAGCGTGGTCACCGGGAAACAACTTTTCAAAATTGTTTTAATTCGAAAAATTCTTACACTCAAAATCAATACAAAATCGAAATTTTGCATATGACACTTAATATGCCTTTTTATATTCATTGAAACCATGTTTTGTGTTTTTTTTAAAGTACATTCCCCCGATTTTTGGTATTTTTTTTAGCCAACAGTCTGTTTTGAAATAATTGGCTTTAATAATTAATACCTCCATACCGAGAAGAGTTAGGAAAAACGTTTTATATGTAAGATTCTTAGAATTTTGTTAGCTATTTACAAAAAAATTATAAAAATTTTACTATTATAAATAGCTAAAGTACAAAGTAATGGTAATGTCACATTTTGCCCTGCATCTCTATCTGATTACCCAAAAAGCCAAAGTTATTACTCTACCACCCACCACTTAGGCAAACGATAATGTCAGATTCATGGCTAAATTTCAACCTTGAAATTTTTTACAAAAAAAACATCAGAATAGTACCTACAGACAAAAAAGAATTCTTAAAACGATTGTATGCATTAACATAGCAACATTTGTGGGATATTCTTTAATGGCTCTAAGAATAATTGACACCATTTTCATTGTTGCTTTTTCGTTCATTCTTTGTTTTGTTTTTCTGTATTGTTCTTGATTTTGGCGGGTGATTTCTGATTCCATATTTAAGAAGAGAGCTAAAGAGAAGTTTTACGGGTGGATTTTGATTCCGCATAAGATACCTAAAGAGAAGGCAAAAAAGTACATTTTATGCTGTACAAACCAGAAAGAACACGTCATAGGAAGTATGTACGTTAAAAAAAGCACTATTAACAAACATGCGTGCTTTTTGTTTTCCTTCTTCTTTTGTATAGAAGAATCAGTGGCGTAGCGCGGGTTTTTGCCACCCGGGGCAGATACAATTTTTGCCGCCCCCTGCATTTGTTTTCCAGCTTTAAAAAATAGGAACCTAGAACCACGGCAATTAAATGATATTAATGTGTATTTGATTGAATAAAATAAGAAATTAATGATAAAATATGAAAAAAATCGTAATAAAGCGATTCCATTACCGCGGATGCTAGGGTGCTACATGAACAGGTACATAATAAAGAATTATCTTGAACCAGTTGCATGGCCAATAAACAAATTTTAAAGAAATTATAGGAATAAGCAAAACAGTAAAATTGTATAACAGCTTTTAACCTGGTACAAAAACTTTGAAAAATGTGTCGCCATGGGATATCCCTACCTATTTTATATTTAAAAACACTGGCTCACGGCGGGAAAATTTTAAAACGAAATTTTTGAGATCGAGAAATTTTTACCCTGCATTTTTGAGAAAATGTAATTTATTTGGCACATACATTTATTGATCAAATTCCTATTGTTTGATCTCCATCCGGATTAACAACCCACTCTTATTCGACAAATCTATCGAGTTTCCAATCATTTAAAAAAATCAGCGAACCAACGTAACGTTGGAATATATTGAATAATATATAAATTGAAATTCTAAAAAGAAACATAATACGACATTTTTCTAGTTAATTTTCTTTTTAATAAGTGTAATAATATTTATAGACCGAGAGCTGACAGCAAATTTTTGGCTTGGAGGTATAACCAAAATTTGCGAACATGTATGTTGAGGTACTAGGGCCACGATTTCAAATTCAACCCTCTGGCAGGATTATTTTATCGCCGCATATACATATTTGTAATGAGGACATTTTTCCTGATTTTTCGATAAACAATTTATATGGTTAAACCTTCAAAATAGAAAGTTTGTTTTCGCCCCTGTGGACCTTCAAGGGCATCTGTCTGGGTCGGGCGACACCCAAATCGTCTAGGACCCCGAAATTCTAAATCAGTGCGTAATTCTCTTTATTTTACAAATATTTTTAAGTGGCTATATACTCCAAACCAAAATCTGTTTTTCAACCCCTTTTGAGGGGCGTCTGTCTGGGTCGGTCGACACTCAAATCGTCTGGGACCCCGAAATTCTTGATGAGAGCGTAGTTCTCTTTAGTTTACATATATATTTAAGTGGTTATATACTCTAAACCCAATTCTGAAAAATCGCGGTTTTCAACCTCCCGCCTCCAGCCCCGGCGACAAAATAATCCTGCCAGACGGTTGAATTTGAAATCGTGGCCTAGTACTACATGTTCGCAAATTTTGGTTATACCTCCAAACCAAAAATTTGCTGTCAGCTCTTAGACTATTAATTTCATTGCTGTTTTTCTGAGTAAAATAAATAAATAAAATTAAATAAATATATTTTTAAATAAAATAAATAAATTTAATAAAGAATTTTGATGTAAAAGGAAAAGATATTAAAGTTAAAAAAGGTATCTTTGTGTGTAGGAACCTATTTAATTCATTTTTTTTTTTTTAAATGTATTTTTATAAAAGAGAACTTGTTTACATCTGAACTCTCCTGCTTTTAATTACAGCAAACTCTTTAATTACTGACTCGATATCAATGGTCTCAGTCATTTCTTGCTTCTTGAAATTTTGAATTGGATGCTTTGGGCTCACCAAATTAAATAATTTGAAAAACAAAGGATTTTTTTAATTTCTTGTCGCCGATTATGCCGCCGTTGGCAAAGTGTCGCCCGATGTGGTATTTTCGTTCAGCAACCTAACACATAATCAATGTCCGATTATTGACTATGCCTGTGAAGCATTTTTACCACTGGGGAAAATTTGAATTGAATTCTTTGGGTCCCTCAAATTAATTAATTTGAAGAATAAAGGATTTTTTTTAATTTCTTGTCGCTGATTTTGCCGCCCCTGTCTAGGTGCTGCCCCATGTGATATTTTTGTTCAACAACGTAAAACATAATCAATGTCCGATTATTGCCTATGCCTGTGAAGCATTTTTACCACTGGGGAAATTTTGAATTAGATTCTTTGGGTCCACCAAATTAATTAATTTGAAGAATAAAGGATTTTTTTAATTTCTTGTCGCCGATTTTGCCGCCCCTGGCAAAGTGCCGCCCCATGTGGTATTTTTGTTCAACAACGTAAGACATAATCAATGTCCGATTATTGACTATGCCTGTGAAGCATTTTTACCACTGGGGAAATTTTGAATTGGATTCTTTGGGTCCGCTAAATTAATTAATTTGAAGAATACGTAATTTTTTTTAATTTCTTGTCGCTGATTTTGCTGCCCATGGCAGCCCCATGTGGTATTTTCGTTCAGCAACGTAAAACATAATCAATGTCCGATTATTGACTATGCCTATGAAGCGTTTTTACCACTGGAGAATTTTTAATTGGATTCTTTAGGCTCAACAAATTAATTAATTTGAAGAAAAAAAGATTTTGTTTTAATTTCTTGTCACCGATTTTGCCGCCCCTGCCCTGGCAAAGTGCCGCCCGGGGCCTGTGCCCCCCCTGCCACGCTACGCCACTGAGAAGAATTTGTTTTGTAATTCTCTCTTGTCTTGTTTGAGTTTCCTGATTTTGGCGGCTGGATTTTTTTTCGAATTTCAGGGGTAAAGATATGGTTAAAAAGGGCTTATTTCATATAGCTGGGGCAGCGAAAACAAGAATAAAACATCGAAACTCTTACATAAAAAAGCTCTGCCTACTAAGAAACATGTTTCATGTTTCTTTATTATTTTCCAGAAGGTAAATAAGGGGAGATCTTTTTTGGATGTGTATTATGTGTGTATGTTCGTACGTTTTATTTCTTGAGAATAAACAATGATATCGTAACCAAATTTTTACCATAAACATAAAACAATATCATCTTTGTGTTTTTTTTATTTTTGAGATTTTTAAAACTTCCCTTTAAATGGATATATGACACTTAATTTCACTTTTTATATTCTTTTAAACCATGTTTTTTTTTTTTGTTTAAGTACACTCCCCTGATTTTTAACTTCCCATTGGAAGTTATTGTAATTGGTGCGATTTGTCGAATTGAAAATTTTGACATATTTTCACGTTTTGAGGTCTCTAGAATCAGAATTCGGCGTTTTTAGCAAGATGTCCTGTACGTGTGTATGTACGTACGTTCGGAACGTTTCGCTTCAAATTGCATTGAGCGTGGTCACCGGGAAACATCTTTTCAAAATTGCTTTAATTCGAAAAATTCTTACACTCAAAATCAATACAAAATCGAAATTTTGCATATGACACTTAATATGCCTTTTTATATTCATTGAAACCATGTTTTGTGTTTTTTTTAAAGTACATTCCCCCGATTTTTGGTATTTTTTTAGTCAACAGTCTGTTTTGAAATAATTGGCTTTAATAATTAATACCTCCATACAGAGAAGAGTTAGGAAAAACGTTTTATATGTAAGATTCTTAGAATTTTGTTAGCTATTTACAAAAAAATTATAAAAATTTTACTATTATAAATAGCTAAAGTACAAAATAATGGTAATGTCACATTTTGCCCTGTATCTCTATCTGATTACCCAAAAAGCCAAAGTTATTACTCTACCACCCACCACTTAGGCAAACGATAATGTCAGATTCATGGCTAAATTTCAACCTTGAAATTTTTTACAAAAAAAACATCAGAATAGTACCTACAGACAAAAAAGAATTCTTAAAACGATTGTATGCATTAACATAGCAACATTTGTGGGATATTCTTTAATGGCTCTAAGAATAATTGACACCATTTTCATTGTTGCTTTTTCGTTCATTCTTTGTTTTGTTTTTCTGTATTGTTCTTGATTTTGGCGGGTGATTTCTGATTCCATATTTAAGAAGAGAGCTAAAGAGAAGTTTTACGGGTGGATTTTGATTCCGCATAAGATACCTAAAGAGAAGGCAAAAAAAAGTACATTTTATGCTGTACAAACCAGAAAGAACACGTCATAGGAAGTATGCACGTTAAAAAAAAGCACTTTTAAGAAACATGCGTGCTTTTTGTTTTTCTTCTTCTTTTGTTTAGAAGAATCAGTGGCGTAGCGCGGGTTTTTGCCGCCCCCTGAATTTGTTTTCCAGCTTTAAAAAATAGGAACCAAGAACCACGGCAATTAAATGATATTAATGTGTATTTGATTGAATAAAATAAGAAATTAATGATAACATATGAAAAAAAATCGTAATAAAGCAATTCCATTACCGCGGATGCAAGGGTGCTACATGAACAGGTACATAATATAGAATTATCTTGAACCAGTTGCATGGCCAATAAACAAATTTTAAAGAAATTATAGGAATTAGCTTCTTTTCAAAACAGTAAAATTGTATAACAGCTTTTAACCTGGTACAAAAACTTTGAAAAATGTGTCGCCATGGGATATCCCTACCTATTTTATATTTAAAAACACTGGCTCACGGCGGGAAAATTTTAACACGAAATTCTTGAGATCGAGAAATTTTTACCCTGCATTTTTGAGAACATGTAATTTATTTGGCACATACATTTATTGATCAAATTCCTATTGTTTGATCTCCATCCGGATTAACAACCCACTCTTATTCGACAAATCTATCGAGTTTCCAATCATTTTAAAAAATCAGCGAACCAACGTAACGTTGGAATATATTGAATAATATATAAATTGAAATTCTAAAAAAAAACATAATGTTTTCATTAAATTTTATATAAATTAATAATATTTATAGACCGAGAGCTGACAGCAAATTTTTGGTTTGGAGGTATAACCAAAATTTGCGAACATGTATGTTGAGGTACTAGGGCCACGATTTCAAATTCAACCCTCTGGCAGGATTATTTTATCGCCGCATATACATATTTGTAATGAGGACATTTTTCCTGATTTTTCGATAAACAATTTATATGGTTAAACCTTCAAAATAGAAAGTTTGTTTTCTCCTCTGTGGACCTTCAAGGGCATCTGTCTGGGTCGGGCGACACACAAATCGTCTGGGACCCCGAAATTCTAAATCAGTGCGTAATTCTCTTTATTTTACAAATATTTTTAAGTGGCTATATACTCCAAACCAAAATCTGTTTTTCAACCCCTTTTGAGGGGCATCTGTCTGGGTCGGTCGACACTCAAATCGTCTGGGACCCCGAAATTCTTGATGAGAGCGTAGTTCTCTTTAGTTTACATATATATTTAAGTGGTTATATACACTAAACCAAATTCTGAAAAATCGCGGTTTTCAACCTCCCACCTCCAGCCACGGCGACAAAATAATCCTGCCAGACGGTTGAATTTGAAATCGTGGCCTAGTACATACATGTTCGCAAATTTTGGTTATACCTCCAAACCAAAAATTTGCTGTCAGCTCTTAGACTATTAATTTCATTGCTGTTTTTCTGAGTAAAATAAATAAATAAAATTAAATAAATATATTTTTAAATAAAATAAATAAATTTAATAAAGAATTTTGATGTAAAAGGAAAAGATATTAAAGTTAAAAAAGGTATCTTTGTGTGTAGGAACCTATTTAATTCATTTTTTTTTTTTAAATGTATTTTTATAAAAGAGAACTTGTTAACATCTGAACTCTCCTACTTTTAATTACAGCAAACTCTTTAATTACTGACTCGATATCAATGATCTCAGTCATTTCTTGCTTCTTGAGATTTTGAATTGGATTCTTTGGTCTCACCAAATTAAATAATTTGAAAAACAAAGGATTTTTTTTAATTTCTTGTGGCCGATTTTGCCGCCCCTGGCAAAGTGTCGCCCGATGTGGTATTTTTGTTCAGCAACGTAAGACATAATCAATGTCCGATTATTGACTATGCCTGTGAAGCATTTTACCGATGGGGAAATTTTGAATTGAATTCCTTGGGTCCATCAAATTAATTAATTTGAAGAATAAATGATTTTTTTTAATTTCTTAACGCTGATTTTGCCGCCCCCGGTAGGTGCTGCCCCATGTGGTATTTTTGTTCAACAACGTAAAACATAATCAATGTCCGATTATTGACTATGCCTGTGAAGCATTGTTACCACTGGGGAAATTTTGAGCTAGATTCTTTGGGTCCACCAAATTAAATAATTTGAAGAATAAAGGATTTTTTTTTAATTTCTTGTGGCCGATTTTGCCGCCCCTGGCAAAGTGCCGCCCGATGTGATATTTTTGTTCAACAACGTAAAACATAATCAATGTCCGATAATTGACTATGCCTGTGAAGCATTTTTACCACTGGGGAAATTTGTAATTGGATTCTTTAGGCTCAACAAATTAATTAATTTGAAGAATAAAGGATTTTGTTTTAATTTCTTGTCACCGATTTTGCCGTCCCTGCCGTGGCAAAGTGCCGCCCGGGGCCTGTGCCCCCCCACCACGCTACGCCATTGAGAAGAATTTGTTTTGCTATTCTTCCTTGTTTTGTTTGATTTTCCTGATTTTGGCGGCTGGTTTTTTTTCGAATTTCAGGAGTAAAGATATGGTTAAAAAGGACTTATTTCATATAGCTGGAGCAGCGAAAACAAGAATAAAACATCTTACATAAAAAAGCTCTGCCTACTAAGAAACATGTTCCATGTTTATTTATTAAACCATAAACATAAAACAATATCATCTTTGTGTTTTTTTTATTTTTGAGATTTTTAAAACTTCCCTTTAAAAGGATTAAAATCAAAATGTTGCAAAAATGTTTTAATTCGAAAAATTCTTACACTCAAAATCGAAATTTTGCATATGACACTTAATTTCACTTTTTATATTCTTTAAACCATGGTTTTTTTTTTGTTTTGTTTAAGTACACTCCCCTGATTTTAAACTTCCCATTGGAAGTTATTGTAATTGGTGCGATTTGTCGAATTGAAAATTTTGACATATCTTCACGTTTTGAGGTCTCTAGAATCAGAAATCGTCGTTTTTAGCAAGATGTCTGTATGTGTGTATGTACGTACGTTCGGAACGTTTCGCTTCAAATTGCATTGAGCGTGGTCACCGGGAAACAACTTTTCAAAATTGTTTTAATTCGAAAAATTCTTACACTCAAAATTTTGCATATGACACTTAATATGCCTTTTTATATTCTTTGAAACCATGTTTTGTTTTTTTTTTTAAAGTACACTCACCCGATTTTTGGTATTATAATTTTTTTGGTATATATAATTGGCTTTAATAATTAATACCTCCATTCCGAGAAGAGTTAGGAAAAAAGTTTTATATGTAAGATTCGTAGAATTTTGTTAGCTATTTACAAAAAAATTATAAAAATTTTAGTATTATAAATAGCTAAAGTAAAAAATAATGGTAATGTCACATTTTACCCTGTATCTCTATCTGATTACCCAAAAAGCCAAAGTTATTACTCTATAAAATATATAATTATAATATAATATATACTCTACCACCCACCACTTAGGTAAACGATAATGTCAGATTCATGGCTTAATTTCAACCTTGAAATTTTTTACAAAAAAAATATCAGAATAGTACCTACAGACAAAAAAGAATTCTTAAAGCGATTGTATGCATTAACATAGCAACATTTGTGGGATATTCTTTAATGGCTCTAAGAATAATTGACACCATTTTCATTGTTGCTTTTTCGTTCATTCTTTGTTTTGTTTTTCTGTATTGTTCTTGATTTTGGTGGGTGATTTCTGATTCCATATTGGGTGGATTTTGATTCCGCATAAGAAGGCAAAAAAAAGGACTTTTTATGCTGTACAAACCAGAAAGAACACGTCATAGGAAGTATGCACGTTAAAAAAGCACCATTAAGAAACATGCGTGCTTTTTGTTTTTCTTCTTCTTTTGTATAGAAGAATCAGTGGCGTAGCGCGGGTTTTTGCCGCCCGGGGAGACCCAATTTTTGCCGCTCCCTAAATTTGTTTTCCAGCTTTAAAAAATAGGAACCTAGAACCACGGCAATTAAATGATATTAATGTGTATTTATTTAAATAAAATAAGAAATTAATGATAAAATATGAAAAAAATCGTAATAAAGCGATTCCATTACCGCGGATGCTAGGGTGCTACATGAACAGGTACATAATAAAGAATTATCTTGAACCAGTTGCATGGCCAATAAACAAATTTTAAAGAAATTATAGGAATTAGCTTTTTTTCAAAACAGTAAAATTGTATAACAGCTTTTAACCTGGTACAAAAACTTTGAAAAATGTGTCGCCATGGGATATCCCTACCTATTTTATATTTAAAAACACTGGCTCACGGTAGGAAAATTTTAAAACGAAAATTTTAAGATCGAGAAATTTTTACCCTGCATTTGTGAGAACATATAATTTATTTGGCACATACATTTATTGATCAAATTCCTATTGTTTGATCTCCATCCGGATTAACAACCCACTCTTATTCGACAAATCTATCGAGTTTCCAATCATTTTAGAAAATCAGCGAACCAACGTGACGTTGGAATATATTGAATAATATATAAATTGAAATTCTAAAAAGAAACATAATACGACATTTTTCTAGTTAATTTTCTTTTTAATAAGTGTTTTCATTAAATGGTATATAAATTAATAATATTTATAGACCGAGAGCTGACAGCAAATTTTTGGTTTGGAGGTATAACCAAAATTTGCGAAAGTTTGCTGTCAGCTCAGACTATTAATTTCATTGCTGTTTTTCTGAGTAAAATAAATAAATAAAATTAAATAAATATATTTTTAAATAAAACAAATAAATTTAATAAAGAATTTTGATGTAAAAGGAAAAGATATTAAAGTTAAAAAAGGTATCTTTGTGTGTAGGAACCTATTTAATTCATTTTTTTTAAATGTATTTTTATAAAAGAGAACTTGTTTACATCTGAACTCTCCTGCTTTTAATTACAGCAAACTTTTTAATAACTGACTCGATATCAATGGATTCTTTGGTTTCACCAAATTAAATAATTTGAAAAACAAAGGATTTTTTTAATTTCTTGTCGCCGATTTTGCCGCCCCTGGCAAAGTGTCGCCCGATGTGGTATTTTTGTTCAGCAACGTAAGACATAATCAATGTCCGATTATTGACTATGCCTGTGAAGCATTTTTACCGATGGGGAAATTTTGAATTGAATTCCTTGGTCCCATCAAATTAATTAATTTGAAGAATAAAGGATTTTTTTTTAATTTCTTGTCGCTGATTTTGCCGCCCCCGGTAGGTGCTGCCCCATGTGGTATTTTTGTTCAACAACGTAAAACATAATCAATGTCCGATTATTGACTATGGCTGTGAAGCATTTTTACCACTGGGGAAATTTTGAATTAGATTCTTTGGATCCACCAAATTAATTAATTTGAAGAATAAAGGATTTTTTTTAATTTCTTGTCGCCGATTTTGCCGCCCCTTGCAAAGTGCCGCCCGATGTGATATTTTTGTTCAACAACGTAAAACATAATCAATGTCCGATAATTGACTATGCCTGTGAAGCATTTTTACCACTGGGGAAATTTGTAATTGGATTCTTTAGGCTCAACAAATTAATTAATTTGAAGAATAAAGAGAATAAGGGATTTTTTTTAATTTCTTGTCACCGATTTTGCCATCCCTGCCCTGGCAAAGTGACGCCCCCCACCACGCTACGCCATTGAGAAGAATTTGTTTTGCTATTCTTCCTTGTCTTGTTTGATTTTCCTGATTTTGGCGGCTGGTTTTTTTTCGAATTTCAGGAGTAAAGATATGGTTTAAAAGGACTTATTTCATATAGCTCGGGCAGCGAAAACAAGAATAAAACATCGAAACTCTTACATAAAAAAGCTCTGCCTACTAAGAAACATGTTCCATGTTTCTTTATTAAACCATAAACATAAAACAATGTCATCTTTGTGTTTTTTTTATTTTTGAGATTTTTAAAACTTCCCTTTAAAAGGATTAAAATCAAAATGTTGCAAAAATGTTTTAATTCGAAAAATTCTTACACTCAGAATCGAAATTTTGCATATGACACTTAATTTCACTTTTTATATTCTTTTAAACCATGTTTTTTTTTTGTTTTGTTTAAGTACACTCCCCTGATTTTTAACTTCCCATTGGAAGTTATTGTAATGGTCGATTTGTCGAATTGAAAATTTTGACGTTTCTTCACGTTTTGAGGTCTCTAGAATCAGAAATCGTCGTTTTTAGCAAGATGTCTGTATGTGTGTATGTACGTACGTTCGGAACGTTTCGCTTCAAATTGCATTGAGCGTGGTCACCGGGAAACAACTTTTCAAAATTGTTTTAATTCGAAAAATTCTTACACTCAAAATTTTGCATATGACACTTAATATGCCTTTTTATATTCTTTGAAACCATGTTTTGTTTTTTTTTAAAGTACACTCACCCGATTTTTGGTATTATAAATTTGTTGGTGTATATAATTGGCTTTAATAATTAATACCTGCATGCCGAGAAGAGTTAGGAAAAAAGTTTTATATGTAAGATTCGTAAAATTTTGTTAGCTATTTACAAAAAAAATTTACTATTATAAATAGCTAAAGTACAAAATAATGGTAATGTCACATTTTACCCTGTATCTCTATCTGATTACCCAAAAAGCCAAAGTTATTACTCTATAAAATATATAATTATAATATAATATATACTCTACCACCCACCACTTAGGTAAACGATAATGTCAGATTCATGGCTTAATTTCAACCTTGAAATTTTTTACAAAAAAAATATCAGAATAGTACCTACAGACAAAAAAGAATTCTTAAAGCGATTGTATGCATTAACATAGCAACATTTGTGGGATATTCTTTAATGGCTCTAAGAATAATTGACACCATTTTCATTGTTGCTTTTTCGTTCATTCTTTGTTTTGTTTTTCTGTATTGTTCCTGATTTTGGCGGGTGATTTCTGATTCCATATTGGGTGGATTTTGATTCCGCATAAGAGACCTAAAGAGAAGGCAAAAAAAGGACATTTTATGCTGTACAAACCAGAAAGAACACGTCATAGGAAGTATGCACGTTAAAAAAAGTACCATTAAGAAACATGCGTGCTTTTTGTTTTTTTTCTTCTTTTGTATAGAAGAATCAGTGGCGTAGCGCGGGTTTTTGCCGCCCGGGGAGACCCAATTTTTGCCGCTCCCTATATTTGTTTTCCAGCTTTAAAAAATAGGAACCTAGAACCACGGCAATTAAATGATATTAATGTGTATTTGATTAAATAAAATAAGAAATTAATGATTAAATATGAAAAAAATCGTAATAAAGCGATTCCATTACCGCGGATGCTAGGGTGCTACATGAACAGATACATAATAAAGAATTATCTTGAACCAGTTGCATGGCCAATAAACAAATTTTAAAGAAATTATAGGAATTAGCTTTTTTTCAAAACAGTAAAATTGTATAACAGCTTTTAACCTGGTAAAAAAACTTTGAAAAATGTGTCGCCATGGGATATCCCTACCTATTTTATATTTAAAAACACTGGCTCACGGTAGGAAAATTTTAAGATCGAGAAATTTTTACCCTGCATTTGTGAGAACATATAATTTATTTGGCACATACATTTATTGATCAAATTCCTATTGTTTGATCTCCATCCGGATTAACAACCCACTCTTATTCGACAAATCTATCGAGTTTCCAATCATTTTAGCAAATCAGCGAACCAACGTGACGTTGGAATATATTGAATAATATATAAATTGAAATTCTAAAAAGAAACATAATAAGTCATTTTTCTAGTTAATTTTCTTTTTAATAAGTGTTTTCATAAAATTGTATATATTAATAATATTTATAGACCGAGAGCTGGCAGCAAATTTTTGGTTTGGAGGTATAACCAAAATTTGCGAACATGTATGTTGAGGTACTAGGGCCACGATTTCAAATTCAACCGTCTGGTAGCATTATTTTATCGCCGCATATACATATTTGTAATGAGTAGATTTTTCCTGATTTTTTGATAAACAATTTATATGGTTAAACCTTCAAAATAGAAAGTTTGTTTTCGCCACTATGGGCCTTCGAGGGCGTCTGTCTGAGTCGGGCGACACTCAAATCGTCTGGGAAATTCGAAATTCTTAATCAGTGCGTAATTCTCTTTATTTTACATATATTTTTAAGTGGTTATATACTCCAAATTGGGTCGGTCGACACTCAAATCGTCTGGGACCCCAAAATTCTTAATCAGTGCGTAAGTCTCTTTAATTTCTATATACTTTTAAGTTGTTATATACTTCAAACCAAAATCCGATTTTCGCCCCTTTTGGGGGGCGTCTGTCTGGGTTGGGCGACACTCAAATCGTCTGGGACCCCGAAATTCTTGATGAGAGCGTAGTTCTCTTTAGTTTACATATATATTTAAGTGGTTATATACTCTAAACCAAATTCTGAAAAATCGCGATTTTCAACCTCCCGCCTCCAGCCCCGGCGAAAAAATAATCCTGCCAGACGGTTGAATTTGAAATCGTGGCCTAGTACATACATGTTCGCAAATTTTGGTTATACCTCCAAACCAAAAATTTGCTGTCAGCTCTTAGACTATTAATTTCATTGCTGTTTTTCTGAGTAAAATAAATAAATAAAATTAAATAAATATATTTTTAAATAAAACAAATAAATTTAATAAAGAATTTTGATGTAAAAGGAAAAGATATTAAAGTTAAAAAAGGTATCTTTGTGTGTAGGAACCTATTTAATTCATTTTTTTTTTAACGTATTTTTATAAAAGAGAACTTGTTTACATCTGAAGTCTCCTGCTTTTAAATACAGTAAACTCTTTAATTACTGACTCGATATCATGGTCTCAGTCATTTCTTGCTTCTTGAAATTTTGAATTGGATTCTTTGGTCTCACCAAATTAAATAATTTGAAAAACAAAGGATTTTTTTTAATTTCTTGTGGCCGATTTTGCCGCCCCTGGCAAAGTGTCGCCCGATGTGGTATTTTTGTTCAGCAACGTAAGACATAATCAATGTCCGATTATTGACTATGCCTGTGAAGCATTTTTACCGATGGGGAAATTTTGAATTGAATTCCTTGGGTTCATCAAATTAATTAATTTGAAGAATAAAGGATTTTTTTTAATTTCTTGTCGCTGATTTTGCCGCCCCCGGTAGGTGCTGCCCCATGTGGTATTTTTGTTCAACAACGTAAAACATAATCAATGTCCGATTATTGACTATGCCTGTGAAGCATTTTTACCACTGGGAAAATTTTGAATTAGATTCTTTGGGTCCACCAAATTAATTAATTTGAAGAATAAAGGAATTTTTTTAATTTCTTGTCGCCGATTTTGCCGCCCCTGGCAAAGTGCCGCCCGATGTGATATTTTTGTTCAACAACGTAAAACATAATCAATGTCCGATAATTGACTATGCCTGTGAAGCATTTTTACCACTGGGGAAATTTTGAATTGGATTCTTTAGGCTCAACAAATTAATTAATTTGAAGAATAAAGAGAATAAAGGATTTTTTTTAATTTCTTGTCACCGATTTTGCCGTCTCTGCCCTGGCAAAGTGACGCCCGGGGCGTGTGCCCCCCCACCACGCTACGCCATTGAGAAGGATTTGTTTTAATATTCTTCCTTGTCTTGTTTGATTTTCCTGATTTTGGCGGCTGGTTTTTTTTCGAATTTCAGGAGTAGAGATATGGTTAAAAAGGACTTATTTCATATAGCTCGGGCAGCGAAAACAAGAATAAAACATCGAAACTCTTACATAAAAAAGCTCTGCTAATTACTAAGAAACATGTTCCATGTTTCTTTATTAAACCATAAACATAAAACAATATCATCTTTGTGTTTTTTTTATTTTTGAGATTTTTAAAACTTCCCTTTAAAAGGATTAAAATCAAAATGTTTTAATTCGAAAAATTCTTACACTCAAAATCGAAATTTTGCATATGACACTTAATTTCACTTTTTATATTCTTTTAAACCATGTTTTTTTTGTTTTGTTTAAGTACACTCCCCTGATTTTTAATTTCCCATTGGAAGTTATTGTAATTGGTGCGATTTGTCGAATTGAAAATTTTGACATATCTTCACGTTTTGAGGTCTCTAGAATCAGAAATCGTCGTTTTTAGCAAGATGTCTGTATGTGTGTATGTACGAACGTTCGGAACGTTTCGCTTCAAATTGCATTGAGCGTGGTCACCGGGAAACAACTTTTCAAAATTGTTTTAATTCGAAAAATTCTTACACTCAAAATCAATACAAAATCGAAATTTTGCATATGACACTTAAAATGCATTTTTATATTATTTGAAACCCTGTTTTGTTTTTTTTTAACCGATTTTTGGTATTTTTTTTAGCCAATAGTCTGTTTTGAAATAATTGGCTTTAATAATTAATACCTCCATGCCGAGAAGTTAGGAAAAAAGTTTTATATGTAAGATTCGTAGAATTTTGTTAGCTATTTACCAAAAAATTATAAAAATTTTAGTATTATAAATAGCTAAAGTAAAAAATAATGGTAATGTCACATTTTACCCTGTATCTCTATCTGATTACCCAAAAAGCCAAAGTTATTACTCTATAAAATATATAATTATATAATATATACTCTACCACCCACCACTTAGGCAAACGATAATGTCAGATTCATGGCTTAATTTCAACCTTGAAATTTTTTACAAAAAAAATATAAGAATAGTACCTACAGACAAAAAAGAATTCTTAAAGCGATTGTATGCATTAACATAGCAACATTTGTGGGATATTCTTTAATGGCTCTAAGAATAATTGACACCATTTTCATTGTTGCTTTTTCGTTCATTCTTTGTTTTGATTTTCTGTATTGTTCTTGATTTTGGCGGGTGATTTCTGATTCCATATTGGGTGGATTTTGATTCCGCATAAGAAGGCAAAAAAAAGGACATTTTATGCTGTACAAACCAGAAAGAACACGTCATAGGAAGTATGCACGTTAAAAAAGCACCATTAAGAAACATGCGTGCTTTTTGTTTTTTTTCTTCTTTTGTATAGAAGAATCAGTGGCGTAGCGCGGGTTTTTGCCGCCCGGGGAGACCCAATTTTTGCCGCTCCCTAAATTTGTTTTCCAGCTTTAAAAAATAGGAACCTAGAACCACGGCAATTAAATGATATTAATTTGTATTTGATTAAATAAAATAAGAAATTAATGATTAAATATGAAAAAAATCGTAATAAAGCGATTCCATTACCGCGGATGCTAGGGTGCTACATGAACAGGTACATAATAAAGAATTATCTTGAACCAGTTGCATGGCCAATAAACAAATTTTAAAGAAATTATAGGAATTAGCTTTTTTTCAAAACAGTAAAATTGTATAACAGCTTTTAACCTGGTACAAAAACTTTGAAAAATGTGTCGCCATGGGATATCCCTACCGATTTTATATTTAAAAACACTGGCTCACGGGAGGAAAATTTTAAAACGAAATTTTTGAGATCGAGAAATTTTTACCCTGCATTTGTGAGAACATATAATTTATTTGGAACATACATTTATTGATCAAATTCCTATTGTTTGATCTCCATCCGGATTAACAACCCACTCTTATTCGACAAATCTATCGAGTTTCCAATCATTTTAGAAAATCAACGAACCCACGTAACGTTGGAATATATTGAATAATATATAAATTGAAATTCTAAAAAGAAACATAATACGACATTTTTCTAGTTAATTTTCTTTTTATTAAGTATTTTCATTAAATTGTATATAAATTAATAATATTTATAGACCGAGAGCTGACAGCAAATTTTTGGTTTGGAGGTATAACCAAAATTTGCGAAAATTTGCTGTCAGCTCTTAGACTATTAATTTCATTGCTGTTTTTCTGAGTAAAATAAAAAAAAAAATTAAATAAATATGTTTTTAAATAAAATAAATAAATTTAATAAAGAATTTTGATGTAAAAGGAAAAGATATTAAAGTTAAAAAAGGTATCTTTGTGTGTAGGAACCTATTTAATTCATTTTTTTTAAATGTATTTTTATAAAAGAGAACTTGTTTACATCTGAACTCTCCTGCTTTTAATTACAGCAAACTCTTTAATAACTGACTCGATATCAATAGTCTCAGTCATTTCTTGCTTCTTGAAATTTTGAATTGGATTCTTTGGTTTCACCAAATTAAATAATTTGAAAAACAAAGGATTTTTTTAATTTCTTGTCGCCGATTTTGCCGCCCCTGGCAAAGTGTCGCCCGATGTGGTATTTTCGTTCAGCAACGTAACACATAATCAATGTCCGATTATTGACTATGCCTGTGAAGCATTTTTACCGATGGGGAAATTTTGAATTGAATTCCTTGGGTCCATCAAATTAATTAATTTGAAGAATAAAGGATTTTTTTTAATTTCTTGTCGCTGATTTTGCCGCCCCCGGTAGGTGCTGCCCCATGTGGTATTTTTGTTCAACAACGTAAAACATAATCAATGTCCGATTATTGACTATGCCTGTGAAGCATTTTTACCACTGGGGAAATTTTGAATTAGATTCTTTGGGTCCACCAATTTAATTAATTTGAAGAATAAAGGATTTTTTTTTAATTTCTTGTCGCCGATTTTGCCGCCCCTGGCAAATTGCCGCCCGATGTGATATTTTTGTTCAACAACGTAAAACATAATCAATGTCCGATAATTGACTATGCCTGTGAAGCATTTTTACCACTGGGGAAATTTGTAATTGGATTCTTTAGGCTCAACAAATTAATTAATTTGAAGAATAAAGGATTTTGTTTTAATTTCTTGTCACCGATTTTGCCGTCCCTGCCCTGGCAAAGTGCCGCCCGGGGCCTGTGCCCCCCCCCCACGCTACGCCATTGAGAAGAATTTGTTTTGCTATTCTTCCTTGTCTTGTTTGATTTTCCTGATTTTGGCGGCTGGATTTTTTCGAATTTCAGGGGTAAAGATATGGTTAAAAAGGACTTATTTCATATAGCTCGGGCAGCGAAAACAAGAACAAAACATCGAAACTCTTACATAAAAAAGCTCTGCCTACTAAGAAACATGTTCCATGTTTCTTTATTATTTTCCAGAAGGTTAATAAGGGGAGATCATTTTTAGATGTGTATTATGTGTGCATGTTCGTACGTTTTATTTCTTGAGAATAAACAATCATATCTTAACCAAATTTTTACCATAAACATAAAACAATATCAGCTTTGTGTTTTTTTTTATTTTTGAGATTTTTAAAACTTCCCTTTAAAAGGATTAAAATCAAAATGTTGCAAATACAAACTTTGCAAAAATGTTTTAATTCGAAAAATTCTTACACTCAAAATCGAAATTTTGCATATGACACTTAATTTGACTTTTTATATTCTTTTAAACCAATTTTTTTTTTTTTTAAGTGCACTCCCCTGATTTTTAACTTCCCATTGGAAGTTATTATAATTGGTGCGATTTTGAGGTCTCTAGAATCAGAATTCGTCGTTTTTAGCAAGATGTCTGTATGTGTGTATGTACGTACGTTCGGGGTACTTTTTTCGTCCACCATAACTCGAGAATGAATAAAGATATCGACCTCAGATAAATTTTATTTTACACATATTATTATCATAACGTGCTGAAAAGGTTTTCTAAAAAATTCAAATAACCGTTTTTTTACTACAGCAATTTAAAAAGGAGCTGTAAAATGTCATTTATCTGGAATATCTCGAGAGCGGAATAAGATATTCACTTCAGACTAATTTTAGTTTACACATAATTACACAATACCAAATTGGTAAATATTAAAAAAAAATTCAACAAACACTTTTTTTTTACTAAGAAAAACATTTGAAAAATAATTTTCGTCTCAAATATTTCAAGAACAAAAAATTATTCCTATTTTTTTAAAAAATATAATGACGTAGTCAACAACTGTTAATTTTTTAAAAAAATTCAATAAACAGTTTTTTTTTAGAGCAAAAAACTGGAACAAAAAAATTCTTAACAAATTTTTTTCAACTCAAATATTTTGAAAAACAAACAATGATAACGGTTTAAAAATTCTACCAAAAATATATATACCTAAATGTTGTGTAATGTTAAGATTTTTAAAACCACCCTTAAAAAAGCTAAAAATCAAAATGTTGCAAGAAACAACTTTTCAAAAATGTTTTAGTTCGAAAAATTCTTACACTCAAAATCGCTACAAAATAGAAATTTTGCATATGACAGCCTTATTCTGGCAACCTCACTGATGCCTCACAAGTCACAATAACCTCATAACTCGAGGTGAATTCGATTTTGTGACTTTTTTCGTATTCTAGCAAAAACCTCACAACTTGTGAGCCTCATAAAAACTTGAAAATTATGATCTGGACCTTGGCAGATCACAACTCACATACGTGACACATCTTACCCTCAAAACTATACAAAAGTAGCAAAATAAGAAGAAATATGGAATTGAATTTGATTTTAATACATCTTTTCGAAGAAGTTTCATCTAGAAATGAAAAGTAAGAATTTACATACATATTAACAAAAGCAAATAAATATTTTTTTTTCATAAATGACTTAGATTGCAGCGAAGGAGAATATGTTAAGACAATTAGGAGATATGAATGATCCATTTGCCCTTGAAAACACAACTTTTATTAAATTTGTTTGTTTTTCAAAAACGTTGTCCCTAGATATATACATATTATCTAGGAACTCAAACCACATGACGACCAAGACAGTGCACTACCCTTCGTCATCCGAGTACAATCACAATTTGGCCTTTTCATTTTCATTTTTATTTTTTTTAATTCAATTTTCTTCAAAATGTGTAAAATGTATTAAATATAAACATCAATGTTTAAACGAATTGTTTACCAATAGAATTCATTATTAATATAAGGTATTTAATTCCGCCAAATAAGTTTCATTTTTTTTTAATCTGTTTGTTTTCAGAAATCAGCTGGCCAACCTGACAATAAAAAATTCACCTACCTGGGGTGAGTTTTCTTGTGAGGTTTCTTATGAGGGCTTAAGCAGAATACGAAATTGTGACCGCCTCATAAGAAACCTCACAAAAACAACCTCACAACAAATTGTGACCTGTGAGCCTCACAACGGCAGAATAGGTCTGTTAATTTGCCTTTTTATATTCTTTGGAACCATGTTTTGTTTTTTTTTTAAAGTACACTCCCCCGATCTTTGGTATTTTTTTTAGCCAATAGTCTGTTTTGAAATAATTGGATTTAATAATTAATACTTCCATACCGAGAAGAATTAGGAAAAAAAAGTTTTATATGTAAGATTCTTAGAATTTTGTAAGCTATTTACAAAAAAATTATAAAAATTTTACTATTATAAATAGTTAAGGAACAAAATATAGGTATAGGTAATGTCACATTTTGCCCCGTGTCTCTATATCTATAGCTACATATATACTGATTGTATCCAAAACCCCAAAGTTATTACACTATAAAATATAACATTATATAATATATACTTTACCAACCACCACTTAAGTAAATATGTACACATGTATATGGTTTTCAAGTGCACCAATGGGAAGTTACTAGTGTGGGTCGACCCCAGACTCATTTTTTTTTACCCGTTATTTCATGACAATTTAAGAACTCTCAACGTGAATAATTTTCTTTTTTTTTTGTTTTCTTACAAAACAAGAGAATTATAACAAAAATATATTGCAGACAATATAAGTTGGAAGTTGTATAATGGTTTCATTCAACTCAACAGCAATGTGTGATACGTCGTTCAGGGGCGTATACAGCTTTAGTTCTTGGGGGGGGGGGTTCATGCCAAAAAAAAAATAACACAAACTAATATTTGTTAAAAGTCAAGTGCCTTATATTTTTTTTTTCATATTTTACAGTGCGTAGCTATATAAAAGAAAAGGGATTGGGAAAAAAAAGTTACTACAGACAAATCATCATGGTGAGTTACAGCGTCGAGCAACACGTGCAAATGATGTTTTAGAGCAGTTAGAAGTTTTTCCCAATTTTGGTCGAAAAATCTTCTTTAGCGATGAGGCCCATCTTTGGATGAATGGGTTCGTGAAGCAAAATTGCCGGATTCGGGGCGACACTAATCCACGCGACACTGAGGGAACAAATGCTTTCTAAAGTTAAATACGAGCGTATTTGATCTAAAGTTTTTTAAATGAAGTGGAGCATTTTCATTTTTACGTTAATTTGAATATGCGACGTAATTTTAAGAGATTCAACCTAGTTTTAAAGTAAAACGTATTTATTTATACATCGAAATCAACTTTTGTACATTTACATTTCGTTCAACGTTGTTTTAAAGTGAAACGTTTTCATTTTTAAATTAAGATCCAAATTTAAAGTGCGCCCCACCTTGGTTCAAAGTGAAACGTATTCATTTTTACATTGAAATCCACATTTTACTTTGCGATCCACTTTTATTGCACTTAAAGTGCCATCAACGTAATTTCTAAGTGTTGCATAGTAAAGTAAACCTCAATTTGTTTGTATTTGTAAGCTTAATATAAGGAATTTCGAGAGCGCGTTGTTGTTTTTCGAAGTAGCCTCCTTACATTTGCGAACAAATTAAACGCGCACTGGAAATTCATATTATCGAAAAACAATATTTAATAACTTTTCCTATATTTATATTACTATGAAATACTCATAGCATCAAACAATACACTTAAGTCGTCACAAATAAATGATTCACCACAAAAATGAAATGCGTCGATCATGTATATACATTTGTCTTTGTCTTACATAAATTTAAACAAAGAAGCGTGGCGTGGGTAGCCATTTTGAATCAATACCTTGTTGAGCGAAGTTCAATCTACGTTGATTCGAAGTAGAAAAATGTTGTTTTAAAAGATGGATGAATTTGATTTACCTATGATTCCACTTTAAATCAACACTTTAAAATCTAGTTCGTTATAAAGTATGGAATCACTTTGAAATAAAGTCGCTCCACTTTGATTTAAGAATTTTCGGCGTTGGCGCCAAATCGTTCCGAAAAATATTAGAATCAAAGTTTTTTGCTTTGATTTTACGTTGTTTTTTTCTCTGTGGAGATTCACGAGGCGCCAATGCATCCAAATAAAGTTTCTGTTTTGTGTGGATTTTGAGCTGGATGCCTGGAGGCGTCATCGTTCCGTACTTTTTCGAAAATGATGCTGGCCAGGCCATCACCATCAACGGCGATCGCTATAGGTCGATGATCACCAACTTCTTGTGGCCTTAATTGGATGGTATGGACACTGAAGATATATGGTTTCAACAGGATGGCGATACGTGCCACACAGCTTAAGATACAATCGATATTCTGCACGAGCGGTTTCATGGCATGGTTGTCTCGCGCCGAGGCGACGTGAATTGGCCACCAAGATCGTGTGATTTGACCCCTTTGGACTTTTTCTTGTGGGGATTTCTTAAGTCGCAGGTCGTTGCGAATAAGTTGCAAACCACATCGACCCTCAAAGACAACATAATCGATGCCATCGGTCAAATTCAGCCTGATTTATGCGCCAAAGTCATCGAAAACGGGACCTTTCGAATCCGCACCACCCAGCGAAGACGGGGCGGCCATTTGAACGATGTTATATTACTATAATAGGGCTCTCAAATAAAGATAAAACCTTATTGATATCTTGTTTTATTCAATTTTAAAATCGACCCGCCCTTAATGGGAAACCCTATAATACATTACCTTTGTTAAAAATAAGTTAAAATAATTTAAAATCGTTCATGGAAAAATATATCGTACCTTAACTCATTTAATTTCAAGACAGTAAAGAATCAAAAGTCGACGTGAAATAGCAGACTACGAATGTAATACTAAATTTTCACTACGCAAAGTTAGGCAATTTCGTTGAAAATATATATTTCGAACTGCCAAAGCCAATTCAAAATGAAATGAGCTACCTATACAAAAAAATTAACAAATTTAAGACGAAAACACTTTTATGGTATTTGCAAAGTTAGCTCATTTTTGGTTCCCAAGAAAATTAAAATAAACAACTGAGTCGAACGAACCTTTAGTGGCTGGACCAGTGACCGCGCTCTGCGTTTTTATTCCTGACTGTTACATTTTTTATTTCGGAGGGCCTCAGCAACAGCATACAGCAATCTCCAGTTGCCTGACAAAAAAAAATCAGTTTAGCTGGCTGTCAAAATACTGAGGAATAAAATTTTTGGATTCGCTTGATCATTTGTTTTGAATTTTATTTAGAATTTATTTTAATCCTATCAAAGTTTTTATTTCAGCGAATTGAAGTTGCAGGAAAAATTAGTAAAATATCATAGAAACTGTGCACTGTTTTCTGTTTCTTAATTTTAGTAAATAGATATCTATAAATATTCACTACTGAAAATGAAAACAATAGCTCTGATTTTCAAAAATGACCACTTGTGTAAATTGCTCTTTTTACAATAGTGGAAAAACTAAAAATACATTACATATTCGTATTATAATTGAATACAAAGATTCGTTTTCGTTGCGTTTCAAGAAAAGTGTGAACAAATTTCACGAGTGATTTTGATATGCCTCTGATTTGAAAAAATGTATGTCTCTAAGACTGCCACCGATGGAAAAGTGAAAGGCACCTTACAAAATAAATATGTACATCAAATATACCTAATCTTTTTATCTTTCTTACCAGTAAGCCTTTCTGATAAAAATAATGGACAAAGTTGTTAAATTCTACGAGCCTAGTCGCTTTTCGTCAATAATTCCATCCGACTGGTCAAACGGTTCACCGCAAGGAGTTCGAAAAAATCTCCTTTACCATAGCTATTGGCTTTTGCATTATGGGATTCATAGGTTACTTTGTAAAAGTAATCCACATCCAAATCAATAACAGTATTGTTCGATCGTAAATGTTGAATAGGTGCAAACAAAATCCTTTCATAACAGGTTTTCATCATAGTTTTATATATTTTTGTCTTTTATCGTTAACATTAATATTTTTTGGTTAGAATAACTATAAATCGAAAGTTATCACTTTTTTGCTTTAAAAAAAAATCTATCATACAAACAAAACAATTTCTGTATGTGTGTTTAAAGATTTTATTTTCAGAAAAAAAAAAAATATATTTTTTTTTGAAAATCCTATTAGTTTTTACTTTACTGAGTGAAAATTTGGTAACAACTCCACACTTTGATTTCTGTTTGGTTTAACAGGTTTTGGCTGTCATCTAAAAACGGAAACTAGCCTATGCATATATTTTAAGATTTGAATGCATTATCATTTTATGAGAAGTTTGTTGTTATGTTAAATTTGAGGTACGAGGAAGAAAATCAAAGTATCATCGATTGACTACAAAATAACGTAGGTATTCCATTGCCATGAAAATTAAATTTCTTATTGAATTGAAGTTACCAACATTCAAATTCTCTATTGAATTCTAAATTATCAATCGAAAATCCTACTAGCTTTCTAAGTAACCAACTTTCTTTTTTTTTCTATGTGATTACTAAATAATTATTTCAGATCAACAAAATAATCTTGAGTTCTCGGGGGGGGGGGGGCATGACCCCGTGACCCCCCCCCCTGTATACGTCGTTGAAAAGATAATTTTGTGCTCTCTATTTTGTTATACAGGCAAGGAGCTGTAACGCATGTGGCTCAAAAGATATTTGGAAAATACGCAGAATAGAGCATTAATGCATTTATCGCTTGACAGATGGGCTACAAACTATGTTTTGACGTCTAATATATATTTCGTTTCAAATGCCACCCTTAAGCCTTCAAATCGCTGGTTGAAAAAAAAAAATCGGATTTTCATAGGAAAAATTCAGATTTTTCAGAGGGTTTTTAATCCATCAAAATCGTAGCTATCCTTCAATGGAATTTGACAGTTTATGGCTTGACAGATGGGCAAAAAAATATATTTTGACGTCTAATATATATTTTGTTTCAAATGTCACCCTAAAGCCTTCAAATGTTCAAATCGTTTGTTTAAAAAAAATCGGATTTTCATAGGAAAAATTCTAATTTTTCAGAGGGTTTTTAATCCATCAAAATCGTAGCCATCCTACAATGGAATTTGACAGTTTATGGCTTGACAGATGGGCAATAAACTATATTTTGACGTCTTATATATATTTTGTTTCAAATGCTATCCTAAAGCCTTCAAATCGCGTCTAATATATGTTTTGATTCAAATGTCACCCTAAAGCCTTCAAATTTTCAAAGCGCTTGTTTAAAAAAAATCGGATTTTCATAGGAAAAGTTCTAATTTTTCAGAGGGTTTTTAATCCATCAAAATCGTATCCATCCTTCAATGGAGTTTGACAGTTTATGGCTTGACAGATGGGCAACAAACTACATTTTGACGTCTAATATATATTTTGTTTCAAATGTCAACCTAAAGCCTTCAAATGTTCAAATCGCTTGTTTAAAAAAAACGGATTTTCGTAGGAAAAATTAAGATTTTTCAGAGCGTTTATAATTCATCAAAATCGTAGCCATCCTTCAATGGAATTTTACAGTATATGGCTTGACAGATTGGCAACAAACTATATTCTGCCATCTTATATATATTTTGTGTGAAATGTCACACAAAAGACTTTTATTCACATTTTTCCAGAGCATGAAAAAAACACAAACAAATTTTTAAAACTAACTTCACTCTTAAGAGCGATTAAATAGCTGCTAATTTTAGGTGCTCTTTTTGTAAACGGCTCACTGCGATCGCTGCTTTTTTGAAATCGCTCTTTAGCACATCCATATAAAACACTTATAAAAATATTTGTATTTTTTATTTAAATTTAATTACAATAATTAAATATAATAAGGGTATTCATGCAACGTCGGAAATTTTCCGACGTCGTAAAGTTTCCGACACACGTTTCATGAACGCCCCTTTATTTAATTGCTTTATGATGCGGTGAACAAATTCGGTGGACTTAATTTATTTTGTTTCAGCGTTTGAAAATAATAATTAAAAATGTTCTGTGTTACTGAAATGTTTGTTGTTGTCAAATTTTGATAAATAAAATGTCATAGTACTTTCATAAAAAGTTTTCCACGTTTACTATACTTTCATTTACGACACAAATTCCTGTGGGAAAGTTTACGATTTATCGTAAAAGAATTTTCATACAAATTGTGACACTTCGTTTACGACGTCGTAAACTTTCCGACGCTTACGACGTTTACGATGGTTTTCCGACGTTGCATGAATACCCTTAATGTCTTTCCATTTATAACTCGCGCTCGCCGATAAAATTACTGTTTTTGTTTGTCATGTTGTGCACATACGAAAGGAAATAAAACTTTGTGCATCGTATACATCGCACTCTTTCTTCCCTTTTACGATAGAAAGGTTTATTTTTTTTTAGGAGAAACAAAAGTAATTTTTTTGAGGGGAGAGTAAATAAAGAAATACATACATTTAAAGAATGAATTTTGTTGGCTGTTGTGTTTCAAGGAAAATACTGAGTTTTGTTTGCAGGGGAGTGTTTGAATGTTCAACAACAACCACTTGTGCGGCTAGTTGTCTCAATATGCAATTTATACAGACAAAACCCTACATTGGATGGACATGATCAGGTGACCTTGGTGGCGCAATGTGAAGTGCATAGACCTTCGAGGCAGCTGGTCTAGGTTCAATTACAGTTGACGGCACTAACTGAAAATTAAAATTAAAAAAAAAAACTAAGCACCTCTAAAGGAATCTGATGATTGGTGTGGCAGCCATGAAATTGCAATAATTCCAGCTAAATGCAATGGTGGTAGCCCTCTCAAGTGGTTGTTGAATACTGAAGCATTCATGATTAATATATGATGGAGAGAAAGCTATGCAGCCTAATTGCGAGTGTGTTATCCTATGAAAAACCCAATTGACTGAAATTAATTCTTGACCAGTGTCAAATCATTCATACAATCTCCCATCTTACAATTGTCCAACGAATTGTTGGTTTGTTAATCGTTTACGGAGAAAGGAGAAAGATCCCAAATGATCAACAACCATCTTGTAAAAAATGCTAGTCAAAATGCTAGTTGTCTCGAAATGAAATTTATAAAGACAAAGCACTACATTGGTTGGGCATGATCAGGTGACCTCGTTGGCGCAATTCGTAGTGCATACACCTTCAAGGTAGCTGGTCTAGGTTCAATTCCAAATGACGGCACTTATTCATAAATTAAAATTGAATATAAGGACTAAGCACCACTTAAGGAATCTGATGATTGATGTGGCAGCTATGAAATTGCAATAATTCCAGCCAAATGCAATGGTGGTAGCCCGCTCAAGTGGTTGTTGAACATTCAAACACTCGACATTTTATTGTTTTTATTTACGACGTAGGTATGTAGCAGACGTAACAAATAATAGTAAATTAAAAAAATACGCGTAGCTTAAAATGTAGCCAATGTAGTTATTCACCCCTACTGCATTTTGCGATTGTTGATTGATAGTTGATAAATATTGAAATTCGATATTAAACCACTCAACCGAAAAAAGATTTTGGTCATTGGGAATAATGCAGACCGTTGTGAATTATAAGAAAATTGACAAATATCAATGAATAGTTGATCACATTTTCAGTAAAATGCGTTTAAAAATCCAAAATATTAATATTTATCAACTATCGATCAACAATCGCAATAGAAGTGATTGTTAAAAAAAAATATTTCTTTTTTTTTCAAAATTAAATTGCTTAATTCTTTTTTTTTCTTCAATTTCTTCAGCAGGTTGAATTAAGTTTCAAGACAGGAGAACTTATACATGTATATGGAGAAATGGATGAAGATGGATTTTTTATGGGAGAATTAGACGGCGTGCGAGGTTTGGTACCGTCAAATTTCTTGGCAGAGGCACCTGAACAGAATATAGGCCAAAGAAATTTAAACAACAGAGGGAAGGGGCAAGGCCCAGGAGCTAGAGGACCACCACCACCCCCTCGAGAAGTGGTTTTGTCTGATTCCAATCAACGGGGTTCGCTAAGAAAAGGTTTGATAAATTCTTTTATTAATGTTTACTCATATTTTTTGTATTTTACCTTTATTAAAGGAATTTCTTACACTTTTGTGTTGCAAAACTATTTTGTTTTATAAATGTTTTCTTATTTTAAGAATTCAGCGCTTCTTTCATAGAGAAAGCTTTTATTGACAATGAGCTGCGCCCCGCGGGAAAAATAATAAAATGTTTGAATAATCTACACATTAATACAAAAACAAACTTTTCTTCTTATTTATTGATCTAGGGGAACCAAAAATATGCCCTAAAAAGACCGTTTTAAACCCTTATTGCTAATACGATCGAAAAAAAATGATAATATGCTCGTAAAAAACGATTATATGCTCTAAAAAAACGATTATATGCCATACAAAACCTTTAATACACCCTTACATAATTGAATAAAACGAACAAAATCAAGAAGCAAACAAATAATAAAAGATATAAATGAAAAGTTTTAAAGAAATTAAAAGGTTTTAAATTATTTTAAATTTTGATTTTATGACATTTAAATTAAAGGACAATGGGCAAATCTGGCCCAGCTCCAATAAGAACAGCCTTGATATCGTACATATATAGGTACATATTTATGCATTCACTATCCGTTAACCGAATGTCCAAATTTGCTGTGTGACAGAAGTAATTTAATTTTTAAGTAAATGAGTTTTAGAACCACAATACTATATTCCCTTAGTTTTTCTTTAGAATTTGGGTATTTTTCGTTTGATTCAAGCCATTTTTTTTTTGGAATTAAGTTTCACACTACCTGAATTTTTTCAGATTTCTAAAATTATGTTTAGGGGTCGGTTGTAAAAAATACAAATATGCATTGGTTTTTAAATAATATTTTTGATGTCAAAACCATCTCTGGAAAACAACAAATAAACATCAATTTGTATCTCTTCTTCTTCATTTAACCGGCGATTGTCATGATCTGGAGGGGGACCACAACTCTCCCACTCAACTGCTTCACCTAAGGTTCCACTTGTGGGGTTTGCCGGGCTGACCTCAGAAAACTTCGACAGGCCTCCCGGTTTTGGATTGTTCCATGTCTTAGGCCAACTAAATGCAGGTGTCTTTGCATTTGTTTCATCCAGAAGTTTTTGCGCCTGCCTTTCTTCCGGTATAGTGTTGGAACGTCTTGCGCTATTGCCTTTTGAAGTGGGTTCTCATGGCATTTTCTTTGTACATGACAGTAACAGCTAAGTTGGTCATGCTATATTTTCGATCACGCTTTGTCACTCCTGATGTCATGCGAAGAATCTTCATTTGAGCTGCCGTCAATTTACTCTCATACTTCTTGTCCAACACTTTGAACCGTATGTAAGCGCTGGACGAACAACTGCCGTGTAGAGCTTTCTTTTCAGCTTAGGGGGTATTTTTCTATCAGAGAAGACGGCAGAGTTTTTCTGCCACTTCATCCACCCTACGCTTACGCGATGTTTGATGTCGTCATCACAAGATCCTTCGCTATTGATCATTGATCCAAGATATTTAAACTTTTCGCACTTGGGAAGAACTGTTCCATTCAAATAGATGTCCGGATTCCGGAATAGGCCTGTGTGGATCAGAAAATGTCTTTCAGTCAGTCTTTTTCGCGCTTATGTGATATCCATTTTCCTCCAGAACATCCACCCATACACCAAGTGCACGTTGCAAGGACACAGGATCTTTATTTATGATGGTTCCATCGTGAGCAAAGAATAACTGATTCACTTTGGGGTCCGTCACCTTATCCTCAAGCAGAAAGTCAAGGACAGTTAAAAAAAGTAAAGGACTCAAGACGCTTCCCTGGTGCACACCTAATCTAATTCGGAACTCTTCGGTGATTCCTGCCGGGCATCTTACCTTTCTTTTAACTTGCCCGTACATGTTCATGATCATCCACACGTAGACTTCCGGATCTCCTCGTTGTCTAAGTGCAACCCATATCAGATCTCGTGGTTGTCTGTCGAATTCTTTTTAAAAATCAACCAATACAATATGCAAATCTCTTGAGGAATCCCGATATTTTTCCATTTTGATTCTTGTACTCTGAATTGCATCTGTGTTTGATTTACTGGCTGAACATAATAGAGTGCCGCAACAAGAGCTGCAATTGCAAGTAGAACAGTTGTCAAAAAATATCGTTCCTTCTATTTTCTATGTGCCCACAATGCAGCAGTACAGTTTGATCATTTTTGTTCATAAATTCCAAAATATATGCCTCTTATGTATTGCTAAATAATTGTTTCACATTCATTCACTATTTGTATTACCAAATACAATATAAAAACAATGAAAACAGAAACAAGTTGACCAACTTGTGCGATACGGTACGACGATGCGATAGCAGCTGCGTCACATTGTGTTCGCAACATTGAATTTGTGTGTATTAAATATTTTGACAAATACTGCAGCACCGATTGCTAATGCAGCTACATCTTCATTGTGTTCAGCCAGTTACCCGAAACAAAGCCGCACTAGTCGTCAGACAACCGTATCATTTTTCGTAGGCGGCCATCCAGCATCCGCTCAACGATCATCATGGTGTGTGTCATCAGCTTGATCGAACGGTAGGGTCGCAATTTCGTGTATCATCCTTCCCTTTTAGATTGGAATAAGGTAACTTTCCCTCCACCGATTAGGCATTTGGTCGCCCCAGATAAGTTTGGGATGAGAATCATGATCATCTAGACCCGATGTCTCCAATCTTTTTCCGGAACTCAGAGTGTATCTCGTCTGGCCCAATCGCTTTTCCATTTTTGTAGTTTTTCACCGCATCAGTATCTTCTTCGACTGTGATGTCGGCGACTTCTTCATTGCTAGGTGCAGCTATTGGAAAGTATATCCTCGGAAACTGTCCTTTACAATACTCTTGCCATCTGTGAAGAATTTTGTCGTCATCTACAATAAGTTGGCCTTGATCGTTGTTGATAAATTTTGGTGAACGAATCTCCTGAGAATTTTTCCTTCTCTGTGCGGCGATTTTGAAAATTGTTGCGCCCTTGTTCATGTTGGCATGTCGCAGTTCCTAAATAGCTTGGTTTACATCAGCAGCCGGTGAAGATATTTCCTTCAGCTCCCGATACATGCTCTTCGTATTCCCTGCTTGAAGTTGGGCACACTTTTTCTTTCTTCATTCTTGTAACGTCTATGAACGGTGCCGTGACATTTGGCCATGTGTCATATGGCCATATTCCAAAATATGGCCATATGACACATTGCGCAAGTGTCAAATGGCCATATTCGAAAACATGGCCATTTGACGCTTTTTCAGAGTGTCATATGGCCATATTTGTTTGAGACTTTTGGGCATATTGTTTTTTGCGCGAATAACCACTTATGTGGGTCAAAACCCAATAAGTAAATTGTGGAGCTTTGGCCCACCCTGATGCGCCAAATGGAAATTTTATGTAAATTATACAATAAAACGTTCTTTAAGAACAAAATTAAAATTTTTCAAAACAACTTTTGAAAACGAATACAAGTATTTAAAAAAAATCGCGCGAATTTAATTTTAAATTCAAAAAACAAAATTAAAATTTTTCAAAACAACGTTTTGAAAACGTTTACAAGTATTTTTAAAAAATACGCGCGATTTTAATTTAGAATTTAAAAAACAAAATTAAAATTTTTCAAAAATACTTTTTGAAAACGTATACAAGTATTTTTAAAAAATTCGGACGAATTTTTTAAAAATAGTTGTATACGTTTTCAAAAAGTTGTTTTGAAAAATTTTAATTTTGTTTTTGACATATGGCCATAACTTTGTAAAAGTGACAAATGGTCAAATCTTGAAATATGGCCATTTGACGCTTTCACAATGTGTCACATGGCCATATGACACATAGCCAAATGTCACGGCACCTCTATAAACCACTTCAAGGCGTGCTTTTTCATCTATGTTATGAGAGGGGCAAGTTGACTGCTACGGCTCCATCATTCCACCACCATGTTTCTTTGTCGTGTTGGTAGTGTTCTCTGACAACTCCTAGCAGTTATTTCGCTTCCCGCAGGCAGGTTTCGTGCAAAGAGTCCCATATTTTTTGTACTCCACATCCTCCATTCGAATGTCTGCCGATGTTTTTATACAGATTTTTTCATAAAAGAAACAAACGCTTCGCCTTTTACTTTATCCAGATTGTACCACTTGATTCCTCTAGAACCCTCTGTTTGTTTGTTCGACTTCCTCGTCTCCATACAAAAATCTGTTAGGAGAAAACGGTATAGTGGGGCGAACGTTTCACCCAAAATCACAAAAATTGACTTGCGGCTTCATGAAACTGGGTACCAGATGGTAATCGATCTGAGTTTCATTTCCACTTTTAATGTTAGTGATAAGGTGCTTTTGTTGTTTGATGAACATGGTATTTACCACGCTAAATATCAATTTGTATCTCATTTATCAGAACAAAAATGGGTATTATTTTCAAGGTTTTAAATAGCAATTCGTGAAAGTTAGTCAAAACAACCCACAAAACCACCCACAAACCACCCTTATATATACTAAATATTAGGGGTTGAATATATTTTTAGCTTATTCTTAATTTAGTGGCGAAGAAAATGGTTGTACGTTTATTACCGACTGATCCCTAAATTGATATAAACAAATATATAAATAAAAATAGGACATTTATTACTCAAGCTACAAAATCTATAGAGATTTTACAGTTTTTCATAAATGACGATAATGAAAAAAAAATTTCTTTTTGTGTCCACTTGTTCATACAAATGAATATTAGTCCGGAAGGCGACCGTAAGGTTACCTTTTTTTATCGCGGCTGTCAACAAAATGGACACTAATCGATAGCTCTAGGGTACACGATATCAAAACTGGTGGTCGACAAAGTTTTTCAGGTGTCATGGGTTCGAAAAATGATGATATCAGGTGCTATTTTTATGGCTAACCTATCTAATAGTTGCAGTCACAAATGGGGTATCAAATGAAAGCTAGGACTGTCCTCTTTACGAAACCAGTGGTGGGACAGCTTTTTTCTGGTGATTACCACCAGTCCGACCATTTTTATAACAACAGGTGTTTTTTGCACTTTGCGTGAAAACTGTAAAAACTTTGTCAGATAGTTGGAAAAGTGGTATCAAAAAATAGCTAAGACCTTTTTGTGTACTAATAAAAAAAGTTGGATAAAAACAAGTCTGTTTAGGTAGGTCCTTCAAGAGTAATTTTGGAACTATTATAAGCAGCTAAAAAAAATTGTTTTAATTACATTTTTACCCATTTCTAGCCCATAGGTCCTTTGGATTTCAAAATACGGGGTATCAAACAAAAGAATGAAGATATTTTTGTGTTTCACCTTGCGTTTTACTTTTTACATGTTAAAGATATATAAAACCATATCAAATATTTACGAAGGTGGCACCAAAACATAGCTATGACTGTCTGCTATGCTTATAATATGATTTCGAAAGTCATAAGCCTAGTTTACCACAGCACTCAACTGCATTTTGAATATTTTTACTAAAAACAACAATTTTTGTTGTAGGTTTAGCTTTAAAACCATCTGTTCAGTTTTTGAATTTTTTCTTTTTTTTTTTTCTTTTCTAATTTTAATATTCCCATAACACATTTCGCAAAATTCCCTAAAACTGCTTTATACCTGGGGTTTTTGTGAGGAATTGAAATGAAAAACACATATTATATTTACGTCATCTTACAGGTAATGAATAAAACTTTAACTTCATCTGTTTGGATTTCTAAGTTTGGACCCTATTTTTGAATAATCATCTCTTGAAGAACAGTACCAATCGGCTATCTGAATACGTCAGACGTCTTTCTATTCTGTGCGGTATAATACGAAAAAAAAACTCAAAATTTCTAAGCGATCTCGCTCTCCGAATGGTGAAGACACCATGTCTTCACTTAATAAAAATCAAAAAACGAGCTCTATAGAGCATAATCGTTGGATACCTTTGCAAACTCATCCAGATACAGACATTGATATCGAAGTGGATGAAATTGTTGTTAAACCAACCGAATCTAAAAAAAATCTAAAATTCCCTCGGTTTGCATCTTGCAAAAAACCAGTGAAAATGTTCATGACTTATTTAAAGAACTCAAATTGGAGTTCTATAGTGTAAAGAAAATGTCAATTGGCATCAAAGTAAATTGCAAAAATCTTGAAACTCATTCAAAACTCTGCACTGCACTAAATGCAAAAAATTGGCAATTCTTCACCCACGGTTTACCATCGGTAAGGTCTTTTAAAGTAATGCTCTATGGCTTACACGAAATTAACATCGATGAACTTAAAAAAGAATTAATATCACTAGGTCTTAAATGCCTTAACATTAAAATGATAAAAAAATCGTATGATAGTTTTACTGACATATTTTATTTAATAAATCTTGAGTGCGGTTCAATAAAACTATTCGATCTTAAAAAACGATTTCGTTCGATATTTAAAACCGAAGTCAAATGGGACTTTGCCCGAAGGCAGAGGAATAAAATTACGCAATGTTACAACTGTCAAATGTACGGGCACGGCGAGAAAAACTGACACATTAAAACTCATTGTGCTAACTGTTCACTCAATCATGAAACTAAAAATTGTGACTCAAGTAATATAAAATGTGCAAATTGTAATGAAACCCATAAGACCACTGACCCGATCTGCATCAGCCGACAAAGTTTTTGTAAAATAAGAGAAAAACTTTCATCACGAAATAGTTCACATAACAAGAACAACATATTAATTCCAACAAAAACAATGCACCAGCAGCAGCATACGTTTACAACTTATGTCAATGACTTTCCTGCGCTCTCGTCACACAAGAGGTCCAAGGTGTCAAACCCAACTGAAGCTGTAGCTTTTACTTCAAACAAAATCATTCTGGATAACAATAGCAACAAAGGTAATGTGTGGTCCAACTCTCCAAAACCCGGTTTTACTGGGACAAACGACCTTTTCTCTATGGAAGAGATCAATTCTCTCACCGCAGAAATGATTACTCTTCTTGGTAGATGCAATACCAAGGCCGAACAATTTAATACGATTGCACAATTAGCTGTTAAGTATCTATATTCAGGGAAATAATGATGAGTGGTAGCTTTAGGATAAATTGTTGGAATGCTAGAGGCATTCGAAATAAATCATTAGAATATTTTGCTTTTTTAAGCAAACATGACATGGACATTAGTTTACTAAGTGAAACTTGGTTAGACAGCAATGTAAACATATCAAATAAAGACTACATTTGTTATCGTTTAGATAGAGAAGAGAGAAGTGGGGGCGGTGTTGCCGTCGTCGTGAAAAGGTCCATAAAACATAAATTGTTACCAATTATTAAAAACAAACTTATTGAAAATATTGGAATTGAAGTGCCATTTCAAAATGGGCGTTCGATTAAAGTCTTTTCCATTTATTTTCCGGGTGGTTCATCTTCGCAAAGGAAAAGGTATGATTTTAGAAATGATTTGCGTAGGTTAGTGACAGTTAATGACATATTTCTAGTTGGTGGGGATTTTAATTGTCGACACAGGGATTGGGGTTGCATCAGAGCTAACGCGTGGGGTAATATTTTGTCAGATTTAAACTCAAGACATCCATTCAACGTCTTATATCCTCCCCATCCTACCTGTATTCCCCCTAACAATCGCACAAATCCTTCCACACTAGACCTATTCCTTACTAACATGCCTGAACTTTTTACCCAACCTGTTGTTGAAAATGGTCTAAGTTCAAATCATTTGCCAGTTATAACTAAAATCAATGCAACCCCTATACATACAAGCAATATTGTTTATGATTTCAAAAACACGAATTGGAAGAGATTTAGAAGCAATGTGCGACAAAAACTGAGTGAAGTACCGGTACCTAGTTCTAATAATATTAATATTACACAAATTGATGAATCTGTAAGTACTTTCACAAACTCAGTACTTGAAAGCATAGAGCAGTCCGTTCCAAAAAAAATTGTTCGCCGAGATAACGGTAATGCACTTCCACCTCAGATAGTAGAAACCATAAAAATAAGAAACAAATATAAAACTTTATGGATCAGGACAAGAGTGCAATTCTACTACACTGAAATGAAAATTCTGAACGACGTTATTAAATCATTATTAGCTGATTTTAGAAACCAAACGTGGAACCATAAGCTTCAAGGTTTAAACAAGGGAAGTAAACCCTTTTGGAACTTAATTAAAGTTTTAAAAAAGAAAAAGACTAATATTCCGGCTTTCAAGTTAGGAAATAGAGTAATGCTTTCTAATGAGGAAAAAGCGAGCGCTTTGGCAAATGAATTCTGTGCTAACAACTTAATTGCAAGTAACGTAACTAGCAGCTATATTGAAAACGACGTTACTCAATCAATTGAAATGCTAAGCACTAGTACCATTGAGGTTATGGATGATGTAGTGTCTACTTCTGACTTAGTTCTTATATTAAAAGCTCTTAAAAACACTAAATCTCCTGGATTTGATGGGATAAAAAACTTATTTTTAAAGAACCTCCCAAAGATAGGCATAAGGTATCTAAAAATATTATTCAATTGGTGTTTTAAACTAGGTTACTTTCCGAACGCTTGGAAAATTGCTAAGGTTATTCCTATTTATAAGCCTGGCAAAAATTCAAGCATTCCGTCCAGTTATGGGCCCATTAGCTTGCTTAGCTCTTTGAGCAAATGTTTGGAAAAATTAATGAAAAATAAGTTACTGTCACACGTTGAACAGTTCCAAATCTTGCCACAAGAACAATTTGGTTTTAGGAGAAATCACAGTACTATCCAACAAGTTGACAGGATAACAAAAGACATTAAAAACAATCTTATATTAGGGAGAAGTACGGGGATGGTCTTTCTAGATGTTGAGAAAGCGTTCGACTCAGTATGGCACGAAGGCTTGATTCACAAACTGATTGTTTTGAATTTTCCACTGTACATAGTCAAAGTGATATCATCATTCCTTACAAAGAGAACTTTCAAAGTCTCTGTAAATCATTGGTACTCTGATGAAGTTGAAATTGTTGCTGGTGTACCCCAAGGGTCTGTCCTTTGACCTTTTTTGTATATTATATACATACATTATTTTCCTAAGCCCCAAAATTGTAATACTGCTATCTTCGCAGATGATACGTGCATTTACTCATCAGATTCAATTGGTTCCTTAATTGAAACCAACTTGCAATCTGCTCTAAATTTAGTTCAATCGTATTGCAATGATTGGAAAATCAAATTAAAAGCTTCTAAGACACAGGCTCTTTTTTGCACTAGAAAAAGAAAAGCCTGTTACCTGCCAAGCAGTAGGCTTCAATTGAATGGTTTTCAAGCGGAATGGAAATCTCGTGCTAAGTACCTTGGGGTACACCTGGACAAAACCTTAACTTTTAGTTTACATATACAAGAAACACTAAACAAACTAAATATGACGATAAAAACACTTTATCCTTTTATAAATCGAAAGTCTAAATTGAGCATTGAAAACAAATTGATTATATTCAAAGTAATATTTCAAAGCATACTGTTATATGGTTCACCTGTCTGGGGATCATGTGCTAAAAGCCATATTCGTAGGTTGCAGATAATGCAAAATAAAATATTGAAAATTATGCTAAATCTACCATGGCATTATTCTACGGAAGATCTTCATAAAGAAGCAAACATTGAAAAAGTATCTAGTCGTATTGCAAAATTATACGAGCGTTATATTATATCGTGCAATTCTTCAGACAATAACCTGGTATCCAACTTAACAGCTTAAGATGTTGTATCACCTTATTTATTTATTATTCATTTATTTATTTATATTATTTATTTATTTATTTCTTTTTTTATTTTTTCATTTGTTCATATATTTATTTATGTAAATGTTAATTTATTTATATACAATACTGTGATTTGTTATAACTAACTAACTAAAAAATAAAAAAAAAAAAAAAAATATTTATCTATTTTCTCATTAATTAATTAATTAATTTATTTATTTATTTATTATTTATTTATTTATTAATTTATTAAATTGTTTATTATTTATTGATATATTTATTTATTTATTTACTTTTATATTTATTTATTTATTTATTGATTTATTAAATTATTTATTTATTTATTGATTTATTTAGTTATTTTTTTATTTATTTATTTATTTATTTATTTATTTATAACTTATATATATATATATATATATATTTATCTATCTAATATATTAGTTTATTTATTAATACTTATTTATTTTTTTTGTTTAATATCTTATCCGTCCATAATTAATGTATTAATTAATTTGATTTGTTTATTTATGTAATTAATGTAATAATATACTGTGATAAATACAAATAATTGTAAACATATTAATCGATCTACATATTTATTTTTCTTAAGTTCTTTATATAACAAATATAAGCCACATCTTAAATTGTGATCTCTCGACCCCACTTCTCTCTTCCAATGGAAAATGTATGTCTTTTTATTAAATGAAGGTTTTTTTCTAGTAGCTTTTCCTTCTATACAAAAATTGAATCTGTGATATTATCATTAAATAAAATGTTATAAAAATTTTCAGTAGTAAGGTAGAAAATACCGTTTCTCTGTAAATTGTGCAATATAGTTTTTTATGAAAAAATATTTATATAAATTCAGCTACAATAAAGATTCTATTCTATTCTATTCTATCTCTTGAAAAACATCAAAATGTCTCTTTTTCTAATACATTTTTGAGTGTGTTATTATATAAAAGGAGCAACATAACTTTCTCCAAATACCATATATGTTTTCTAAAACCGTTTCAATAATAAAACAAAATTGCAAAATATAACTTCTTATTGCAAAATAACACATTTTCTTTTTTATCTAATAAAAATTTGTTATTTTCAAATATTTCCAATTTTTAGTACATCTCTTTGCCAAAAGATGACTTTTCTTTGAAAATCAACAAACAAAAGTGTTGGAAGTTGGAACACAAAAAAAAATGAAGAATATGAAATGCGAATGGTTGTTTGTGTGAATGAAGTATGACTGTTTCATATGAGAGGCGGTGGACAAGAGAAAAGAACCACGGAGACGGTGGTTGCTTGATATTGATATGCGTTTGGTATTTCAATTTTTTGCATCAGTTTTTTTAAGTCTACATAAGCTCAGCTGTTTGCGCCGTCCGTCCTCGTCAACGTTGTAGCAAGGAATATACGCAGGTAGATTTTTTTGAGGGAAAGAATTATTTGTATAGGTTTTATTTGTGGGCATGCATTTGTTTATTATCAATGGTTGGTAGGTTGATTTGTTTTTCTTCACACACAACGCAAACGTTGAATGTACAATCAGATACATCCCAACAACTAAATATATACCCAAACATTTACATACATCTCTTCTCGGCTTTATGAAACTGGGTACCAGATGGTACCTAATCGATCTGAGTTTCATTTCCACTTTTAATGTTAGTGATAAGGTGCTTTTGTTGTTTGATGAACATGGTATTTACCACGCTAAATATCAATTTGTGTCTCATTTATCAGAATAAAAATGGGTATTATTTTCAAGGTTTTAAATAGCAATTCGTGAAAGTTAGTCAAAACAACCCACAAACCACCCTTATATATACTAAATATTAGGGGTTGAATATATTTTTAGCTTATTCTTAATTTAGTGGCGAAGAAAATGGTTGTACGTTTATTACTGACTGATCCCTAAATTGATATAAACAAATATATAAATAAAAATAGGACATTTATTACTCAAGCTACAAAATCTATAGAGATTTTACAGTTTTTCATAAATGACGATAATGAAAAAAAAATTTCTTTTTGTGTCGACTTGTTCATACAAATGAATATTAGTCCGGAAGGCGACCGTAAGGTTACCTTTCTCATCGCGGCTGTCAAAAAAATGGACACTAATCGATAGCTCTAGGGTACACGATATCAAAACTGGTGGTCGACAAAGTTTTTCAGGTGTCATGGGTTCGAAAAATGATGATATCAGGTGCTATTTTTGATGGCTAACCTATCTCATAGTTGCAGTCACAAATGGGGTATCAAATGAAAGCTAGGACTGTCCTCTTTACGAAACCAGTGGTGGGACAGCTTTTTTCTGGTGATTACCACCAGTCCGACCATTTTTATAACAACAGGTGTTTTTTGCACTTTGCGTGAAAACTGTAAAAACTTTGTCAGATAGTTGGAAAAGTGGTATCAAAAAATAGCTAAGACCTTTTTCTGTGCTAATAAAAAAAGTTGGATAAAAACACGTCTGTTAAGGTAGGTCCTTCAAGAGTAATTTTGGAACTATTATAAGCAGCTAAAAAAAATTGTTTTAATTACATTTTTACCCATTTCTAGCCCATAGGTCCTTTGGATTTTGAAATACGGGGTATCAAACAAAAGAATGAAGATATTTTTGTGTTTCACCTTGCGTTTTACTTTTTACATGTTAAAGTTATATAAAACCATATCAAATATTTACGAAGGTGGCACCAAAACATAGCTAGGACTGTCTGCTATGCTTATAATATGATTTCGAAAGTCATAAGCCTAGTTTACCACAGCACTCAACTGCATTTTGAATATTTTTACTAAAAACAACAATTTTTGTTGTAGGTTCTGTTTTTGACTCTGTTCACCACGCTAGCGTCAAAATTTAACCAAACGTCAAGTTTTAAGAGGCCTCCGGTCAAGAAATTGCTTATGAAAGAATGACATTTTAGCTTTAAAACCATCTTGTCACTTTTTGAATTTTTTCTTTTTTTTTTTTTCTAATTTTAATATTCCCATAACACATTTCGCAAAATTCCCCAAAACTGCTTTATACCTGGGGTTTTTGTGAGGAATTGAAATGAAAAACACATATTATATTTACGTCATCTTACAGGTAATGAATAAAACTTTAACTTCATCTGTTTGGATTTCTAAGTTTGGACCCTATTTTTGAATAATCATCTCTTGAAAAACATCAAAATGTCTCTTTTTCTGATACATTTTTGAGTGAGTTATTATATAAAAAGAGCAACATAACTTTCTCCAAATACCATATATGTTTTCTAAAACCGTTTCAATAATTAAAAAAATTGCAAAATAAAACTTGTTATTGCAAAATAACACATTTTCTAAAGGGTTTTTATCTTAGAAAAAGTCGTTATTTTCAAATATTTCGAATTTTTAGTACATCTCTTTGCCAAAAGATGACTTTTCTTTGAAAATCAACAAACAAAAGTGTTGGAAGTTGGAACACAAAAAAAAAATGAAGAATATGAAATGCGAATGCTTGTTTGTGTGAATGAAGTATGACTGTTTCATATGAGAGGCGGTGGACAAGAGAAAAGAACCACGGAGGGTGGTTGCTTGATATTGATATGCATTTGGTATTTCAATTTTTTGCATCAGGTTTTTTTTTAGTTGCCTAGTGAGCTATATGCGAGAATAGAAGTAAACAAAATAAAGACCGTGTATAGTAAGTAAGTAATTAAGTAAGTAAGTAAGTAAGTAAGTAATTCATTTATTTATATAAATTTACAACAATTTAATACAATATTATGAATTTAAATGCTATGGCTATGCCGTCAGCCAGGTTGGCGAAAATAAATAAGAATATATAGACTTATGTTTTGAATTTAATCGAATTCTGAAATTAATAACATTCTATACTTGTAAATATCTTTCAAAAATTTACTTAACGTTTCCCAATCATGCTCGTTTAGGATATTTATAGTCTCTTGCAAAGTAAGAGTATTTTTCCCGAAAAAGAGGCGTCTTTGAGTTTTAAATATTGGACATATACTTATGAAGTGTAGACAATCTTCTTTTGACTTTAAGTTGCAAAGTGTACAGAATTGGTTAAAACTATTATTGTAAGGATTTCCATTTAAGTTGAGAACTTCACATCTTGCTTTAAAGATCAGGGATATCTCTGCATAGCTCAGTGAATCCTGGAAATAGTTTCTTGTACCAAGATTATAGTTGAGCTGACTGTAGATGATTCTACTGGATGACTCTTGTGCTTCTTCTATCAGTAAAAGCCTCATTGTGTCCTCATTTTTCTCTATGATGCTGTACATTTGTTCTTTCAGATGGTTTATATTGCTGAAATCATCATCCAATCTCACTCCACACTCATTTCCAACAGTTTGCCATCTTGCAAACCACCAGTCCTTGTTTCTCAACTCGTATAAAAGCAGTTTTTTCGAAAGTCTTGTGTTCTGATGATTGCTGTAGACTTAGATGATGTAGTCAGCTTGAGACTTCAGGGTGCTTGTCACAAGTTTTGGAAGTCCTGTTTCCAAATATATGGCATAATTAGGTGTATTTAGGGGTAGGTTGAAGAGTTTCTTTATGAGACTCCTATAAAATTTTTCGATTTCTTCGTATTCTTCTGATCCCCAAACCTGAGCAGCATACAAGAGAGTTGATTTCACTACTGAATTAAAGATTTTGTATTTTGTAGATAAATTAATTTGTTTGTTAGAGAATATATTTTTCCATGTTAAATTTATCAAACTTTGCGAGCTTTTGGCTTTCTCTGATAAATGACTTTTGAAATTTAGTGTTGGATTCAGTTTCAAACCTAGATATTTGATCTCTTTTGTTACTTCTAGTTGCGAATCATTATATTTCCAGCTTCTTCCACTATAAGCGCTTTGCGTACGTGCAAATATCATTATTTTTGACTTTGTTGTGTTGATAGACAGTCCCCATCTGTTACAGTATGTAGATAACCGATTGATCATCAATTGTAAACCTTCGGGTGATTCTGAAAGTATGACGAGGTCATCAGCGTATAATAATACATTCACAGTGCAGCTATCTATTCTTACTCCCCCAGGAAGTTCATCAGCAACATCATTTATAAATAACGAGAATAGAAGAGCGCTTAGTGGGCATCCTTGCTTAACTCCTGTGCTGGTTCTAAACCATTCTGAGAAGTTCACTCCATCCCAGACAGCCGCCTTCGTGTCAGTGTACATTTCTCTAATTACTTTTAGGAACTTTGTAGATATACCAAGCTGTGTCAACTTATAAAAAAGGGCATTCCTATTGACTAGGTCAAAAGCAGCTTTGAAGTCAACGAAAAAAGCGAAGACCGTTTTGTTCCGTGCTTGAAATGCTTTGACTATAGATGATAATGTAAAAATGTGATCGGTCGTTGAAAAGTTTTTTCTGAAACCGGCCTGTAGATCAGATAAAATATTATTCTGTTCGATCCATTTTTCAAGCCTTGCAACAAGTATACTGCAGAATATTTTTGCAATTACATTCATGAATGAAATTCCTCTGTAATTTTCAGGAGAGTCTAGCGAGCCTTTTTTATGTATAGGGAAAATGACGGATTTTTTGAACGATAAAGGTATGTCGGCATTTATAAAGATTTTATTGAAAAGAATTTTTAAATGGTTAAGAAACATAGGAGTTGCATTTTTGAAAAATTCGTAAGGAATTCCATCTTCACCAGGTGCTTTTTTGTTTTTTGCTTTGTTTAACACGACTTGAATTTCTTCGCTTTCGATGTCTGTATCTAATATTTGGTCAGTGATTAAAGGATCCGCAGTAAAAGTTGTACAACCATAATCATTGGAGAGAAGATGCTTAAAGTGAATGGCAAGGGTTTCAGTGGAAATTCCAGTACCTATTTTGTAGTTGGCTCCGTTAATTTCTTTCGCAATTTTCCAGAAGTCCTTCGGGTTTTTAGTTAGTCCTAGTTCAATTGCTTTTTCATTATCATAAGCAATTTTTTTTTGCATACATATAGTTTTATAACTTGCGTTTGCTTCCAAATACCAGCTTCTCAATTGGAGATTATTTGATGCTCGCAGTGCTTTCAAAAGTGCAAAAGATTTTCTCCGAGCTTTGTAGCAGTCTTGGTCAAACCATTTTTGCTTGAATTTTAAATTAAAAGGGAGTGATTTATTAGATGTTGCAGTTCGTATACATTCGGTCAACTTATTGTTGAGAACTTCCGGTAGTTCTGATGATGCATTGCTGTTTAAAAGAAGCGTATCCAAAGAGCGTTGATATAAGGCTGTTGATTCATTTTTCCAGCAAAGTCGCGGCAGTAGGTTGAGATTTGTTTCTCTCGTTTGTGAAGAGTCGGCTATTTCTACTACAATCGGCATGTGATCAGAATACGGCTTACACTGAACTTCAAAATGTTGAATGCGGTCAATCCAGTCATTATTGGCAGTGCAAAGATCGATGACAGATCTACCTTGTCCACCAGTGAATGTGTAATGCCCATCCATATCACCTTCTGTGCAACCATTAAGTATGAATAGGTCATACAATTGTAACAGTTGTAACAGATCGCGTCCATTCTTGTTGCAAATATTGTCTTTTGACTGTCTATTTGCATACGAAAACACTGGGTTTGTTATGTGATTTGTTGTTGTAATTTGAGAAACCCCGATTCTCGCATTGAAATCTCCAATCAATAATACACTTTTGCTGGCTAGTATTTGCATAATATCGTACAATATTTCGTAATCATTGTTCCACTTGTTACAATTAATATAGTACGGGATAATGTATAGGTTATTTTGTTGCAGACATCGCACCACTGTAGTTCCTCCAAGTTCGTCAAAATCATAAACGTGTAAAAGTGTTGTACGTATTCCAAACAGGTTTCCTCCACTAGCGCGGCCTTTAACTGATGTTTTAGTAGCTTCAACCCAAATAAGTTTAAAACCAGAAAAATAATTCTTATATTTACTTATATTCTCAGGTGTAACATGTGTTTCAAATAAGAAAAATATTTCAAAATTCATAATATAATTAAAAAACTCTGAGAATAAAATTTTATTATTTAAACCTGATATATTATATGCTAGGATTTTAGTAGTATTTGAATTAATAATTTGACTGACGGCATTTACATTTCAAGATCTGTTCAATTTAATACTATTTTGGTTTACAGGTGACATCCCTGGTACATCTGATGCAACTGGTCTAGACCATTCATTTTGACGTCTGTCATACTGGATATTTTCGTAAATAGCACTGACATTTCTAAAGTTTAGATCTCCAAACATCTTCTGTAACTCAGATTCACCATCTTGATTCTGATATTTTAGTGTATTATTTTTAGATAAATAAAATGTTTTTTCTCCTATTATCATTGTGTTATTCTTTATTGATATAACTTTTGTCGGGTTCCTTTCTCTGACAGCTCTTCGATAGGCTAGAATAATTCGGTGTTTAAGTTGACTTTGTTTGCTGAGATCGCGTTGTATGTAAATACCTGTGCCTTTTAATTTTGAAGCATTTTTAAGCATCATTGATGTGTTTTCATTAGATCCTGTATTTAATTTCATTTTTATTGTTTTGTTGTTTTGGATGAGCTTTACAGCAGGTGGCATATCGGGAGCTTCGATTCCTAGCAAAAGTTTGGTTATTGCGTTTATTCGTTCTTGTGGGTGTTCGCATTCACTTGGTAGAGTAAAGATTAAATTTTTGTTTTTATCTCGCGGCTTTGCGATTCAAGTTCTTCTTCAAGTAAAAAACAACGCATTTCAAACGAATGTACTTTTTGGGAAAGCTCCTGATTCTCTTTGCGTAGATGTTCAATTTCTTTGTTTAGATTTCCAATATCATCTTTTGTGGCCATATTGGTCAGGGCAGCATCAAGCGAATTTTCAATAATGCATTTGATTTTTTGGAAATCTGCATCATTCATAGAAGTCATGTTCTGTTGGTTTTTGTAGAACTTAGGTGCTTTTCGAGTGTTAAACGCAATGTTTTGGTTTTCCTCAGGTGATGTTTGGCATAGTATAGTTTGTGTATAGTATAAGTGTACATAAGCTCAGCTGTTTGCGCCGTCCGTCCTCGTCAACGTTGTAGCAAGGAATATACACAGGTAAATTTTTTTGAGGGAAAGAATTATTTGTATAGGTTGTATTTGTGGGTATGCATTTCTTTATTACTTAGAAGAAGAAATAGAGGAACTGCCCTTGTTGGAAAAAAGTGAAGCCGTTTTTAAAATGGTGTAAGGTCTCACAAACACAAATGCATTACAGCAGGGACGGAGTGCTCTTTGAAGGCAACTCACTAGGGCGCCATTAGAATAGTCATTTTTGTTATTTTCCGAAGTTGTTTTAGTGGAATGTTCTAAAAAAAAGAAAGAGTACGTGCGTGAAGCTTGTCAATCTGAAATGTCAAATCGCTAGTGTGATTTTAAAAAAGGACAATAAAAAAGTGTTACAAATTAAGACGCATATATATATAAAAAAAAACTTTGAAAAGGTTTGTGAAAAAAATAGACATTGTAGTTATTTAAAAATCAACAAAAAAACAGTAAGTGTGGTAAGAGCATTTCCTCTCACAAGTGAGTTTTATTATATTTTTCTCAAAGCAAGTGCTTTTAACTGTTTGTATTTATGTAGATTAATTAACTATCGAAGAACATATTAGGGGTATTCACGATCCGATGCAACTGGTCTAGTATCATTGCAAAAGTGTAAAATTGAAAAATTTTCTTCCAAACTGACAACGACACCAGGCAAATTTTACACTCCATGCTGCAATGGGGTTAGGGTATAGCAAAAATACAAAACTGTTGCAAGGTTTAAGGCAGTGTTGTTGTTATAGAGCAAGAAGATTTTTGAATTTTACACTTTTGCAATGATACTAGATCAGTTGCATCGGATCGTGAATACCCCTGTTATTTATAATGGATTAAACTTTAAAGATGAACCATGAACCAAATATGAACTGATAGACACCTTACTGAACAGACAAATTAACGAAACATAAACTTATAAGTTGGCGACGTAACAAATATATATTTTATTACTAACTTAACGTAAAAAATCGATTGAATAACAAAAAATAATTGTCTCATAAGACGGCGCTTAACAGATAGTTACGCCTTTCAACCTCCAATATAATCTCATGCACCCCTGTTAACAAGAATTTCAGTTTGACATTTCTAGTTCTTAAATTCTAACAAAAAAATTATGTGCACATTTTCAACTAAATTATAATATTCTTGACTTAATTTAAAGTGTAACCCATTCTAAATATATTGTTTAATACTTTACCAATCTAAAGACAAAAACTTTACAGCACTTTTTTGAGAAAAATATAATAATATTCACTTGTGAAAGGAAAAGCTTTTATCCACCTTGTTTTGTTGATTTCCACAGCCCTGAACAATGCACTTCATGTTTTTTTTTAATTTATAAGATCACCACAATGTCTAATTAATGCACTTTAAATTATTTCTTTTTTATCAAAGTTATTGTAATATTAATTTGGGCTTTTTTTTCTTTGTTTTTTCTAATCACACGCTAACGATTTGACACTTCTGGTTCTCAAAAATTGCTTCACTCACGTACACTGTATTTGTGACAAATACCTCTTCCTCTATTTCTTCTTCTAAGGTTTATTATCAATGGTTGGTAGGTTGATTTGTATTTCTTCACACATAACGCAAACGTTGAATGTACAAGTAGGTACATCCCAGAACTAAATATCTACCTAAACATTTACATACATCTCTTTTCTTCCAAACTGTGTATACATAGCAGAGATCAGACATATCTGACGCCGACCGACGCACGATGCAAAAAAAAAAATACGACAGCAAAATGAAAGAAGGTAGTGTGTGGGTTCTGTTTTCCTCACCTTCAACACAAGCGCAACTCTTTCGAAGTTCAAACATGTTGAATGAACACATACGGAGTGATTTTTTTTTGTTTTTATTTTAATTCGAAGTCCTGAATCTTCGAATCTGAGTTCGACATTTTGTCCGGAGGCTTCTTCCACTCTAGCCCACTGTGTATTAATACATGTCAAAAAAGTGGGAACAAATCATGTATAATAGTGTGGAAACAAAATATGAAAGCCCAGCCTACACAACCCGACATTCTATCCCACACGATTTGACATGTATTAATACATGAATAATTTTAGGAATGGTTCTATTTCTATCCCACATTCTATCACACTTTTTTTTAGGTTAAGTCAATGTATTAATACAAGCAAGTGTGGAAGCAAAATATGAAAAGTCATTACTTTCACACAAATTTGGCAGTCGCATCGAATTCTTTCCCACTTTCAATTTGACATGTGTGGAAGGGCTATTAATGCAAATTTTAACGCAATTAGCACACGGCCTAATGAACCCGCTCAGAAAAACATTCTAGTTTTCCACATGGCTCTAGAGAGTTTAAAATAGATTCTGGAAAGGCCCTAGCATGGCTGCGTATTGGATAAAACTAGGGCCTTGTCGATTATGAACCCTTTTGCCTCGTCAGAAAAATCACTCTAGGCCCCGGACCAGCAAAAACTGGATTTGTTCATATTTTTGCTAGAAATATTAAAAAAGGGTATTTTAGTATCGGTTGTGATCCGATAGTAAAATGACTCAGATCAAAAATAAAAACCTGAATAATAAAAATAATAGCGCAAATTTGTATGAATTTAATACAAAAACAACCGGATATGAACCACTTGAGATGAACCATCTGGTATTAAGTCAATACAGATTAAGACAGTAAATTATAATTTTTGATTAATTTTAATGAAAAGTTCAAAAAGCCTTTGGCGGGGGTGGGTGGTTGAACATAGAGGTTTTCGAAATTAAATACCTATATGATTATCTTGGTATAATTTGCAAGAGCGTGAAATTTTTAAGTTTTTTCTTTTAAACCAAAACTGATCAATTATAATAAAAGTTAAAATTTGTATTTTTCGATTCATCGATTCAATTTGTTTAGTTAAAATTTTGAATATGTATCAATAACGATAGTGCTTAGTCTGATAAGATGCCGAAAACGTCCAACAACTTTTATTGGATTATACCACCAATCCGACCACTTTTATGAATGAAGATATTTTGTTTCACCTTGCGTTTTACATGTTAAAATTATATCTAAAACAATATTAAATATTTACCAAAGTGGCATCAAAACATAGCTAAGACTGTCTTCTATGCTTATAAAAGTCACCAGCCTGCTTAACCAGTGCACTCAACTGTGTATGTGTATTTACCCATAGGTTCTTCGAATTTCAACAAATGACTAAGACTATTTTCTTTAAAAAGCCAGTGGTTGTGGTCAGACAGACTTTTATTGGAGTGTACCACGGGTCAGATAACTTTTGTGAAGTAGGTTTTTTTTTACTTTGCGTTTAAGATCTTTAAACATACTTAATCCCATATCAAATGTTTTCGAAAAAAATATCAAAAAAAATGGCTAAGGCATCCTTATCATTATAAAAAACAAGAACTAAATATTTTAAAATATTAAAAACTAGTTTTGTCTTCCTTTATGTGAAAAAAAGTTTTCTCTGTTTCTGTGTAACGAACATCAATTGTATATGTTTTTTTCATAAGCATAGAAGACAGTCTTAGCTATGTTTTGGTGCTGATATATAGAAATTAGATTAAGAGAATTATTCGTTGATAGTTCTCCTCTCTTATAAAATAGTTTTATAAGTTGTGGATAGTATATGTAAGCTTGAGTGCACAAAGAGAGCCGATAATAAGTTAGTCTTAAGTAGGTTGAAATGAAATAAAGACGGATTATGTTGAACCGCATACCGCAAGTCATTAAAACATATTAATGGCGACGAGGATGAAAAGTTTAAAAAAACAGTGAAAATAAATGGAGAAAATTTAAATGATCAAGAATTAAAATTTAATATTGAAACTGATAACAAAATCAAAAGTGAAAGGGACAGTGACAGTAAAAATAAAGAAGAATTAGCTATAAACAGAAAAATGGCGTTTATTGGTACAATTGAATTTTTACACCCGGTGAAGACTTTATAGATTATAAAGAACTACTTGAACATTTGCTCTCTATATATAAAATTGAAGACGATAAAACAAAAGTGTCATATTTAATAACTTTAATTGGACCTGAATCCTATAAAATTATAAAATCATTAACTCATCCAGATAAGCCGGATTTGAAAACTTTCGATGAACTTATTGCGATTATGCAAAAGTATTTTACGCTTAAAGTGAATTTAATTGCCGAAAGATTTAGGTTTTACAAACGGCAGCAAAAACTGCATGAAACAATCAGTGACTACATACTTGATCTGAAATCGTTAGCTCAGACATGTGATTTTAAACTTTTTCTTGCTGACGCATTGAGAGATAAATTAGTTTGCGGAATTTATCATGAGAGTATCCAAGAAAAACTCTTAAATGCAACGGGGCTCACATTTGACAAAGCATGTGAGCAAGCGAAAGCTATGGAAATGACGAACAAGCAATTGGGGGAGATGAGGCCAGAAACTCATAACAGCATTGACATGCTATATCAACGGTATCGACAACGAGGAAGAAGTCAGTTGAGAAGATCGAGCTTTGAGCGGGGAGCGTCATATGAAAAGAGACCATCAACACCATCTACATCGAAAAACAACAGTTATCTATTTAACAAGCGGGATTGGAGGAATGCGGTTTGTTTGTTGTAGAAAACAACAAAAATTTTTTAATAATAATCGAAAAATGAATGTTAACCAAAGAAGAATTAGCTATAAACAGAAAAATGGCGTTTATTGGAACAATTGAATTTTTTACACCCGGTGAAGACCTTATAGATTATAAAGAACGACTTGAACATTTGCTCTCTATATATAAAATTGAAGACGATAAAACAAAAGTGTCATATTTAATAACTTTAATTGGACCTGAATCCTATAAAATTATAAAATCATTAACTAATCCAGATAAGCCGGATATGAAAACTTTCGATGAACTTATTGCGATTATGGAAAAGTATTTTACGCCTAAAGTGAATTTAATTGCCGAAAGATTTAGGTTTTACAAACGGCAGCAAAAACTGCATGAAACAATCAGTGACTACATACTTGATCTGAAATCGTTAGCTCAGACATGTGATTTTAAACTTTTTCTTGATGACGCATTGAGAGATAAATTAGTTTGCGGAATTTATCATGAGAGTATCCAAGAAAAACTCTTAAATGCAACGGGGCTCACATTTGACAAAGCATGTGAGCTAGCGAAAGCTATGGAAATGACGAACAAGCAATTGGGGGAGATGAGGCCAGAAACTCATAACAGCATTGACATGCTATATCAACGGTATCGACAACGAGGAAGAAGTCAGTTGAGAAGATCGAGCTTTGAGCGGGGAGCGTCATATGAAAAGAGACCATCAACACCATCTACATCGAAAAACAACAGTTATCTATTTGACAAGCGGGATTGGAGGAATGCGGTTTGTTTCAATTGTGGCCAGAAGGGTAATTTTAGAAAATATTGTAGAAAACAACAAAACTCTTTTAATAATAATCGAAAAATGAATGTTAACAGTGTAGAAGATACAACATATGAAATAAATGATTTATCACTAGGGTATATTAATTCGTTTACTAATGTTAATAGTTTGGCTCAAGTAGTACAGTTGTGTATAAATAAGGTGGTAATGGAAATGGAAATCGATAGTGGTGCATGCTCAACAGTTATTAATTATAATACATATACAAATAAATTTTCAAAGCTGCCAATGGAAAAGGTAAATAGGCAATTAAATGTAGTTACCGGGCATGAGGTGGACATTGTGGGTAAAATTGCGGTCGAAGTACAAGACTTGGTGAAATTGTCAGCTTATCAGTGTTTAGAAATGTTCATTATTAAATCGAACCGCAACTTCACTCCGCTTTTAGGGCGGGATTGGTTGGATGTTTTGTTTCCAAGTTGGAGGAACAGTTTTGTTATAAATAAAGTGGATAATATGGTGGGAAGTAAAGTAAAAACTTTAATGCTGAAATTTCCGAAAGTATTTTCTAATGACATGAGGGAACCAATTGTCGGGTACAATGTTCAGTTGAAGTTAAAAAAAAAAATGCGATTCAAATTTTTTCAAACCCATATTCAGTTCCATTTGGGATTCGTGACAGAGTAAATGCATAGATTGATAAATTCGTATCACAAAAAGTATTAGTGCCAATTAAATATAGCGAGTGGGCTTCCCCAATGGTGGTGGTGCCCAAGAAAAATGGAGATTTAAGGTTATGCCTCAACTGTAAAGTAGCTGTGAATAAATCTGTCGAAAATAGTATTCACCATCTTCCAATCATGGAGGAGTTATTCACAAAGTTTGTTGGTTGCAAAACGTTTTGCGTTGTCGATTTGACAGGGGCATATTTACAACTAGACGTCCAACAACTTTTATTGGATTATACCACCAATCCGACCACTTTCATGAATGAAGATATTTTGTTTCACCTTGCGTTTTACATTTGAAAATTATATCTAAAACAATATTAAATATTTACCAAAGTGGCATCAAAACATAGCTAAGACTGTCTTCTATGCTTATAAAAGTCACCAGCCTGCTTAACCAGTGCACTCAACTGTGTATGTGTATTTACCCATAGGTTCTTCGAATTTCAACAAATGACTAAGACTATTTTCTTTAAAAAGCCAGTGGTTGTGGTCAGACAGACTTTTATTGGAGTGTACCACGGGTCAGATAACTTTTGTGAAGTAGGTTTTTTTTTACTTTGCGTTTAAGATCTTTAAACATACTTAATCCCATATCAAATGTTTTCGAAAAAAATATCAAAAAAAAATGGCTAAGGCATCCTTATCATTATAAAAAACAAGAACTAAATATTTTAAAATATTAAAAACTAGTTTTGTCTTCCTTTATGTGAAAAAAAGTTTTCTCTGTTTCTGTGTAACGAACAGCAATTGTATATGTTTTTTTCAAAGCATAGAAGACAGTCTTAGCTATGTTTTGGTGCTGATATATAGGTATTAGATTAAGAGAATTATTCGTTGATAGTTCTCCTCTCTTATAAAATAGTTGTATAAGTTGTGGATAGTATATGTAAGCTTGAGTGCACAAAGAGAGCCGATAATAAGTTAGTCTTAAGTAGGTTGAAATGAAATAAAGACGGATTATGATGAACCGCATACCGCAAGTTATAGTTTCATTAAAACATATTAATGGCGACGAGGATGAAAGGTTTAAAAAAACAGTGAAAATAAATGGAGAAAATTTAAATGATCAAGAATTAAAATTTAATATTGAAACTGATAACAAAATCAAAAGTGAAAGGGACAGTGACAGTAAAAATAAAGAAGAATTAGCTATAAACAGAAAAATGGCGTTTATTGGAACGAAAGCTTCTTAATGACCGGCAGTACGGCTTTCGTAGCAATAGGTCCACTGGTGATCTGATGGTATATCTCACCGAACAGTGGCACAAATCTTTACATCGTTTTGGAGAAAGTAAGATTATTGCGCTTGATATTTCAAAAGCATTTGATAGAGTTTGGCATCAAGCTCTCTTATCGAAAATGCATGCATTTGGTATCGATAAATCTCTTCTTCGTTGGATTAGAAATTACCTTTCTGACCGCTCAATACAAGTTGTATTGGATGGTTTTAAATCTGAAATCCACAATATAAATGCTGGTGTGCCCCAGGGCTGCGTTTTGTCTCCGACTCTCTTCCTAATATTCATAAACGATCTCTTATCTGAAACTTCTAATCCATTAAACTGTTTTGCTGACGACAGTACCCCCAGCTTTTCATATTCGTTTCTTGATTCACATCCATGTCCTTCGGATGTGGAACTTGAACGGCAGAGTATGATAAGCTCATTAAATTCTGATCTTGACAGTATTGTCCACTGGGGAATAAAAAACCGTGTAGAATTTAATGCTTCTAAAACTCAATGCTGTCTCCTGTCGTTAAAGCGGAACCCACCCCCAATGCTGCTATCCATGAGCGGCACTAGCATAGAGGAAACTGAACAGCCTTCAGTCCTCGGTATGTGTGTCACAGACCACCTTTTGTGGAACGACCACATATTTGACATCGCCAAAAATGCTGCTAGGTGTTTAGGTTTTCTCCGTCGATGCAAGAAATTTTTCTCCCCCTCCGATCTGGCTGTGATCTACAAAGCCTTTATTCGTCCAAAACTTGAGTACAACTCCCATATTTGGGCAGGTGCTCCAATAACCCACTTGAGTCTATTGGATAGAATTCAAAAGAGAGCTCTTAAAATGATAGGTGAAAGAACTATAACGGAAACGTTTACATCTCTTGAGCACCGTCGAAATGTTTCATGCCTTTCGTTATTTTACCGTTATTTTAACAAAAATTGCTCTAGCGAAATAGCCAGTTGCATTCCTCCCCTTAAACAATTCAATCGTAATACTCGCGCTTCTAGGAATGCCCATCAGTCTACCCTTGAGCCCAACTTCGGACGTACAGTTAAGTACAGAGATTCTTTCTTTAGTCGCACTACACGAATGTGGAATGCTCTACCCAGCGCTATCTTCCCCTCCCATTGTGATCTACAGACATTCAAAACCAATGTACATCGGTTTCTCCTTTCAAATCCCCTCCAACCTACCTAATCGCTCGTGCTGTGTTTATCACTTTAAGGGTATTCATAACCCCTTTAGCGCGCGCTAAATTTAAAAAAAAAAAAAAAAAAAAAAATTGAATTTTTTACACCCGGTGAAGACTTTATAGATTATAAAGAACGACTTGAACATTTGCTCTCTATATATAAAATTGAAGACGATAAAACAAAAGTGTCATATTTAATAACTTTAATTGGACCTGAATCCTATAAAATTATAAAATCATTAACTAATCCAGATAAGCCGGATATGAAAAAATTCGATGAACTTATTGCGATTATGGAAAAGTATTTTACGCCTAAAGTGAATTTAATTGCCGAAAGATTTAGGTTTTACAAACGGCAGCAAAAACTGCATGAAACAATCAGTGACTACATACTTGATCTGAAATCGTTAGCTCAGGCATGTGATTTTAAACTTTTTCTTGATGACGCATTGAGAGATAAATTAGTTTGCGGAATTTATCATGAGAGTATCCAAGAAAAACTCTTAAATGCAACGGGGCTCACATTTGACAAAGCATGTGAGCTAGCGAAAGCTATGGAAATGACGAACAAGCAATTGGGGGAGATGAGGCCAGAAACTCATAACAGCATTGACATGCTATATCAACGGTATCGACAACGAGGAAGAAGTCAGTTGAGAAGATCGAGCTTTGAGCGGGGAGCGTCATATGAAAAGAGACCATCAACACCATCTACATCGAAAAACAACAGTTATCTATTTGACAAGCGGGATTGGAGGAATGCGGTTTGTTTCAATTGTGGCCAGAAGGGTAATTTTAGAAAATATTGTAGAAAACAACAAAACTCTTTTAATAATAATCGAAAAATGAATGTTAACAGTGTAGAAGATACAACATATGAAATAAATGATTTATCACTAGGGTATATTAATTGGTTTACTAATGTTAATAGTTTGGCTAAAGTAGTACAGTTGTGTATAAATAAGGTGGTAATGGAAATGGAAATCGATAGTGGTGCATGCTCAACAGTTATAAATTATAATACATATACAAATAAATTTTCAAAGCTGCCAATGGAAAAGGTAAATAAGCAATTAAATGTAGTTACCGGGCATGAGGTGGACATTGTGGGTAAAATTGCGGTCGAAGTACAAGACTTGGTGAAATTGTCAGCTTATCACTGTTTAGAAATGTTCATTATTAAATCGAACCGCAACTTCACTCCGCTTTTAGGGCGGGATTGGTTGGATGTTTTGTTTCCAAGTTGGAGGAACAGTTTTGTTATAAATGAAGTGGATAATATGGTGGGAAGTAAAGTAAAAACTTTAATGCTGAAATTTCCGAAAGTATTTTCTAATGACATGAGGGAACCAATTGTCGGGTACAATGTTCAGTTGAAGTTGAAGTTGAAGTTGAAGTTCAGTTGAAGTTGAAGTTGAAGTTAAACCCATATTCAGTTCCATTTGGGATTCGTGACAGAGTAAATGCATAGATTGATAAACTCGTATCACAAAGAGTATTAGTGCCAATTAAATATAGCGAGTGGGCTTCCCCAATGGTGGTGGTGCCCAAGAAAAATGGAGATTTAAGGTTATGCCTCATTTGTAAAGTAGCTGTGAATAAATCTGTCGAAAATAGTATTTACCATCTTCCAATCATGGAGGAGTTATTCACAAAGTTTGTTGGTTGCAAAACGTTTTGCGTTCTCGATTTGACAGGGGCATATTTACAACTAGCCGTACATGAAAATTCGCAACATTTGTTAACTGTCAATACTAGAAAAGGGTTATACAGTTTTACTAGGGTACCTTTTGGGGTGGCTGTTGCGCCTGTCGAGTTTCAGAAAGTGATGGATGAAATTTTGAAGGATCTGGATAAAGTCGGTATATATTTAGATGATCTTTTAGTGGGAGGATTTGATGTTGAGGACTGCGAAGCTAATATTATTAGAGTCTTAGAAAGATTGGAAAAACATAATGTTCGAGTTAATTGGGATAAGTGTAAATGGTTTGAATCAGAAGTTGATTATTTAGGACATGTTGTTAGTGGTAATGGAATCAAACCGAACGAAGAGAAAATTCGCTTATTTTAGAAGCTCCTAGTCCCAAAAATGTAACACAACTGAAAAGTTTTTTTGGTATTTTAAATTTTTATAATAGGTTTATACCTGATTTGGCATCGAAATTGAGAAAATTGTACGATTTGTTAAAAAAAAATACTAAGTTTGAATGGATGCCTGAGCATGAGAAAACGTTTGAGGAAGCAAAACAGCTTTTAGTAAGCAATAACATTTTAGAGTATTTCGATCCAAAGAAACCAATCGTTTTGACGTGTGATGCTAGTCTATATGGGGTGGGTGCGGTGCTTGCTCACATAGTTAATGGAGAGGAAACTCATAGAGAAGCACTAGCAATCATCTATGCAGTTAAAAAGTTTCATAAATACTTATACGGTCACAAATTTACCATTGTGACAGATCATCAGGCCCATAGAGAAATATTTAGTGAAAAGAAGGGGCACTTAGCTGTTGCAGCAGCTAGATTACAAAGATGGGCTATCCAATTATCTATGTATAATTTTGATGTTAAATGCAAAAGAGGTTCACAAGTAGGACATGCAGATGCTTTGTCTAGGCTACCTTTGCGGGGTTCAACAAATATTGCAGAAGATTTTATTAATGTACTTAAGTTTGGTCCTGACAACATGAAACTCCTGAAATTAGAGGATGTTAAAACAGAAACGAGTAAAGATTATGTTTTGAGTAAGGTTTATAGTTGGCTAATCAATAGGGACACTTTTAACAATGATAAAGAAATAAAATATTATATAGATAGAGTTCAAAGTTTCTCGTGTAATGAAGGTTGCATATATTATGGGAACAGAGTAGTCATTCCTAAAGCATTGAAACATGATGTGATCACAATGCTACATGATACACACGTTGGAATGACAAGAATGAAAATGCTTGCGAGAAGTTATGTTTTGTGGAAAGGGTTAGATGCAGACATAGAGGAGTTCGTTAAGTGTTGCCGGTTTTGCGCTCAGACGCAAAACTGTACCAAGTTGGCGGAGGAATCGTCCTGGATTCCGTCGTCTTACCCCTTTGAAAGGGTTCACATAGATTTTCTTGACATAGATGGGTTAAAGTTTCTTTTGTTAGTATATAGCTTCTCTAAATGGATTGAAATTGCGGAAATGAAAAGTACCCAAGCAGAAAAAGTAATTTGCAAATTACGTAATTGGTTTGCTGTCTTTGGACTACCTGCTCAGCTAGTGTCTGACAATGGGCCTCCCTTTCAATTTTCTGAATTTATTGAATTTTGCGAAAACAATGATATTAAGGTTTTAAAGAGTCCCCCATACCATCCACAGTCAAACGGGCAGGCCGGAAAAGCAAAGCGTAAAAATATAAAGTCAATTGTTGAGAATGAAACTACAGATACGCATAAGTTAAGTTATTTAAATAAAATTGTACAATTTAAAGTTAATGAAAATATTTATTATACAAATAATTTTAAATCACATGTGATATGGATTCCCGGATATATTATTAAACAAATATCTAAATCATTATACAAGATTTCAATTAATGGGGTCCATAGAGTAGCTCACATTATTCAATTAAAACATAGAATTTGTTCAGTTCGATTTAGTTCAAATGCTACTTTAATAAATAACAATACTATGGACAAAATGCAAAGCCAATTACAAGGGGCAGAAGAAAATGATGAGTTCCATAGTGCGGAAGTACTGCCCTCCATCGGCTGCACATCACGCTTGTTGAGTCCCGTCGGAAGTTAAAGTCCCATCGTTTTGTCTCATCTGTTTTCTTTTTTGTCCCATTGTTTTAATTTAAATAACTCTGTATACCTTGTTTTACATAAAATGTTCTAATATAAATAACTGTGTACCTTGTTATATAAATATAATCAATAAAATCACCAAAAAAAAAAAATATTAAATACCTACCTCCAAAGTGCTATACATACCTACCTACCCAAAAAAAAAACAATAACTCAAACCCATGTCGCGCAATGACAAATCAGTGCAAGTGCATGTGCCATCATCTTCATAAAAAAAAAAAAAATATAACCACAAAAGAAAGAAAACCAAAAAAATAAACCAATAACAACACCTTATACACAACGAGTGGTTCAATCCTTCACTTTCCTTCCCATCGTCTCCCACAGTTGAGTTAGCTTAATCGTTGCTAACATTTTGCGTGTAACCCCCGCACACTGCGCGCAGGGATTAAGTTAACGTGATCTCGGATAGATAATTGTTCGTCTCCAGGGGCGGTTCAGTGCAATTTGTCACTAAGGCATAACACTAGTGATAAATTGTTACTGAAAAGTTCAAATTGGAATTTAGATGGGATGTATAATTTAGATAATTGTCTGAGTTGGTTTTTAGTTAGTTTTGAATTTTTTAATGGTGGGTAAGTTTAGGGTTGATTATAGCAACATTCGTGGGCTTAGGAAAAATTTCTATGCTGCGTATGTCTATACTGTACAAAACAGGCCAGCTGTTTTGGCACTGAGTGAAACTCAGATAGGTGAAAATTCCGATCATTCGGAATTTATTTTTTATGGGTATACTTTGGTGCCATTATTCTTTCCCCATCATGGTCTTCCTGTATACATAAGAAATGATGTTGCGTACCAACATCAACCACAATATGGTTTGTGTTCTAATACAAACTTTAATTTCATGTGGTTAAAATTTACGGTAAAAAAGCACATCATTCACACTTGTTTCATTTATCGAAGCCCTAATTTGGACAGAAATTCAACTTCTAACGAGTTTGATGCTCTGTCCGACTCCATTCAAAGAATTGTTGCCCATTATCCTCACACTGAAATCGTCATTGCGGGCGATATCAATGTACACAATTCTAGTTGGCTTCGCTTTTCTGGCCAGACAACAACCGAAGGAAGGTATGTTGAGCTCTTTGCTGAGTTAAACCACCTGACTCAGCTTGTTGACGAGCCAACTCGAATCCCTGATGTTGCAGGTCAATTCGCCAACACACTTGACTTGTTTCTTACCTCTGACCCTGGTAAATACACTGTTAGTGTATTATCGCCTCTAGGCACATCAGACCATTGTGTCGTATCTGCTAATTTCTCGTGCCAACAAAGCTCAGTTAAAGAGAAAGTACCAACGAGAAGCGTTTGGCAATACAAGAAAGCCAACTGGGACGGTCTCAACGGTTTCTTCAGTAACTTTAACTGGTCACTGTGCTTCCTCGATAGTGACGTAGATGCCAGTGCAGATATGATAACAACCTTAATTCTTTGTGGAATGAGAAATTTTATCCCGAATAGGGTAAAATCTATCAAACCCAAAGAAAACTCATGGTTTGATTCGAGCTGTAAAGAGGTTATTAGGGTCAGAGAAGTAAGTTTCCGTAGTTACAAAGCCAACCCTACTGAGGAAAACCGGAAGAAGTTTCAACAAGCCAGGAAGACCTGTAACGCTCATATTCGCCGAACCAAATTTTTGCATGACCAAAAATTAAGGCAAAAAATACTACAGTGTCCCAATAGTAGTAAAAATTTTTGGTCATTTGTAAAAAATATTCGAAACACTACTTCGTCTTCGGTTCCAACACTCGTCTTCAACGACACTCCTGCTGTCAGCTCGCAAGATAAAGCCAATTTGCTTGCAGCACAATTTGCTGTTAATTCGACGCTGCCAGCAAGTGATAGAACTCCGCCTGTACTTGAGAGCGTAAACGATTCTATGGGTCAAATCTTCTTTCGCACTCGTGCAGTTGCTAGAGTTCTAAAAGACCTCGACATACACAAATCCGCTGGCCCGGATAGTATCCCTCCCATCGTTCTGAAGAGGTGTTCTTCAACGCTGGCAAAACCACTGCGTAAGCTTTTCCATCTGTCCTATTCTACTGGTCTGTTTCCGAGTGGATGGAAAACAGCATTTGTTCAGCCTGTCCCTAAAAAAGGCGTATCTTCTTCACCCTTAAATTATCGACCAATTGCACTTACATCCCTTCTTTCCAAGGTCATGGAAACGCTGATTAATTTCCAGCTCAAGAAATATCTCGAGGAACGAAAGCTTCTTAATGACCGGCAGTACGGCTTTCGTAGCAATAGGTCCACTGGTGATCTGATGGTATATCTCACCGAACAGTGGAACAATACTTAACATCGTTTTGGAGAAAGTAAGATTATTGCGCTTGATATTTCTAAAGCGTTTGATAGAGTTTGACACCAAGCTCCCTTATCGAAAATGCACGCATTTGGTATTGATGAATCTCTTCTTCGTTGGATTAGAAACTACCTTTCGGACCGATCAATACAAGTTGTACTGGACGGTTTCAAGTCTGAAATTCACAAAATAAATGCTGGTGTGCCCCAGGACTCCGTTTTATCTCCGACTCTCTTCCTTATATTCATAAATGATCTTTTGTCTGAAACTTCTAATCCATTAAACTGTTTCGCTGACGATAGCACACTCAGCTTCTCATATTCGTTTTCAGATTCACATCCATGTCCTTCGGATTGGGAACTAGAACGGCAGCGTATGATTAGCTCATTAAATTCTGATCTCGACAGCATTGTCCAATGGGCAATCAAAAACCACGTAGAATTTAATGCTTCAGAAACTAAGTGCTGTCTACTGTCGTCAAAACGAAACACAGCCCCCATGCCGCTATCCATGAGCGGTACTTGTATTGAGGAAACCGAAAAGCTTTCAGGCCTCGGTATGTGTATCACAGACCACCTTCTGTGGAATGAACACATATTCGACGTCGCCAAAAATGCTGCTAAGTGCTTAGGTTTTCTTCGGCGATGCAAGAAATTTTTCTCCCCTTCTGATCTGGCTGTAATCTATAAAGCATTTATCCGTCCGAAACTTGAGTACAATTCTCATATTTTGGCAGGTGCCCCAATAACCTACTTGAGTCTGTTAGATAGGATTCAAAAAAGAGCTTTGAAAATGATAAGTGACAGAAATATAACAGAAACATTTGCATCCCTCCACCACCGCCGCAATGTTTCATGTCTAACATTATTTTACCGTTACTTTTATAAACATTGTTCTAGTGAAATAGCCAGCTGCATTCCTCCCTTAAAACAATTCAACCGTAATACTCGTATTTCTAGGAATGCACATCAGTTTACCCTCGAGCCAAACTTCGGACGCACTGTCAAGTATAGAGATTCTTTTTTTAGCCGCACTACTCGAATGTGGAAAGCTTTACCCGACTCTATCTTTCCCGACCATTTTAATATTCAGAGGTTCAAAACCAATGTGCATCGGTATCTCCTCTTAAATCCTACCCTATTTTCCCAACGCTCGCACTGTGTTTAAACATTTCAAGGGCAGCCAAAATCCCTTTAGTGCGCGCTCAACTAAAAAAAAAAAAAAAAAAAAAAAAAAAAAAAAAATGGTTGATGAGAAGGAGGAATTGAAAAGGCAATTTTTAAAAGATCAAATAAAATTTAATGCAATAATTAAAGATACTTGAATTATTAAAAAAAAAAAAAAAAAAAAAAAAAACTGAATTATAAATTATTTAATCTTAAAGTATGAAGGGAGGAGTTGATATATAGGTATTAGATTAAGAGAATTATTCGTTGATAGTTCTCCTCTCTTCTTATAATATAGTTGTATAAGTTATGGATAGTATATGTAAGCTTGAGTCCACAGAGAGAGCCGATAATAAGTTAGTCTTAAGTAGGTTGAAATGAAATAAAGACGGATTATGTTGAACCGCAAGTTATAGTTTCATTAAAACATATTAGGTGCTACTTTGGTAAAAATTTGATATTGTTTAAGATATTTTTAACATGTAAAACGTAAGGTGAAAAAAAAAATATCTTCATTCATAAAAGTGGTCAGACTGGTGGTATAATCCAATAAAAGTCAGTCCGAGCTCTGGTTTCATGACGAAAAAAGTCAAAGCTTTTTTTTGAAATCCAAAGGACCTATGGGTCAGTTATGGGTACAAATGTAATTAAAAACAATTTTTTTAGCTGCATATACAAATTTCAAACATACTATTGAAGGACCTACCTTAGCTACTTTTTTTAATCCAACTTTTAATATTAGCATAGAAAAAGGTCTTATGCCAATTTTCTTCACTTTCAGTTAAATTTAACTGAGCCATTATTCCAGAGTTTTTCCAGAATTGGTTTTCTTCACTTTCAGTTAAATTTAAAGGCATTATAAAAGAAACGTCAATTAACGATAACTGAGGTATTAGATAATGGAACTCAAGAGTACCATTAACGCTTGTAAATAGTGACTTTAAAGAGAAATTCCATTTCTTGACAAAACATTAGCGCGTTTTGACATTATTTGTCAGTCTGTCAATATCTTATGTTATGTTTATAAAAGTGATCCATACCAATGTATAAAACTTATTTTTTTAAGCAATGAATCATATCTGGGACAATTGGTCAGATACTGATAATGAAGAACTCATCGTTGAAAGGAGACAGTACAAAATGTTTCAAAGAATAGACATCACTAAATGGGACGATAATTATTTTGTTTACCATTCACCATTTCACCATTTAGTTTAAATCGAGATTTCATTTGGTCAGCTTTACGTAGGAGAGGAGTACCCGAGAAGATTATCGCCATTATAAAGGCTACCTACGAGGGTGCATCGTGTCAAGTCTTACACAACGGAAAGGTATCAGAGGACTTCGATATCCATAGCGGAGTTCGTCAAGGATGTTTTCTATCTCCACTACTTTTCCTGGTGGTTATGGGGGATGTCCTTCATCGCGTGGAATTCGATGGACGATGTTTTCGTTCCTGGAACATCTTGATTACGCTGACGATATTTGTTTGCTCTCGCACAACATTATGGATCTTCATCATATGGTGACTAATATGGAATGCGAGGTAAGCAAAGTCGGTTTGAGGATCAACACCGAGAAAACAAAAATCCTCAACATTTCTGAATCTTCTTCTCAAGTTGTCGTTGCGGGACAGCAGGTTGAAGCGGTGGACAACTTCCTGTACCTCGGTAGTGTTGTCTCAAAAGACGGCGGTGGTACGGATGAAGATGTTAACTGCCGAATCGGCAAAGCTTAAGCTGCTTTCGGCATGCTGTCTAAAGTTTGGAGGAGCAACGTCTACAGTACGAAGACCAAGCTGCGACTGTTCCGGTCGAACGTAGAGTCAGTACTACTATATGGGTGTAGTACATGGAAAGTGACCGCCTCGGTCACAAGGAAGCTACAAACTTTCGAAAATAGATGTCTCCGAGCAAAATCCCACAATCTATACTGCTCTCCGGTAGTACTGGAGTTGGTAAAACCACCACTGCAAGGATAATAGCTTTATGTTTGAATTGTTCTCTGGGGCCAATTTTTGAACCTTTCGGATCATGTGAAAACTGTCTAGCAATAAAAAATTCAAGCCATCCAGATGTAATTGAAATCGATGCAGCAAGTCACACTAGCATTGACGATATTAAAGTAATCTTGGGAGATATTTGCTATTCACCTATAAGCTCTAAATTCAAAGTCTACATTATAGATGAAGTACATAATTATGTTATCCAGCAGTGCATTTAACGCATTACTTAAAACCCTAGAAGAGCCAAGAAGAATAATTGTACTAATAGGTGTTATACCAAATTTAACACTTATTGTTTGCGGTTTTTTTATAATATTTTTTTTAATTTATTTTTGTATACAAAAATCAAACTTTTGTGAAAATAAAAAAACTTGAATTTTGTATTAAAAAAAATAAATATTAAAAAACATATTATAAGAAAACTGCAACAGAAAGTGTAAAATTTGGTATACCATCCATTAGTACAATTATTAAAGAATATTATAAAAATAGAAAAAAACAATGATAATGTCGTACTTAGTTTTTTAATCATAACCTTAAAACTACAAGGAAAAGATTTTTTTATATTTTTTTTTCTGAAAGGTTTTAAGGCCAGCTATAACCGGTTGCAAGGTTATCCATTATACATATACTGGACACCCTGTATGTATGTATATATTACATCATTTGAAAACGTTGCGTTGTATTCCTGCTCGGATTGTAGTCGAGCAGGCTTTTTTATCTGCTGTATGCATCAGTTTTCTTGCTCTCATTAACATTCTTATGCTTCATGATGCAGCGAATCAAAATGGTTTCATCTTCTTTTGAGAAGTTCGAGGATCGATTTCTTTTGGTCTTCGGTTCTTCATTAATTTCCTACATAAAAGAATAGTCTTAATTTCAAATATTTTATCTTTTCTCTGCATTTATCCTCCACTTAAGAACTGCTTCTTGAAATAACTTGAGGCAAATCTATTTGCAGTCACTAAAAACTTACATTTTGTAAATCGCCATAACTATCGGCATAACGATCAGTTGTTTTTGCTGGTGGAGGCGCACCAAAACGTTTCATCGTCTTGTCTTATCTGTAATTTATATCACATGAAGGCAAATCATAAACTAATAAATGAAAATTTTATTGATCTACTAACGTCCACTTTCATTTTAAAACTGCAATCCAAATGATATTTAGTATAATATTCAATTTTATTTTTGTTATCTGACCACAGTCACAGAACGCACGACATCAAACAGTTATTCTATTCGTTGAAGATTGAACAGAACACAGAAAAAGTTAAGATGACGTCTGACATGCAATTTTCCTGACTTTTGACTGGAATTTTGGAAGTTTCAATGGAAATAATAGAGGTGTTCATTGATGGGACTTTAAATATAACTGAGTTCCATAAATCGTGAAGAAAACCAAATTTTAACTGAGAATTTAAAATAGTTTGTTAAATTTAATTTTCTTTTAGCTAACTAATATTTAAAATTAATTTAACTGAGTGTGAAGAAAATGGGCATTAGCTGTTTTTTGATACCACTTTTCCAACCTTCTGACAAAATTTTTTATAGTTTTCAATACAAGAGGCGCAAAGTGCAAAAAAAACACCTGTTGTTATAAAAATGGTCGGACTGGTGGTAATCACCAGACAAAAGCTGCCCGATCACTGGATCTTCTAGGGTTCTGGAATCTGCTAGATGTATCTTTTCCAAACGTTTCGTTCAATCATTCCAGTTCTATTTCCAATTTAACGATGAGATCCTGGCCACCAACTTTGGATACTATTAGTTAATCTTGTGTTCAAATATGGCGCGCAAACTAGTACTAATTTATTCTGTTATATAAAATAAATGATATTGTTTGCATATCTTGGCATATTTACAACATTGCCCCCTCTTAGGATTGATCGTCCCGATTAAATCCATTACTCCGGTCCCCACCGTTATAACGATGTAAACGGTCGCAGTGAACTACTTTAATCTTGCCCCTTACTCCTCTCTGAATGCGGTAAACCACATCATTGATTCGCTTCACAACGGTATATGGGCCTTCCCAGTTTTGTTGAAGCTTTGGCGACAGTCCCTTTTGTCGGTGATGGTTGTAAAACCACACCAGATCTCCTTTTTGGAATCCCATCGTTGTTTCACGGGCGTCGCGTCGTACCGTATTTTCATCCTATCACTAGCTGTTTTTATGTTTTACCTTGTCCGTTGATAAATCTCAATGAGTCTTTCTTTGAGGTTATCCACACATTCCTCTGGCCTTTCCGGTTCCATGGTTCCATGGTTCCATGGCATCCAAATTTGACTTTACTGGGCAGCCGTATCGTTGCGCCAAAGAAGGATCTCCGATGGTGAATGTCCTGTTGAACTTAGATAGATAACAATGGAATATGGCGGTCGCAGTCTCGTTGGTAGTCACCTACAGCCTTGGACAGATGTTCTTTAAGAGTCCTGTTGAATCGTTCTACCATTTCACCAGATTGTGGATGAAGCGGTGATACCAAGGAGATAGCAAACCTCCTGAAAGATGTTAGATTCGAAGTTCCATCCTTGGTCAGAATGCATTTCCAAAGGTACGCCGAACCTGCTCACCCAATTGAAGATAATCTGATCAACAACTGTTTTAGCTTCTTGATTTCGTATGGCAAATGCCTCAGACCACTTGCTGAAGTAATCCATGACTACAGGGATGTATCGGTTGCCGCTGTTGGTCTCCGGAAACGGACGTGCGACATCTACTGCTATTCTCTCGAAATGTGTGCTCATACTGCTGCATTTTACTTTAAAGCTTTCTACTTTGTCCCTTGGTAGCAGCACAAGTATCACATTTTCTGCACTTCTTTTCGACATCCTCCCTTGCATGTAGCCAATAGAACCATTGTCGTATCTTTATCAGCGATTAATTAACTCCCAAATGACCATCATGCATCTCTCGAAGAAATCCATCAACCTGACCTAGGCACGATTAAGTGCATCAGATAAGGTTTGCCATCTACAGACTCCTTTTTACGCATTAGTACTCCTTCTTGCACATGAATATACTCCCACTAAGCCCAGTATGCTTTGACAGATGGACTTTTATCGGAGATGTCACCCCATTCTGGTTTTTCTTCGTGTTCCTTCCATGCAAGAATGGGCTCTATATCCGAGTCTTCTTGTTGGGCAGTCCTCAGTTTTTCATTGCTTCAACCGTAAATGGGCTCTTATTCGTTGGATGGCAACCGTTTCCTTTTGTTCTTGACGCGTGCAATGCTTACTGTCCTGTTTAAACGGTCGCTCGTCGAGACAATGCATCTGCGTTTGAGTGGAGCTTTCCTCTTCGATGTTGAATTCGGTAGTCGTATTTCTATAGTCTCTCGATCCATCTTTCTACTTGACCTTCTGGATTTTTGAAGTTCAGAAACCAATACAGCGCACCATGATCTGTTCTGCCCATAGAAGATGCCGATCGCATCCCACCGCGAATAGACAAGTCGGGAGTTGTGCTTTTTACCGCGCCTTATATCCCCAACAACCAATAAAAAACAAATCATCATACACCAATCTGCCCTTATTTAAAAAATCCGCATTAAACAACCCTAAAGTTTTTTTTATTAAAGTGCAAGGAAAAAATAATAAAATAAATTAATAAATCCCCGTGAACAAAAAAATGCACCATCTAAGAATACCAATTACAAATAAAAAAATGAGTCTGGGGTCGACCCACACTTGTAACTTCCCATTGGTGCACTTGAAGACCATATACATATTTACCTTAGTGGTGGGTGGTAGAGTATAGGTATATTACATAATTATATATTATTTAGTGTAATAACTTTGGGTTTTTGGATAATCAGTTTATAGGTAGGTATAGATATAGAGATCCAGGGAAAACTGTGACATTACCTATATCTTATACTTTTTTTCCTAACTCTTCTCGGTATAGAGGTATGAATTATTTAAGCCAATTATTTCAAAACAGACTATTGGCTAAAAAATACCAAAAATCAGTGGAATGTACTTAGTAAAAAACATGGTTTCAAAGAATATAAAAGTGTCATAATGCGAAATTTCGATTTTGAAGGAGATTTTGATGGTAAGAGTTTTTCGAATTAAAGCATTTTTGAAAAGTTTTTTCTTGCAACATTTTTATTTTTAGCTTTTTAAAGGGTGGCTTTAAAAATCCAAAATTACACAACATTTATGTGGTATAGGTATATATTTTTACTAGAATTTTGAAACCGATATCATTGTTTGTTTTTCAAAATATTTGAGTTGAAAAAAATTTGTTAAGAATTTTTAAGTTTTTGTTCCAGTTTTTTTGCTTTAAGAAAAACTGTTTATTGAATTTTTTAAAAAATTATCAGTTGTTGACTACGTCATTATATATAAAAAAAAAACGGGTTCGGAATCATTTTTTGCTCTTCAAATATTTGAGACGAAAATTATTTTTCAACTGTTTTTCTTAGTTAAAAAAAATTGTCTGTTGAAGTTTTTTTTAATATTTACCAATTCGGTATTGTGTAATTATGTGTAAATTAAAATTAGTCTTATTCAGTTCTCGAGATATTCCAGATCAATGACATTTTACAGCTCCTTTTTAAATTGCTGTAGTAAAGAAATGGTTTATTGAATTTGTAAGAAAAAATTTTCAGCACGTTATGACAATATTATCTGTAAAATAAAATTCATCCGAGGTCGATATCTTTATTCATTCTCGAGATTTGGTGAACGAAAAAAGAACCCCGAATAAACGTACATACACACATACAGACATCTTGCTAAAAACGACGAATTCTGATTCTAGAGACCTCAAAAAGTGAAGATATGTCAAAATTTTCAATTCGACAAATCGCACCAATTACAATAACTTCCAATGGGACGTTAAAAACCCACCAACAATAGCCTACTAATAATACCTACAAAAAAAACAGAAAGTGTCAGTGCTTGTGTACGAAATCAGCAAAAAAAAAATTGCACCCATGCAAATGAAGCTGCTGCTGCACAAAATTAAAATCAATAGTTCAGCAAGCGGTAAATATGCCAATCTCTTCTTCCCACACTTCACTTACATTGCTTTGGCTGAGTCGTTTCATGCAATGTGTGGTTCATCTCATGCAATGTAGGTAATTGATTGAGTCAAAGCAAATCAATCAATTGCTGTTATTTGTTTTGCGTTTCCAGGAGCGGATCAACACATACTATTTAGGCATAACACTAATAGTATTTGTATTGTGAAGTTTTATTGGGGCCCAAACTCAATATCAGCATAGATAACTGTCTGATTTGGTTTATAATGAAGAGTAAATTTAGGGTCGATATCAGCAACATTCGGGGGCTGAGAAAGAATTTATGTGCAGTGTACGTACAAGCTGTAAAAAACAGGCCAGCAGTATTGGCACTTAGTGAAACCCAGGTAGGTGAAAATTCTGATTACTCCGAATTCAGCCCACATGGTTATAGCTTGGTGCCTTTATTTTTCATACACCATGGTCTCGCAATATATGTACGTAATGATGTAGCTTATCAGTTTCAACCACTATATGGCCCTTGTTTAAATACAAACTTTAACTTAATGTGGTTAAAATTCACCGTCAATAAGAACATCATTCATACATGTTTCATTTATCGAAGCCCAAGTTTGGATGGTAATTCGACTTCTAACGAATTCGATGCGCTATCCGACTCAATTCATAGAATTGTTTCCCACTATCCGCACAGTGAAATCGTTGTTACGGGCGATTTCAATGTACACAATTCTTCGTGGCTATGCTTTTCTGGTCAGACAACACCCGAAGGAAGGTATGTAGAGATTTTTGCTGAGTTAAACCACCTGACTCAGCTTATTGATGAGACTACTCGGATTCCTGACGTTTCAGCTCAAACCGCCAACACTCTAGACTTGTTCCTTACCTCTGACCCTAATAAAAACGCTTATATTGTATTATCACCTCTAGGTACATCAGACCATTATGTCATATCTACGAATTTCTCGTGCCGCCAAATCACAGTTAAAGAAAAAATTTCAAAGAGAAACGTTTGGCAATACGAGAAAGCCAACTGGGACGGTCTCAATAATTTCTTCAAGACCTTTAACTGGTCACTATGATTCCTCGATAGTGATGTAGACGCCAGTGCAGATATGATTACAAACTTGACTCTGTGTGGAGTAGTAAAAATGTTTGGTCATTTGTAAGAAACATACGAAATACCAACTCGTCCTCGGTTCAAACGCTCGTCTTCAACGATACTCCTTTTGTCAGCTCGCAAGATAAAGCCAATTTGCTTGCAGCACAGTTTGCTGTTTATTCGACGCTGCCAGAAAGTGTTATGACTCCTCCTGTACTTGAGAGCGTAAATGATTTTATGGGTCAAATCTTCTTTCACACTCGTCTAGTTGCTAGAGTTCTGAAAGATCTCGATGTGCACAAATCTGCTGGCCCGGATAGTATCCCTCCCATTGTTCTGAAGAGGTGTTCTTCAACGCTGGCTTAACAACTGCGTAAGCTTTTCCATCTGTCCTAGTCTACTGGTCTCTTTCCGAGTGGATGGAAAACAGCATTTTCTTCAGCCTGTCCCTAAAAAAGGCGTATCTTCTTCACCCTTAAATTATCGACCAATTGCACTTACGTCCCTTCTTTCCAAGGTCATGGAAATGCTGATTAATTTCCAGCTCAAGAAATATCTCGAGGAATGAAAGCTTCTTAATGACCGACAGTACGGCTTTCGTAGCAATAGGTCCACTGGTGATCTGATGGTATATTTCACCGAACAGTGGAACAAATCTTTACATCGTTTTGGAGAAAGTAAGATTATTGCACTTGATATTTCAAAAGCATTTGATTGAGTTTGGCACCAAGCTCTCTTATCGAAAATGCGCGCATTTGGTTTCGATTAATCTCTTCTTCGTTGGATTAGAAGTTACCTTTCGGGACGTTCAATACAAGTTGTTTTGGACGGTTTCAAGCTCCGTTTTGTCTCCGACTCCCTTCCTTATTTTTATAAATGATCTTTTGTCTGAAACTTCTAATCCATTAAACTGTTTCGCTGACGACAGTACCTTCTGCTTCTCATATTCGTTTTCAGATTCACATCCATGTCCTTCGGATGTGGAACTTGAACGGCAGCGTTTGCATTGTCCAATGGGGAATCGAAAACCACGTAGAATTTAATGCTGCAAAAACTCAATGCTGTCTTCTGTCGTTAAAGCAAAACCCACCCCCAATTCCGCTATCCATGGACGGCACTTGCAACGAGGAAACCGAACAACTCTCAGTTCTCGATATGTGTGTCACGGACCACCTTTTGTGGAATGACCACATATTTGACGTCACCAAAAACGCTGCTTAATGTTAAGGTTTTCTCCGTAGATGCAAGAAATTTGTCTCCCTTCTGATCTGGCTATGATCTACAAAGCCTTTATTCGTCCAAAACTTGAGTACAATTCTCATGTTTGGGCAGGATCTCCAAAAACTCACTTAAGTTTATTGGACCGAATACAAAAGAGAGCTTTCAAAATGATAGGCGAAAGATCTATAACGGAAACAATTACAACTCTCGAACACCGTCGTAATGTATTATTGGTTTCTCTATGTTAACGCTATTTTTAAAGTGAGTGTTCTTGTGAAATAGCCAGTTGCATTCCTCCCCTTAAACAAGTCAACCGTAATACTCGCGCTTCTAGGAATGCCCATCAGTTTACCCTTGAGCCCAACTTCGGACGTACTGTAAAGTACATACATTCTTTCTTCGGTCACACCACACGAATGTGGAATGCTTTACCCGGCCCAACTTTCCCCCCACATTTCGATGTGCAAACATTCAAAACCAATGTGCATCGGTATCTCCTTTTTTTTGCCAAATTCAATGGTGGAAATTCCATTCTGGTCACGTAATAATTGCGCTTTGGCCTCGAGAGTACCTTGCAGAAGTAGACGACGACTTTTTCTACTCCGTCATGGACCTATTCCAACATTACTGGCAACCGCGGCCCGCGTCCATGATGAAAGGTTTGCCTGGAGTCCGATAGGTCAGCACAGGAGAGTAGCTTGAGTTCCTGAAAACTCTTCTCGCATTCACCTGACCATTTGAACGATTTCCCTTTTTCAGTAAGCTGATGTTAGCTTTTAGCGATTCCAGCAAAGTCCTTAGCAAAGCGTCGATAGTATGTGGCTAGACCAAGAAAGCTACGTAGTTGGTGTTTATCCTGTGGTGTTGTCCAATTCTTCACAGTGCCAACTTTTTCCGGATCAGTCTTACTCCTTGGGATGAGATGCTATGTCCCAGGTATTTAATTTCGGTCTTGAAAAGTGCACTTTTATCTGGATTTAATTTTTAGTGTGCTTCTCGAAGCCTTTAGAATACAGCATTAAGGTTTTCACAATGTTCGTCAAAAGTTTTTCCATAAACGATGACATCGTCCAAATATACAAGGCATGATTTCCAAGTAAGTCCTTGAAAAACACACTTCATCAGACGCTCAAATGTTTCCGGATCGTTACATAGTCCAAATGGGATAACTTTAAACTGCCACAGACAATTTCTTGTGGAGAAAGCTGTCTTCTCTCGATCTTCCAGCGTCGAGAACCATTGAGCTCCTTCCATTGCATCCAAAGTATCTCTGATTCTGGGCAGAGGGTAGCTGTCTTTCTTTGTCACATTGTTCAGCCTACGGTAGTCCACACAAAATCGGTTGCTTCCATCCTTCTATTGACAGGTGACTACTGGTGATACCCAAGGGCTTTTGGAATTTTCGATTAGCCCATCTTTCATCATTGTCGATATCATCTCTTCATCTTCGGCTTGTTTGGCTAACGGGAGACGTCTTGCTAGTTGTCGAATCGGTGTTGTGTCGACTATTTCGATTGGATGCTCTACTAGTTGTGTTCGACCATACTGCCCACTCGGTGAAGAAAATATATCAGCGTACTCATGGAGAAGGCTTCCAACAACACTAAGCTGATGTTGATTTAGATTGGAAGGCTTGAAAATTATAGATTTCATGGAGCTTAATTTTTCGGGGTGCATAGACTTATCTGTGCTCAATTCTGTGATCTTAGTTATTATTGACACAAATTCTTATTTTCCAACTATTTCTCCTTTCCTGAGCTTGACTTCGTACGGTTTGATGTTAAGTATCCGTACCATGTTGTTCTTTGGTTACACAAACGTCTTCCCTAAGGTTTTGTTTTGGGAAGACTGTTGAGACTCTGGTTCTATCATTTGGTATGGATGGCTACCTAAATCGCCCTCTATTTTTCGTCCAAACAAACACTTCTGAAGAGGGGGGCAAGCATATGTCTTCTTTGATGAAAGTTCTTAGAGTTGATTAGTTTTCGTTTCCATAAACCATAGGAATCTCTACATTTTGGTACTTCATCACTTGCTTGCCGATATATAGAATCACTCCATGCTCTTACATAAAGTCGATTCCAACTATGCACTCATCACATATATCTGCGACCAAAAATAGATGCCAAAGCTCTAGTTCTGCCAAACGGATCTTTAGACGAAGTTCTCCATACACTCTTGCTGCCTCACCTGTCCCAGTTTTCAGACGGTAGCTATTGGTGTTATGTAGCCATGTCATCTTCACCAAGTCTTTTCGTATAATGGAGGCTGTGGTACCGGTGTTAATTGTTGCCACGTGTTTCTTCCCGTTTAATGTTGCCTCAACTGTAAGACTTTTCTTGTTTCTTTTAGTCTGCGAGACTTGGATGGTGTTTCTGGGGTCACTGATACCAGAAACATCTGCTTCTGCCTCTCGAAGTTGGTTCTTACTCGTTTCCCGGCTGGGAAACAGGGCGAGCAGAAGCGTTGATGTTATTGCTTACCTGTTCGCGGGTATTATTTTTGCTTCCGCAATGTCGACAGGTGACTTTCTCGCTGCCTTCTTTGGAATTCAGCTCTCTGGCAAAAACATTCCTCATTGTCAGCGCGAAGGCTAATGCTTCAGTGCGCTTTCTAGCAGTTCGAATTGCTCGCTGGAAATTGAAGTCAGAAACTGCACAGACAAAAGCCTCTGTTGCTAACTGGTGGTTATTTCATCTCCTGCTGTCGGGTATGCTATATGCGCCAACCGTTCAATGTCTGCTTGGAGTTGTTGCAGACTTTCTCCCCTTTTCTTCAATCTGCTATTGAGTTGAACGCCGAAGACTTCTTTCATATGGCCATCACCAAAGCGCTTTTCAATGGTCTGAACAAGAGCTTTGAAGTTGCCGTTTTGGTCTACTGGTAAGGTTTGCAATAATTCAGCAGCAAAAACTCTAAGGGCAAGCGTCAGGGCAATAAACGTGTCTTTGTCATCCCAGCCATTTGTCATTGCAGCTGCCTCAAACTGTTTCTAGAAGATTGACCAAGAAGTTTATCCAATAAAGGCATGTGGATGCATTTCATTTGTCTAGTTAATTGGTAATGCTTCCAATTTTGTCTTCGATCTTCTCGAATTTTGCTTCCACTGACGAAAACTGTTTTTCAACACGTTCGTCAAGAGCAACAAACTTGTTCTCGAATAAATCTAGTTTACCTTCGAGGATGTGTGTCTGTTCTTCGAACCGTTGGAGAAGATTCTTTTCTTGTTTTTTCAGCAGATACTTTTGTTCACTTCGCTGTTCTTCAACCACTCAAGATGATTCTTTTGTTCATTATTTTGCTCTTTTCGTTGTTCTCAAAATAGGACAAGCAGCTTAGTCCTCATATTGGTTATGTCGAAGGCTGTACTTACTTGCTCATCCATCATTTATATTTCAAATAGAAACGTGTCTGGATATTCACCGTGTTGCCTTAAATCTTCCTGCAGACGAATAATGAGGTAATTTTTCGTTCCAGCAGTAGGAAGACCTTGTCTGTTCAGTTCTGCATTAAGTTCAACACAATTCAATGTATTCACAATTTTACCCATTTTGTTTCTATTTTTGTTCTTATATTTTGATATATCACATTTCACAAGCACCTTACTTATTTCTTTACTCATCCACACACTTAATCAATCTTCACCATTAATTATCTGAATGCACCGAAAAAAAAAAGTTTTATTCCACTTTACTGACACCAATGTAATATTTTACTAAGGGTTCACAAGTAGTAGCCCGTAATGGTTAGTGTGTTCGACTGTCACGCTGGAGGTCTGCGTTCACTTCCCAGCTTCGTCCACCTAAAAACTAAAAAAAAAAAAAGTTTTTTTTTCCTCTTGCGAGGAATTGACAAATCCTTCAAGAGTATCACCTGTCATAATTAGGTGCTTCTCGTCAGCCGTTCGGATTCGGCATAAAATTGTAGGTCCCTTCCATTCCTGTATCAAGCGCACACAGAAATGGTTGCGAGTTGTTAATTACTAGGCCCTGGTCACGAGCTGTTGTGCCACCCAATTTATTTAATTTTTTTTTGTTCATGAATAAAACTTATTTACTCTATTCAAACAGAACTTAAAATAACTCCATAAAATAAAACGCTTTTTTTCAAATACTTTTACTTCTAATACTTTTATTACAACCAAGCACAAGTATGTAACTCTTAATTCACACCGACGTTTTTTCGTTCACTTTTAAAATCAAACTGAAGTTTTCGGACTCGCCACCGTTATTTATATCCAAAAATAAAGGGTTTTTAGGAGCGTGTTGGCCAAATGAAAATAACAAACAGCTTTTTAATTTTAACAATCAATTTATTTAGGTGACGTGAAATAACGCCAAACGAATTAAGACCAAATTAAAAAAAATTGGCTTTATTGCGCTTCCAAAAAAGAAATAAAACCAAATTTGTAGTTTGGCTTTATTTCATTTACGAAATTTCGACTAATCCGATTATTTTATCAAATTTTTCAAAACTTTCAAATATGTCTACGATTTGCTTCGTCTCTTACTCAAATTAACGTAATCGGTTTTTCAAAAATCTGATAAGTTAATCGTTACAAAAATCACCCGATTTTCTTGTGCAGGGAACTAAGTCCCCGGGAACTAAATCCACTGAGGGACTAAGTTCTCACTTAATGGGAACGAAATCCAGCTTACTAAAGTGGTCTTCGTTCCCATGCAAGGTGGGAAATGAGTTACAAAAAAACTATGGGATTTTAGTTCCCTTTAAATTCCCATGTTAAAACAGGAAAAAGAATAATTCTTCCAGTATTAATAAGTTTTGTTATTTTAAGAAAATACATTGCATTAAAAAAATCTTTCTATCGAGATACTAAATTTAAATAACAAAATTTCTGAAATTTCAAATTAAACTGATGCTTTTTGATTCAGTTTTCGAGTTTACAAAAATAATCGAATAAAAATCGCGCATTTTTTTTATTACTTTCAAGAACTCGAAAGCTGAATCAAAAAGCATCACTTTATTTATAAACTCAGATTTCGAGTTTTCTAAAATAACATTTGAACTATTAGTGGAAAGTGAGAAAAAGCAAGATAATTAAAGTGAAAGTATAAGAGTTATTTACTTTAAAATAATTGAATACATTCAACACTCCCACTTTCATTGATATTCAATAGATTAATTTACTAATTCAAGTTTCTGGTCGTTCGCTTTTCGATCTTAATAAATAAGTTAAGAAGTTGGAATTTTCCTGAAAATATTAAATTAAATTTTCCTTCTTCACGGTTCGGAAAAAGATCCAATCGTACATTTGGCGCCCAACGCGGGCAGAATTTTCTGCCAAAATAAAGTCATTTAAAGTTATCGTCTTTTGTATTGCATACAAATTTAAAAAAGAACTCTCTCTTAAAAGACATATAATAAAATCTTGAAATTTCGTCGGTATCGGTTCGGTAATAAAATGTGCATGTTTAATTTAGTTCTATAAAGACTAAAAAGTTGTGAATAGACAATGTGACAAGTGAAAAGACATTTTAATCGAAAGCTGAAAAGAGAAACAGGGTCAAAGGAGTCACATGACCAGAACATTTCATCTCATCTCACATGCAGTGCGAACCAGTTTAAAATTTGCATCAGCAGTCTAAATTGGACAGATTGCTCAGGGAAGTTAAGTAAAAAAAACTCCCTTCAAGGTATGTTGCCAATATAATAAGCGAATGTGTGTTCATTTTCATCAAATTTTAAAATAAAATTATACGGCATGGATTTATGCTATACTTCGAAAAAATAAATCTACATAAACGCACCTTCGCTTTGAAAAAGTTATTTTATGCTGACAGTCATTTTAATATATATAAAATAAATTTTGAATTTAATATAAAATAAATTAATTTTCGTGGATCGTTTTAACTTTGCCCTATTTATTCACAATCCACAAAAAGGGAAACCTATATATTCATTTCACTCTTACATGTACATAAGACATACCAAAAGCTCGTTTTTTCGCTCGTTCGTATCGTTTTTTTCGTCTTTCGAGATCGTTAATCTAGTATACATAAAAACTTCATTGGAATTCCCTACGTCATACATACGTCATCATCTAATTCATCGTTATCATCGTTTGCTTGGTGGGTTTTTTCTCATAGTCAAAGCTTAGGTTCCATTTATCGTTGTTGCTGCTGTCATCGTCGTTGCTCCGGTCGCTGTTAGAAAAAAAAAAAAAAAATTATTTCAAAGTTCATCAAACCTTTTTTTCGTTATCGTTGCTCATTCGCATGGTGGATTTTATCTTCGTTTTTAAAATAGATAGGCATATTGCACATTGCACTATATATTGGAATTGGAACCTTATTAAAAGCTTTCGCCAGAATCATAATTCAATCTTCGTTGATTCACTCTTTCATCTCGAGCTTGTTTCGATTATTATCATTTTAATTTCATTGCCATATTTTGTTGCTGGACTTGGATACTTTAGTTTGTTTTAGATAAACATCATACCTACCTTTGTCGACGTATTTAGTAATTTGTACTCAGGATAGGCATTAGGCATTCGATTAAATTCATAATTTTGAAGGATTTAATTATTTTTGAGGAATTTTTGGACAAAAAAATTATCATGCCAGGGCCAGCAAATGCAGCAAAATTGGAGGAAGTCAAACAACAACGTGCAACCACAAAGGGAAATATAACAAGGATTAAAAATATTTTAGATAGATCGCAGGAACCCTCTCCTACAGAATTAGAATGCCGGTTAGGGATTCTAGAGTCGTATTTTAAACAAGGATTAGCCTACCAAACCCAAATTGAATGTTTACAACCATCAGATACGGGACGCGGTGAAATTGAGGAGTTGTACATAACAACAAAAACAAAAATTCTTTCAATGCTTGGAGAAAGGAGGCGTTTCAGCTTAGGTGGTGAACATTCGTTTATGATGCCTTCTGCTCCTATAACACCGTTGCAGCCTTAACGTTTACCAAAATTTAATGGAAAGTATTCTGAGTACAAGAATTTAATGCGATTTTTTGAATACGTAGTTCATGACAGTCCCACTCTCACCGTTATAGAGAAATATAATAATTAGCTATAATGTTTAAGTGGTAAGGCATTAGACACTGTACATGCCCTACAAGTCACCGAAGAAAATTATTCCAAAGCAATGCAAAGCCTGAAGGATCGCTTCGACAATGATTCTTTGATATTTTTGGAAAATATTTCTTCAAACTTCGAATTTCCCAAAACTTCAAGGATTTCACCTACGAATCTACGAAGTCTCGTTGACAACATATCCGCTCTTTATAGTTCGCTTACTTTGTTAGGTTCAGAAAAAGATATTTGCAATGCAGTTTTAATCCATATTGTTATGTCGAAAGTAGATTCAGCGACACGAACAAAATGGGATGAGCAGTTAGACTATACTAAACTCCCTTCTTGGGATGATTGCACAAAGATGTTTAACAAGCGATGGCAGTTCTTAGAAGCAAGGGAAGGTAGACAGATTCATGCCGAAACCAATCAAAAGTGGCAAAGTAAGCCTCGTCAACAACATTCAAGCCAACAACCAAAAACGATGCTGACCATCACTAAAAAAGCCTGTGCATTTTGCAATGACAATAGCCACTACATTGTATCTTGTGAAAAGTTTAAAAAGCTTTCAGTCTACGCATCAAGTGATTTTAGCAACAGCGTTGGTTTTAGTGAAAGATTCAACGGGAAGTTATCAATTTGGGCAAGTTCTTTTAGATTCTGGTTCAGGTTAATATGGTTACTGAGAAGTTCGCAAAATCTTTACTACTTCGTAATAATAAAAACGTTATTGACATAGTTGGCATTGGGGATTCTAAAACCAATATTCAATATCAAACTCTAACTACTATTCGCTCTCGTTTCAATAATTTTGAGGTTTCGTTAGAGTTCTTAGTTGCGCCATCTATAACAGTATATCAACCCAATAGAGCATTTAAAACAGTCAATTGGAATATACCGAAGAACATTGAGCTTGCGCATGAAAGCTTAAATAGACCTTCACAGATTGATATGCTTCTTGGAGCTGAATCATTTTTTGGACTTTTATCAGTTGGACAGATAAAGTCTACCAGTCTACCAAGTTTACAGAAAACATTGCTAGGTTGGATAGTATCTGGGCGATATAGTAGTTCACATGAATCATCATCGAAAATTTATTGTTTGAATACTGAGGAAGATTCGTTAAATCAATTCGTAGAAAAGTTTTGGGAGCTAGAGGAGGCAAACTATCGTAAGTCCAAGTGGACAGAGGAGCAAATCAAATGCGAGGCAGTATTAAACGAAACCATAGAAGAATTAGACAGAGGTCGTCTTATGGTCAAACTACCATTTAAAAACAATCCCGAATGTTTAGGAGCATCATATGACATTCCATACAGAAGGTTTCTTTACCTGGAGCGTAGACTGTCAAAAAACCTGGAACTTAAAGCTGAATATTCGTAGTTTTTAAGAGAAAATGAAGATTTAGGACATAAGTCCAAAGTGAAGAGTCCGAATCTCGAAGTTCCTCATTCTTCCTCATCAGTGTGTTTTAAAGCCAGATAGCGTATCAACTAAATTAAGAGTCGTATTTGATGCGTCGTGCTGTACTTCATTACAAACTTCAATGAACCAAATCTTTATGGTTGGCCCAACAATTCAAGCTGACACTTTTACACTTTTGTTGCGTTTTCGATGCCATAGATACGTCATAACATCGGATATTTCTAAACTGTATAGACAAGTTTTAATTCACCCTGATAACAGACAGTTTCAGTAGATCTTATGGACAGAAAGTTATGAAAAGCCTATAGAAACATTTCAGTTAAACACGGTAACATACGGCACATCGTCAGCTCCGTTTTTAGCCATTCGTTGCCTTCACTACTTGAGAGATAAATTCAAAAATTCTCATAGTATTGGATCCAAGGTATTAAAATCAGATTTTTATGTTGATGATATGCTATCAGGAGCAGATGATTTAGATACGTTGCAGCAGATAAGAGAAGAAGTTTCGTTTATATTGTCTTGAACTGGATTTCAACTAGCAAAGTAGCTCAGTAATGTGGGTTCAATGCCTCAGTCTCCAGAAAAAGTACTGAAGATATCGGAGTCAGGTTTAACTAGTACCCTAGGAATCACTTGGAATCCTATAGAAGATAATTTGGTGTTTTCATATAAACCTTCAAAACACTACTCGAAGTTCACAAAAAGAACGATTCTCTCATTGCCATCGTGGCTCTTTGATCCTATCGGTTTATTGGGCCCAGTTCTTATAAAAACCAAAATTATCTTGCAAAAAATTTGGATCGAGAAGTTGGATTGAGATGTATCTATTCCACAAAGTATAGAAACTGAATGGAAGCAGTTCCTGATTGATATTCACAGGATTTCTCTATCCCCAGATTATTTTATCTGCAAACAGAGTAAAATTACAAGTCCATAGATTCAGTGACGCATCATTGAATGCTTATGGCTGCTGCATCTATGTTAGCTCCATTGATTCATCGTATTTAATCAGCACTAAGTTGTTGACAGCCAAATCTAAAGTTTCACCAGCCAAAAAGAAGTACCTCCCAAGGTTAGAGTTGTGCGGCGCACATCTGTTAGCTAAACTTTGGTCAAAGATCAAAAGTTTGTTTGTAGACATGAATCCTGAGGTATTTTTTTTTTTTTTGACAGATTCAGAAGTAGTACTTCATTGGATTGGGACTCATACTTCAAAAATTCACACGTTCGTTGGCAACAGAGTTGCAGAGATCCAGGAGATAACATCGGTGGAAAGTTGGAAGCATGTTCCAACACAGGATAATCCTGCTGACATTATATCGAGAAGAAGTTCAGTTCAAGAGTTAAAGGACTCAATTTGGTTTTGTGGTCCCAAGTTTCTGTCAAAATCTTGCGATGAATGGCCACCAATTTTTAGCAATCAATCGATATCGAAATAGACAACCGTTGAGATGCGTAAGGCTGTTTAGCTCGCCAGGAATCTAGAACCAAAACATGTTCTCAAAGCTTTAGAAAAGTATAGCGTATATAGAAAAATGGTTCGTATTGTGGCATACAAGCTTAGCTTTGTTTGGAATATTCAGCGAGAGCACTTTGTTGAGGAAATGAAGTCAATGAGAAAGAAAGAAAGTTTGAAGAGTTCAATGAAATGGTTTAATCCATTTCTTGAGGAGGGTAGTGGAGTAGACATTGCAAAAGTAGGAGCAAAAACAGCCCATTCTTCTTCCAAAAAATACTAATACTGAGAAATGTTTCGTCAGAGACCTGCACCTGGGTAATTACCATGCAGGACCAAAAGCACTTGTTGCTCTTATTCGCCAAAAGTTCTGGATTGTAAATGCACGTGAAATAGCACGTCATACAGTGAGAAAATGCACACCTTGTGTCAGATATCATCCAAACCTCATGGAGCAGATCATGGGAGACTTACCGGCAGAGCGGATTACCCCATCGTCACGGCCATTTCAGAACTGCGGTGTTGATTTTTGTGGACCTATCTTCACCTATTTAAAGATTCATGGGAAGACACCTTATAAGACATACGTAGCAGTATTTGTGTGTTTTGCATCAAAAGCAGTTCACCTTGAAGCTGTCTCAGATTTATCATCGGAAGCTTTTGTAGCAGCTTTCAAAAGATTGGTTGGCCGTTGTGGTCTTCCACAAAACATATTTTGTGATAACGCTACAAATTTTGTAGGCACTAGGTCCAAGTTTAACGATCTACAAAAGTTCTTATTTTCAAATAATACTAAAAATCATATTGAAAATTTTTGTACTAATCAAAACGTATCTTTTAATTTTATTCCACCAACGGCTCCTCATTTTGGCGGTCTGTGGGAGCCAGCCATAAAAATTGCAAAAGGCCACTTATACCGTACCTTGGCGAACGCAAAGCTTACGTTCGAGGAGCACTCAACTGCACTGGTGGAAATCGAAGCGGTGATGAATTCACGTCCATTAACACCATTGTCGTCCGATCCCAGCGATTTAGAAGCCCTTACCCCGGGACACTTTTTGATTGGTTCGTCCTTGAAGGCCATTCCAGAACCCATGGTCGAAGTCGAAAACATATCCTACCTACAAAGATGGCGTCGTATCCAGGCAGTAAAGTCACATTTTTGGCAGCGTTGGACAACCGAGTATATAAACGAGCCGCAGTATCGTTCATAGTCGCCAAAAGATAATCCAAATCTCAACATTGGAGCCATGGTCATTAAACATGAAGACAATATATCACCCCAACGATGGCTACTTGGTAGAGTGGTCAAAGTCATTCAAGGAGAAGATGGATGTGTTCGAGTAGCAGATATAAAGACGTCCAGGGGCATTATTCGTCGCCCTATTCGAAAGCTAGCTCTTCTTCCGGCTTGAAAGGCGGTCCTTTCAAAGCGGGGGGAATGTTGGGGTACTTTATATAAACAATTTAACTAAATAAACAAAATGATTAACATCTACTTAACTATTTAATACAAAACTTAAAATTTATCGAATTTATAATTGTACCTATAAATCTCATCTCTAAATTGTTGAAATTATAAATACTTGAAATTCCCGCCTAAATACCAAGGTTCATCATATTTAATTTTATGTATCTTACGATGTAACGCTATTTTTAAGAAGAAACCGATGTTACATTTTAAGAAGAATAATAAAGATAATCATAATCATACGTTAACTGAGACAATAAAGTTCAAAAAGAAAGTCTTTTGATTTACAAGTCGTAATTCAAGTTTTTGGTCGTTCGCTTTTCTAATTAATTTTTATCGATCTTAATAAATAAGTTAAGAAGTTGGCATTTTCCTGAAAATATTAAATCAAATTTTCCTTCTTCCCGGTTCGGAAAAAGATCCAATCGTACACATATATTGTAACTCAAAAATGGCGTCGTATCCAGGCAGTGAAGTCACATTTTTGGCAGCGTTGGACAACCGAGTATATAAACGAGCTGCAGTATCGTTCAAAAAGGCCAAAAGATAATCCAAATCTCAACATTGGAGCCATGGTCATTATACATGAAGACAATATACCACCCCAACGATGGCTACTTGGTAGAGTCGTCAAAGTCATTCAAGGAGAAGATGGATGTGTTCGAGTAGCAGTCCGATCTGCAATCCACTGTGAGTGGACGTGTGCGGGAGTGGTGATTTACATAATTAAATATCCCCAGTTCTTAATAATTGTCTACACTAATTAATCATTACAATAGTCCCATATAAGAAACAAAAAAAAATGCAAGTGCCACAGTACTAGTGCAAAACAACAACAAAAAGTGTAACTTCAAGTAGCGCCGCGTGAAACAAAACAAAAATCAATAGCCCATATTCCCTAAAAAAAAAAAAATACCCAAATAAAAGTTCAAGTGCCAGTGCCAGTGCATAAAAGAAACAACAAAAAGTGCACCCATGCATCAAAGAAGATGATGCTAAATAACAACGATCCATAACACAGCGGTAAATTCCTATCTCTCCTTCCCACATCACTCACAGTGCTTTGGTTTAGTCATTATATGCAGTGTGTGTATGTATCATACCATACAATGCTTATAATTGATTGAGCCAAAGCATATCAGATAAATTGTTGTTATTGATTTTGTGTATCCAGGGGCGGATCAGTGCATTTGCTATTTAGGCATAACACTAGTAGTATTTGTACTGGGAAGTTTTTTGGGGCCCAAAATTGATAACAGCATAGTTAACTGTCTGATTTGGTTTCTTATGTCTGTTTTTTCGTAATGGGGGGTGAATTTAGGGTTGACTACAGCAACATTCGGGGACTTAGGCAGAATTTTTGTGCTGCATATGTCCATACTGTGAAAAACAGGCCAGCTATTTTGGTACTTAGTGAAACGCAGGTAGGGGAAAATACCGATCACTCGGAATTCAGCCTACATGGTTATAGCTTAGTGCCTTTATTTTTTTCTCATCATGGTCTCGCCGTGTATGTTCGAAACGATGTTGCTTATCAGCTTCAACCACAATATGGGTCTTGTTTGAATACAAACTTTAATTTCATGTGGTTTAAATTCACCATCCATAAGCGCATCATCCATACTTGTTTTGTTTATCGTAGTCCTAGTTTGGATGGTAATTCGACTTCCAATGAACTCGATGCACTATCTGACTCCATCCAGAGAATTATTTCCCATTTTCCGCACAGTGAAATCGTTGTTACGGGCGATTTCAATGTACATAATTCTTCGTGGCTACGCTATTCGGGTCAGACAACACCCGAAGGAAGGTACGCCGAGATTTTTGCTGAGTTAAACAACTTAACTCAGCTTGTTGACGAGCCTACTCGGATTCCTGACGTTGCAGGTCAATCCGCTAACACTCTAGACTTGTTCCTTACCTCTGACCCTGATAAATACACTATTAGTATATTATCGCCTCTAGGCACATCAGACCATTGTGTCATATCTGCTAATTTCTCATGCCAACAAAATCCAGTTAGAGAAAATACTCCCAAGAGAACCGTTTGGCAATATGAGAAAGCCAACTGGGACGGTCTCAATGATTTTTTCAGGAGCTTTAACTGGTCACTATGCTTCCTCGATAGTGACGTAGATGCCAGTACAGATATGATCACAAATTTAATTCATTGTGGAATGAGAAATTTTATCCCGAATAGGGTAAAATCTATCAAACCCAAAGAAAACTCATGGTTTGATTCGAGCTGTAAAGAGGTTATCAGGATCAGAGAAGTAAGCTTCCGTTGTTATAAAGCCAACCCTACTGAGGAAAACCGGAAAAAGTTTCAACAAGCTAGAAAGACCTGTAACGTTCATATTCGACGAACCAAATTTTTACATGATCAAAAGTTACGGCAAAAAATACTACAATGTCCCAAAGGTAGTAAAAATTTTTGGTCATTTGTAAAAAACATACGAAACACCACCTCGTCCTCGGTTCCAACGCTCGTCTTCAATGATACTCCTTTTGTCAGCTCGCAAGATAAAGCCAATTTGCTTGCAGCACAGTTTGCTGTTAATTCGACGCTGCCAGAAAGTGTTATGACTCCTCCTGTACTTGAGAGCGTAAATGATTTTATGAGACAAATCTTCTTTCGCACTCGTGCAGTTGCTAGAGTTCTAAAAGATCTCGACGTTCACAAATCCGCTGGCCCGGATAGTATCCCTCCCATTGTTCTGAAGAGGTGTTCTTCAACGCTGGCAAAACCACTGCGTAAGCTTTTCCATCTGTCCTACTCTACTGGTCTCTTTCCGAGTGGATGGAAAACAGCATTTGTCCAGCCTGTCCCTAAAAAAGGCGTGTCTTCTTCCCCCTCCAACTATCGACCAATTGCGCTTACGTCCCTTCTTTCCAAGGTCATGGAAACGCTGATAAATTTTCAGCTAAAGAAATATCTCGAAGAACGAAAGCTTCTTAATGACCGGCAGTACGGCTTTCGTAGCAATAGGTCCACTGGTGATCTGATGGTATATCTCACCGAACAGTGAGAAAGTAAGATTATTGCGCTTGATATTTCAAAAGCATTTGATAGAGTTTGGCATCAAGCTCTCTTATCGAAAATGCGTGCATTTGGTATCGATGAATCTCTTCTTCGTTGGATTAGAAATTACCTTTCGGACCGCTCAATACAAGTTGTATTGGACGGTTTCAAATCTGGAATCCACAATATAAATGCAGGTGTGCCCCAGGGCTGCGTTTTGTCTCCGACTCTCTTCCTTATATTCATAAACGATCTCTTATCTGAAACTTCTAATCCATTAAACTGTTTTGCTGACGACAGTACCCTCAGCTTTTCATATTCGTTTCTTGATTCACATCCATGTCCTTCGGATGTGGAACTTGAACGGCAGCGTATGATAAGCTCATTAAATTCTGATCTTGACAGTATTGTCCACTGGGGAATAAAAAACCGTGTAGAATTTAATGCTTCTAAAACTCAATGCTGTCTCCTGTCGTTAAAGCGGAACCCACCCCCAATGCTGCTATCCATGAGCGGCACTTGCATAGAGGAAACTGAACAGCTTTCAGTCTTCGGTATGTGTGTCACAGACCACCTTTTGTGGAACGACCACATATTTGACATCGCCAAAAATGCTGCTAGGTGTTTAGGTTTTCTCCGTCGATGCAAGAAATTTTTCTCCCCCTCCGATCTGGCTGTGATCTACAAAGCCTTTATTCGTCCAAAACTTGAGTACAACTCCCATATTTGGGCAGGTGCTCCAATAACGCACTTGAGTCTATTGGATAGAATTCAAAAGAGAGCTCTTAAAATGATAGGTGAAAGAACTATAACGGAAACGTTTACATCTCTGGAGCACCGTCGAAATGTTTCATGCCTTTCGTCATTTTACCGTTATTTTAACAAAAATTGCTCTAGCGAAATAGCCAGTTGCATTCCTCCCCTTAAACAATTCAACTGTAATACTCGCGCTTCTAGGAATGCCCATCAGTTTACCCTTGAGCCCAACTTCGGACGTACAGTTAAGTACAGAGATTCTTTCTTTAGTCGCACTACACGAATGTGGAATGCTCTACCCAGCGCTATATTCCCCTCCCATTGTGATCTACAGACATTCAAAACCAATGTAGATCGGTTTCTCCTTTCAAATCCCCTCCAACCTACCTAATCGCTCGTGCTGTGTTTATCACTTTAAGGGTATTCATAACCCCTTTAGCGCGCGCTAAATATATATAAAAAAAAAAAAAGATATAAAGACATCCAGGGGCATTATTCGTCGCCCTATTCAAAAGCTAGCTCTTCTTCCGGCTTGAAAGGTGGTCCTTTCGAAGCGGAGGGAATGTTGGGGTACTTTATACAAACAATTAAACTAAATAAACAAAATGAATTACATCTACTTAACTATTTAATACAAAACTTAAAATTTGTCGAATTTATAACTGTACCTATAAATCTCATCTCTAAATTGTTGAAATTATAAATATTTGAAATTCCCGCCTAAATACCAAGGTTCATCATATTTAATTTTATGTATCTTACGATGTAACGCTCTTTTTAAGAAGAAACCGATGTTACATTTTAAGAAGAATAATAAAGATAATCATAATCATACGTTAACTGAGACAATAAAGTTCAAAAAGAAGGTCTTTTCATTTACAAGTCGTAATTCAAGTTTATGGTCGTTCGCTTTTCTTATTAATTTTTATCGTTCTTAATATATAAGTTAAGAAGTTTGAATTTTCCTGAAAATATTAAATCAAATTTTCCTTCTTCCCGGTTTGGAAAAGATCGAATCGTAGACATATATTGTAACTCAAAAATTTATCAAAATTAAAGAAAAGCTAAAATTAGTTTACAAGTCCAATTTGTTTTTGTAAATATGTTTTGTAAATATGTCTGCAAGTTGATCGCCAGTTGGAACGTACGACAGTTCAAAAGTATCTTTAGAAAACTTCTCCCTAATAAAATAAAATTTTACCTCTATGCGTTTGTGGTACTCAGGATTCTTCACAAGGCGAATGGCACTTTGATTGTCTAGAAAGCAATTTATTCATTAAATAGTCGCTTAAGCCAGATCATCTCTTTGACTGCCTGTGCACCCGCCATATACCTATTCGGCTTCCATGGTTGAGAGTGCCACACATTGTTGACGTTATGATGACCAAGAAATTGGTGATTCACGCAGCCAAAATAAAAAAACCACTTGTAGAGCGTCTTGTTTCAGAGTCACCAGCATAGCCAGAGTCACTGTAACAACTTGTAATTAGTTTAATATTGGATTTAAACAGTATACCCATAAGCTTCGTTCCTTTAACGTAACGTTAAATACGTTTGACAGCAGTAACATCTTGTAATCTCGGTTTTTCCAAAAGACGACTGACTACGCCAAGAGCAAATGAAATATCAGGTGTGCTCCCCATAGCCAAGTATATAAGACTGCCAACTGCTTCTCTATAGGGACATTTTGGCATTTCTGCATTCATGTCTTTTTCCTTGTAGACCAAACTATCCGCTGGTGTTGTCACTGGATTAGCATATATCATTTTGAATCTCACTAATATTTTACCCACATAGCTAGATTGTGCTAAATGAATTGATCCATCTGAACGTCGATCTATCTCCAAACCAAGAAAACAAAGCGCTCTGGAGACTTTTACCTCAAAGGTGTTTTTAAGGTAGTTGACACGCTGGTCGATTGCTTCACTGCTTCTTGCTATAAGTCCGTCATCAATGTAAAGTGCCATTATGATATTCTTTCCAACAAAAACGCAAGGATCTGCTTCCGTCAATTTAAGTTCAAAAGAACACAACAAATTTGTAAACTTTATGTTCCAGCATCTGGAGGCCTGTTTGAGTCCATAAAGACTCCTCTTAAGCTTACACACACGGCCAGTTCTATCATCGCATGTATACCTCCTCCTCCAATTCTCCGTCCAGAAAAGCAGTTTTTACTTCAATTTGTTTTAGAAACAAATGTTTGCTAGCAGCAATAGCGAGTATGGCTCTAATTGATCCAAATTTAGCAACTGGGCTTAAAGTTCCACTGTAGTCAACACCATATTGCTGAGAAAACCCTCGTGCGACTGACCTAGCTCTAAATCTTTCCGGTTCTTCAGCATTGAGTTGTTTTATTTTAAAGACCCATTTTTTATAAACAACCTTTTTTCCTTTTGAAAGTTCAACGAGGTCCCACGTTGCATTTTTGTCGAACGCATCTATTTCCTCGCGCATAGCAACTTGCCTTTTTTCTTTATCCTTAGATTCAGAAACATCTTCGTAGTCGTTCGGCTCAAACATAGACGATACAAAGGATTTGGAAACAACATTTTCACTGCTTCTCACACTTGAACTGATTGGATGAAATATTTCTGCTTGTCTGGGTACATCATGACTCATGAGAGTCTTCTTTGTATTCAAGTAAGGTTGCTGGTTCCTTTTTGATATGATCTATTGCTTCCTGATCTCTTTTGTATTCTTCCTGCTAGCTTCCCTCTTTCGCAAAAACTTGAACACATCTCTGATCTGAAACGGACACATTTTTAAAAATCACATCGCGATTTACCTCAACCTTTTTGCTTCCAGGAAAATAGATCCGATAGCCTTTCATATTTTCTGGATACCCCACAAAACTACCTGGTTTAGACTTTGCATCGCATTTGCGTCGTTTCTGTGACGGTATAAGTGCATAACCATCTGTTCCAAACAATTGAATTTCACTAAACTTTATTTGATGCCCATTTTCATTCCATAAATCTACAGGACTTTTCCCAACAACGTCAGTCGGTCCCGGCCGTAGCGTTTAGAATAAATACAGAGAAATTAATAGCTTCTGCCTATAATACTATAGTTATAGTAGGCTTATTTTCAAAGCATTTGAGCAGTAAAAACACATTGAATAAACTTTACGGAATACTAAAAAAAATAATAACATTAAAAACAAATATAATTATATAAAATATAAAAGTTGAAAATAATTACTTTTTAACGGAAAATTTAAATTTGAATTTAAACTTTTTATTTAAATAAACCAACCGAGATAGCACTCATTTATGTGACTACTGTTGTCTTGTTAATTTTCTTAAACAGCTGGTTGTATATGATGCTGAGCTTTTCGCAATCAGATCGTCTATTCATTGCACTCTCCGTGTTGTTGATGTGCAACATTTCTAGCAACATCCTCTTGTTCTGATCTCTTTCCACTTCCAGAATCATTGCATTTTCTAAATCAGGCGTGTGGTACTGCTCTTGCAATGAAGTGCAAGTGCAGTTTTCTGAGACCCACCGTTGTTTAAATCAGAGCGATGGCCTGAGAGACGATTTCGAAGCTTTTGCTTGGATGTGCCCACATACACAGAATCACAATCCATCTCCCTTCCACTCTGACAATTAATTTGGTAAACAACATCAGACTCATCCATTTTATCGATTTTTCCCTTTGTGTTGGTAAACAGCAAAGATTTAAGCGTTTTTTCAGACTTAAAAGCTATTCTCGTGTTTTCTTTGTTTCGAATAGGTGCTGCTTTCAAACGAGTAGAAAGAGATGGTATAAACAATGCACTCCGGTAAATAAGAGGTGTATCATTTACGGGAGTGTTTTCGTTTTTTCTCCGATGATGATTGTTTATCAATTTGTTGGTGACGTGTGCGGGGAAAGAGTTGGAACATAGGGTGTTCTTGATAACTTGTATGTTTTTTTTTGCCGAAAAATGGAATGACTCGATTGATGAAATTTTGTGCAGTGTTAAATTTAACTTGTTTTGGCTGCTTTGAATGAAAATTTATCAGCCGTCCCGAGGAAGTAGGCTTCCTGAACCAATCAAATATTATTTGTCCGCTGCATCGAATGGCTTTTACATCAAGGTACGGCAGTTCTCCTTCTTTCTCTATTTCTACCGTTAATTGAATACGTTTATGGTAAGAATTCAAACATTCTAGTGTGGTCTGAAAACTATTTGTTTTGACTATAGCGAATAAGTCATCGACATACTTGGTTACAATTTTTACAATTTTGCCAAGGACAAAACTTCTCACGTGGATGAGAGTTCTTGCCGCTTCCACAATCGTACTCATCTTCCTTTCTGATTCCTTTTGAGCAACGTTTCCATATCGGGCTGGACAATCTTTCTTCCAATGCCCATTTTCTAGATACAAAAGAGGATAATGTACGAAGTACATTACTGATTGTAGAAGAGGTCCAGTGTGCAGAGTTGAGAATTGTTTGGAATATTCAGCGGGAGCACTTTGTTGAGGAAATGAAGTCAATGAGAAAGAAAGAAAGTTTGAAGAGTTCAATGAAATGGTTTAATCCATTTCTTGAGGAGGGTAGTGGAGTAGACATTGCAAAAGCAGGAGGAAGGTTAGACAATGCAGCAATTCCAGAGGAGCAAAAACAGCCCATTCTTCTTCCAAAAAATACTCATACTGAGAAATGTTTCGTCAGAGACCTGCACCTGTGTAATTACCATGCAGGACCAAAAGCACTTGTTGCTCTTATTCGCCAAAAGTTCTGGATTGTAAATGCACCTGAAATAGCACGTCATACAGTGAGAAAATGCACACCTTGTGTCAGATATCATCCAAACCTTATGGAGCAGATCATGGGAGACTTACCGGCAGAGCGGATTACCCCATCGTTACGGCCATTTCAGAACTGCGGTGTTGATTTTTGTGGACCTATCTTCACCTATTTAAAGATTCATGGGAAGACACCTTATAAGACATACGTAGCAGTATTTGTGTGTTTTGCATCAAAAGCAGTTCACCTTGAAGCTGTCTCAGATTTATCATCGGAAGCTTTTTTAGCAGCTTTCAAAAGATTGATTGGCCGTCGTGGTCTTCCACAAAACATATTTTGTGATAACGCCACAAATTTTTTAAGGACTAGGTCCAAGTTTAACGATCTACAAAAGTTCTTATTTTCAAATAATACTAAAAATCATATTGAAAATTTTTGTACTAATCAAAATGTATCTTTTAATTTTATTCCACCAACGGCTTCTCATTTTGGCGGTCTATGGGAGTCAGCCATAAAAATTGCAAAAGGCCACTTATACCGTACCTTGGCGAACGCAAAGCTTACGTTCGAGGAGCTCTCAACTGCACTGGTGGAAATCGAAGCGGTGATGAATTCACGTCCATTAACACCATTGTCGTCCGATCCCAGCGATTTAGAAGCCCTTACCCCGGGACACTTTTTGATTGGTTCGTCCTTGAAGGCCATTCCAGAGCCCATAGTCGAAGTCGAAAACATATCCTACCTACAAAGATGGCGTCGTATCCACGCAGTGAAGTCACATTTTTGGCAGCGTTGGACAACCGAGTATATAAACGAGCTGCAGTATCGTTCATAGTGGCCAAAAGATAATCCAAATCTCAACATTGGAGCCATGGTCATTATACATGAAGACAATATACCACCCCAACGATGGCTACTTGGTAGAGTCGTCAAAGTCATTCAAGGAGAAGATGGATGTGTTCGAGTAGCAGATATAAAGGCGTCCATGGGCGTTATTCAAAAACTAGCTCTTCTTCCGGCTTGAAAGGCGGTCCTTTCAAAGCGGGGGGAATGTTGGGGTACTTTATACAAACAATTTAACTAAATAAACAAAATTAATTACATCTACTTAACTATTTAATACAAAACTTAAAATGTATCGAATTTATAATTGTACCTATAAATCTCATCTCTAAATTGTTGAAATTATAAATACATGAAATTCCCGCCTAAATACCAAGGTTCATCATATTTAATTTTATGTATCTTACGATTTAACGCTATTTTTAAGAAGAAACCGATGTTACATTTTAAGAAGAATAATAAAGATAATCATAATCATACGTTAACTGAGACAATAAAGTTCAAAAAGAAGGTCTTTTCATTTACAAGTCGTAATTCAAGTTTTTGGTCGTTCGCTTTTCTAATTAATTTTAATCGATCTTAATAAATAAGTTAAGAAGTTGGAATTTTCCTGAAAATATTAAATCAAATTTTCCTTCTTCCCGGTTCGGAAAAAGATCCAATTGTACACATATATTGTAACTCAAAAATGGCGTCGTATCCAGGCAGTGAAGTCACATTTTTGGCAGCGTTGGACAACCGAGTATATAAACGAGCTGCAGTATCGTTCAAAAAGGCCAAAAGATAATCCAAATCTCAACATTGGAGCCATGGTCATTATACATGAAAACAATATACCACCCCAACGATGGCTACTTGGTAGAGTCGTCAAAGTCATTCAAGGAGAAGATGGATGTGTTCGAGTAGCAGATATAAAGACGTCCAGGGGCATTATTCGTCGCCCTATTCGAAAGCTAGCTCTTCTTCCGGCTTGAAAGGCGGTCCTTTCAAAGCGGGGGGAATTTTGGGGTACTTTATACAAACAATTTAACTAAATAAACAAAATGAATTACATCTACTGAACTATTTAATACAAAACTTAAAATTTATCGAATTTATAATTGTACCTATAAATCTCATCTCTAAATTGTTGAAATTATAAATATTTGAAATTCCCGCCTAAATACCAAGGTTCATCATATTTAATTTTATGTATCTTACGATGTAACGCTATTTTTAAGAAGAAACCGATGTTACATTTTAAGAAAAATAATAAAGATAATCATAATCATACGTTAACTGAGACAATAAAGTTCAAAAAGAAGGTCTTTTCATTTACAAGTCGTAATTCAAGTTTATGGTCGTTCGCTTTTCTAATTAATTTTTATCGATCTTAATATATAAGTTAAGAAGTTGGAATTTTCCTGAAAATTTTAAATCAAATTTTCCTTCTTCCCGGTTCGGAAAAAGATCGAATCGTACACATATATTGTAACTCAAAAATGTATTAAAATTAAAGAAAAGCTTAAATTAGTTTACAAGTCCAATTTGTTTTCGTTACAATTTAAATGTTGTTCTTGGCAAAGGTTTTGTAAATATGTCTCCAAGTTGATCGCCAGTTGGAACGTACGACAGTTCAATGGCATCTTTAGAAAACTTCTCCCTAATAAAATAAAATTTTACCTCTATGCGTTTACTGCGTTTGTGGTACTCAGGATTCTTCACAAGGTGAATGGCACTTTGATTGTCTAGAAAGCAATTTATTCATTAAATAGTCGCTTAAGCCAGATCATCTCTTTTACTGCCTGTGCACCCGCCATATACCTATTCGGCTTCCATGGTTGAGAGTGCCACACATTGTTGACGTTGTGATGACCAAGAAATTGCTGATTCACCCAGCCAAAATATAAAACCACTTGTAGAGCGTCTTGTTTCAGAGTCACCAGCATAGCCAGAGTCACTGTTACAACTTGTAATTAGTTTAATATTGGATTTACACAGTATACCCATAAGCTTCGTTCCTTTAACGTAACGTTAAATACGTTTGACAGCAGTAACATCTTGTAATCTCGGTTTTTCCAAATGACGACTCACTTCGCCAACAGCAAATGAAATATCAGGTGTGCTCCCCATAGCCAAGTACATAAGACTGCCAACAGCTTCTCTATAGGGACATTTTGGCATTTCTGCATTCATGTCGTTTTCCTTGTAGACCAAACTATCCGCTGGTGTTGTCACTGGATTAGCATATATCATTTTGAATCTCACTAATATTTTACCCACATAGCTAGATTGTGCTAAATGAATTGATCCATCTGAACGTCGATCTATCTCCGAACCAAGAAAACAACGCGCTCTGGAGACTTTTACCTCAAAATTGTTTTTAAGGTAGTTGACAAGCTGGTCGATTGCTTCACTGCTTCTTGCTATAAGTCCGTCATCAATGTAAAGTGCCATTATGATATTCTTTCCAACAAAAACGCAAGGATCTGCTTCCGTCATTTTAAGTTCAAAAGAACACAAAAAATTTGTAAACTTTATGTTCCAGCATCTGGAGGCCTGTTTGAGTCCATAAAGACTCCTCTTAAGCTTACACACACGGCCAGTTCTATCATCAAACCCCTTTGGCTGTCGCATGTATACCTCCTCCTCCAATTCTCCGTCCAGAAAAGCAGTTTTTACTTCAATTTGTTTTAGAAACAAATGTTTGCTAGCAGCAATAGCGAGTATGGCTCTAATTGATCCAAATTTAGCAACTGGGCTTAAAGTTCCACTGTAGTCAACACCATATTGCTGAGAAAACCCTCGTGCGACTGACCTAGCTCTAAATCTTTCCGGTTCTTCAGCATTGAGTTGTTTTATTTTAAAGACCCATTTTTTATCAACAACCTTTTTTCCTTTTGAAAGTTCAACGAGGTCTCACGTTGCATTTTTGTCGAACGCATCTATTTCCTCGCGCATAGCAACTTGCCTTTTTTCTTTATCCTTAGATTCAGAAACATCTTCGTAGTCGTTCGGCTCAAACATAGACGATACAAAGGATTTAGAACCATCTTTTTCACTGCTTCTCAAACTTGAACTGATTGGATGAAATATTTCTGCTAGTCTGGGTACATCATGACTCATGAGAGTCTTCTTTGTATTCAAGTAAGGTTGCTGGTTCCTTTTTGATATGGTCTATTGCTTCCTGATCTCTTTTGTATTCTTCCTGCTGGCTTCCCTCTTTCGCAAAAACTTGAACACATCTCTGATCTGAAACCGACACAATTTTAAAAATCACATCGCGATTTACCTCAACCTTTTTGCTTCCAGGAAAATAGATCCGATAGCCTTTCATATTTTCTAGATACCCCACAAAACTACCTGGTTTAGACTTTGCATCGCATTTGCGTCGTTTCTGTGATGGTATAAGTGCATAACTATCTGTTCCAAACAATTGAATTTCACTAAACTTTATTTGATGTCCATTTTCATTCCATAAATCTACAGGACTTTTCCCAACAACGTCAGTCGGTCCCGGCCGTAGCGTTTAGAATAAATACAGAGAAATTAATAGCTTCTGCCTATAATACTATAGTTATAGTAGGCTTATTTTCAAAGCATTTGAGCAGTAAAAACACATTGAATAAACTTTACGGAATACTAAAAAAAATAATAACATTAAAAACAAATATAATTATATAAAATATAAAAGTTGAAAATAATTACTTTTTAACTTACTATTCATTGCACTCTCCGTGCTGTTGATGTGCAACATTTCTAGCAACATCCTCTTGTTCTGATCTCTTTCCACTTCCAGAATCATTGAATTTTCTAAATCAGGCGTGTGGTACTGCTCTATGCAATGAAGTGCAAGTGCAGTTTTTTGAGACCCACCGTTGTTTAAATCAGAGCGATGGCCTGAGAGACGATTTCGAAGCTTTTGCTTGGATGTGCCCACATACACAGAATCACAATCCATCTCCCTTCCACTCTGACAATTAATTTGGTAAACAACATCAGACTTATCCATTTTATCGATTTTTCCCTTTGTGTTGGTAAACAGCAAAGATTTAAGCGTTTTTGCAGACTTAAAAGCTATTCTCGTGTTTTTTTGTTTCGAATAGGTGCTGCTTTCAAACGAGTAGAAAGAGATGGTATAAACAATGCACTCCGGTAAATAAAGGTGTATCATTTACGGGAGTGTTTTCGTTTTTTCTCCGATGATGATTGTTTATCAATTTGTTGGTGACGTGTGCGGGGAAAGAGTTGGAACATAGGGTGTTCTTGATAACTTGTATGTTTTTTTTTGCCGAAAAATGGAATGACTCGATTGATGAAATTTTGTGCAGTGTTAAATTTTACTTGTTTTGGCTGCTTTGAATGAAAATTTATCAGCCGTCCCGAGGAAGTAGGCTTCCTGAACCAATCAAATATTAGTTGTCCGCTGCATCGAATGGCTTTTACATCAAGGTACGGCAGTTCTCCTTCTTTCTCTATTTCTACCGTTAATTGAATACGTTTATGGTAAGAATTCAAACATTCTAGTGTGGTCTGAAAACTATTTGTTTTGACTATAGCGAATAAGTCATCGACATACTTGGTTACAATTTTTACAATTTTGCCAAGGACAAAACTTCTCACGTGGATGAGAGTTCTTGCCGCTTCCACAATCGTACTCATCTTCCTTTCTGATTCCTTTTGAGCAACGTTTCCATATCGGGCTGGACAATCTTTCTTCCAATGCCCATTTTCTAGATACAAAAGAGGATAATGTACGAAGTACATTACTGATTGTAGAAGAGGTCCAGTGTGCAGAGTTGAGAATTGTTTGGAATATTCAGCGGGAGCACTTTGTTGAGGAAATGAAGTCAATGAGAAAGAAAGAAAGTTTGAAGAGTTCAATGAAATGGTTTAATCCATTTCTTGAGGAGGGTAGTGGAGTAGACATTGCAAAAGCAGGAGGAAGGTTAGACAATGCAGCAATTCCAGAGGAGCAAAAACAGCCCATTCTTCTTCCAAAAAATACTCATACTGAGAAATGTTTCGTCAGAGACCTGCAAAAGCACTTGTTGCTCTTATTCGCCAAAAGTTCTGGATTGTAAATGCACCTGAAATAGCACGTCATACAGTGAGAAAATGCACACCTTGTGTCAGATATCATCCAAACCTTATGGAGCAGATCATGGGAGACTTACCGGCAGAGCGGATTACCCCATCGTTACGGCCATTTCAGAACTGCGGTGTTGATTTTTGTGGACCTATCTTCACCTATTTAAAGATTCATGGGAAGACACCTTATAAGACATACGTAGCAGTATTTGTGTGTTTTGCATCAAAAGCAGTTCACCTTGAAGCTGTCTCAGATTTATCATCGGAAGCTTTTTTAGCAGCTTTCAAAAGATTGATTGGCCGTCGTGGTCTTCCACAAAACATATTTTGTGATAACGCCACAAATTTTTTAAGGACTAGGTCCAAGTTTAACGATCTACAAAAGTTCTTATTTTCAAATAATACTAAAAATCATATTGAAAATTTTTGTACTAATCAAAATGTATCTTTTAATTTTATTCCACCAACGGCTTCTCATTTTGGCGGTCTATGGGAGTCAGCCATAAAAATTGCAAAAGGCCACTTATACCGTACCTTGGCGAACGCAAAGCTTACGTTCGAGGAGCTCTCAACTGCACTGGTGGAAATCGAAGCGGTGATGAATTCACGTCCATTAACACCATTGTCGTCCGATCCCAGCGATTTAGAAGCCCTTACCCCGGGACACTTTTTGATTGGTTCGTCCTTGAAGGCCATTCCAGAGCCCATAGTCGAAGTCGAAAACATATCCTACCTACAAAGATGGCGTCGTATCCACGCAGTGAAGTCACATTTTTGGCAGCGTTGGACAACCGAGTATATAAACGAGCTGCAGTATCGTTCATAGTGGCCAAAAGATAATCCAAATCTCAACATTGGAGCCATGGTCATTATACATGAAGACAATATACCACCCCAACGATGGCTACTTGGTAGAGTCGTCAAAGTCATTCAAGGAGAAGATGGATGTGTTCGAGTAGCAGATATAAAGGCGTCCATGGGCGTTATTCAAAAACTAGCTCTTCTTCCGGCTTGAAAGGCGGTCCTTTCAAAGCGGGGGGAATGTTGGGGTACTTTATACAAACAATTTAACTAAATAAACAAAATTAATTACATCTACTTAACTATTTAATACAAAACTTAAAATGTATCGAATTTATAATTGTACCTATAAATCTCATCTCTAAATTGTTGAAATTATAAATACATGAAATTCCCGCCTAAATACCAAGGTTCATCATATTTAATTTTATGTATCTTACGATTTAACGCTATTTTTAAGAAGAAACCGATGTTACATTTTAAGAAGAATAATAAAGATAATCATAATCATACGTTAACTGAGACAATAAAGTTCAAAAAGAAGGTCTTTTGATTTACAAGTCGTAATTCAAGTTTTTGGTCGTTCGCTTTTCTAATTAATTTTAATCGATCTTAATAAATAAGTTAAGAAGTTGGAATTTTCCTGAAAATATTAAATCAAATTTTCCTTCTTCCCGGTTCGGAAAAAGATCCAATTGTACACATATATTGTAACTCAAAAATGGCGTCGTATCCAGGCAGTGAAGTCACATTTTTGGCAGCGTTGGACAACCGAGTATATAAACGAGCTGCAGTATCGTTCAAAAAGGCCAAAAGATAATCCAAATCTCAACATTGGAGCCATGGTCATTATACATGAAGACAATATACCACCCCAACGATGGCTACTTGGTAGAGTCGTCAAAGTCATTCAAGGAGAAGATGGATGTGTTCGAGTAGCAGATATAAAGACGTCCAGGGGCATTATTCGTCGCCCTATTCGAAAGCTAGCTCTTCTTCCGGCTTGAAAGGCGGTCCTTTCAAAGCGGGGGGAATTTTGGGGTACTTTATACAAACAATTTAACTAAATAAACAAAATGAATTACATCTACTGAACTATTTAATACAAAACTTAAAATTTATCGAATTTATAATTGTACCTATAAATCTCATCTCTAAATTGTTGAAATTATAAATATTTGAAATTCCCGCCTAAATACCAAGGTTCATCATATTTAATTTTATGTATCTTACGATGTAACGCTATTTTTAAGAAGAAACCGATGTTACATTTTAAGAAAAATAATAAAGATAATCATAATCATACGTTAACTGAGACAATAAAGTTCAAAAAGAAGGTCTTTTCATTTACAAGTCGTAATTCAAGTTTATGGTCGTTCGCTTTTCTAATTAATTTTTATCGATCTTAATATATAAGTTAAGAAGTTGGAATTTTCCTGAAAATTTTAAATCAAATTTTCCTTCTTCCCGGTTCGGAAAAAGATCGAATCGTACACATATATTGTAACTCAAAAATGTATTAAAATTAAAGAAAAGCTTAAATTAGTTTACAAGTCCAATTTGTTTTCGTTACAATTTAAATGTTGTTCTTGGCAAAGGTTTTGTAAATATGTCTCCAAGTTGATCGCCAGTTGGAACGTACGACAGTTCAATGGCATCTTTAGAAAACTTCTCCCTAATAAAATAAAATTTTACCTCTATGCGTTTACTGCGTTTGTGGTACTCAGGATTCTTCACAAGGTGAATGGCACTTTGATTGTCTAGAAAGCAATTTATTCATTAAATAGTCGCTTAAGCCAGATCATCTCTTTTACTGCCTGTGCACCCGCCATATACCTATTCGGCTTCCATGGTTGAGAGTGCCACACATTGTTGACGTTGTGATGACCAAGAAATTGCTGATTCACCCAGCCAAAATAGAAAACCACTTGTAGAGCGTCTTGTTTCAGAGTCACCAGCATAGCCAGAGTCACTGTTACAACTTGTAATTAGTTTAATATTGGATTTACACAGTATACCCATAAGCTTCGTTCCTTTAACGTAACGTTAAATACGTTTGACAGCAGTAACATCTTGTAATCTCGGTTTTTCCAAATGACGACTCACTTCGCCAACAGCAAATGGAATATCAGGTGTGCTCCCCATAGCCAAGTACATAAGACTGCCAACAGCTTCTCTATAGGGACATTTTGGCATTTCTGCATTCATGTCGTTTTCCTTGTAGACCAAACTATCCGCTGGTGTTGTCACTGGATTAGCATATATCATTTTGAATCTCACTAATATTTTACCCACATAGCTAGATTGTGCTAAATGAATTGATCCATCTGAACGTCGATCTATCTCCAAACCAAGAAAACAACGCGCTCTGGAGACTTTTACCTCAAAATTGTTTTTAAGGTAGTTGACAAGCTGGTCGATTGCTTCACTGCTTCTTGCTATAAGTCCGTCATCAATGTAAAGTGCCATTATGATATTATTTCCAACAAAAACGCAAGGATCTGCTTCCGTCATTTTAAGTTCAAAAGAACACAAAAAATTTGTAAACTTTATGTTCCAGCATCTGGAGGCCTGTTTGAGTCCATAAAGACTCCTCTTAAGCTTACACACACGGCCAGTTCTATCATCAAACCCCTTTGGCTGTCGCATGTATACCTCCTCCTCCAATTCTCCGTCCAGAAAAGCAGTTTTTACTTCAATTTGTTTTAGAAACAAATGTTTGCTAGCAGCAATAGCGAGTATGGCTCTAATTGATCCAAATTTAGCAACTGGGCTTAAAGTTCCACTGTAGTCAACACTATATTGCTGAGAAAACCCTCGTGCGACTGACCTAGCTCTAAATCTTTCCGGTTCTTCAGCATTGAGTTGTTTTATTTTAAAGACCCATTTTTTATCAACAACCTTTTTTCCTTTTGAAAGTTCAACGAGGTCTCACGTTGCATTTTTGTCGAACGCATCTATTTCCTCGCGCATAGCAACTTGCCTTTTTTCTTTATCCTTAGATTCAGAAACATCTTCGTAGTCGTTCGGCTCAAACATAGACGATACAAAGGATTTAGAACCATCTTTTCACTGCTTCTCAAACTTGAACTGATTGGATGAAATATTTCTGCTAGTCTGGGTACATCATGACTCATGAGAGTCTTCTTTGTATTCAAGTAAGGTTGCTGGTTCCTTTTTGATATGATCTATTGCTTCCTGATCTCTTTTGTATTCTTCCTGCTGGCTTCCCTCTTTCGCAAAAACTTGAACACATCTCTGATCTGAAACCGACACAATTTTAAAAATCACATCGCGATTTACCTCAACCTTTTTGCTTCCAGGAAAATAGATCCGATAGCCTTTCATATTTTCTAGATACCCCACAAAACTACCTGGTTTAGACTTTGCATCGCATTTGCGTCGTTTCTGTGATGGTATAAGTGCATAACTATCTGTTCCAAACAATTGAATTTCACTAAACTTTATTTGATGTCCATTTTCATTCCATAAATCTACAGGACTTTTCCCAACAACGTCAGTCGGTCCCGGCCGTAGCGTTTAGAATAAATACAGAGAAATTAATAGCTTCTGCCTATAATACTATAGTTATAGTAGGCTTATTTTCAAAGCATTTGAGCAGTAAAAACACATTGAATAAACTTTACGGAATACTAAAAAAAATAATAACATTAAAAACAAATATAATTATATAAAATATAAAAGTTGAAAATAATTACTTTTTAACTTACTATTCATTGCACTCTCCGTGTTGTTGATGTGCAACATTTCTAGCAACATCCTCTTGTTCTGATCTCTTTCCACTTCCAGAATCATTGAATTTTCTAAATCAGGCGTGTGGTACTGCTCTATGCAATGAAGTGCAAGTGCAGTTTTCTGAGACCCACCGTTGTTTAAATCAGAGCGATGGCCTGAGAGACGATTTCGAAGCTTTTGCTTGGATGTGCCCACATACACAGAATCACAATCCATCTCCCTTCCACTCTGACAATTAATTTGGTAAACAACATCAGACTTATCCATTTTATCGATTTTTCCCTTTGTGTTGGTAAACAGCAAAGATTTAAGCGTTTTTGCAGACTTAAAAGCTATTCTCGTGTTTTCTTTGTTTCGAATAGGTGCTGCTTTCAAACGAGTAGAAAGAGATGGTATAAACAATGCACTCCGGTAAATAAGAGGTGTATCATTTACGGGAGTGTTTTCGTTTTTTCTCCGATGATGATTGTTTATCAATTTGTTGGTGACGTGTGCGGGGAAAGAGTTGGAACATAGGGTGTTCTTGATAACTTGTATGTTTTTTTTTGCCGAAAAATGGAATGACTGTTATCAAGTACTCCATTGATGAAATTTTGTGCAGTGTTAAATTTTACTTGTTTTGGCTGCTTTGAATGAAAATTTATCAGCCGTCCCGAGGAAGTAGGCTTCCTGAACCAATCAAATATTAGTTGTCCGCTGCATCGAATGGCTTTTACATCAAGGTACGGCAGTTCTCCTTCTTTCTCTATTTCTACCGTTAATTGAATACGTTTATGGTAAGAATTCAAACATTCTAGTGTGGTCTGAAAACTATTTGTTTTGACTATAGCGAATAAGTCATCGACATACTTGGTTACAATTTTTACAATTTTGCCAAGGACAAAACTTCTCACGTGGATGAGAGTTCTTGCCGCTTCCACAATCGTACTCATCTTCCTTTCTGATTCCTTTTGAGCAACGTTTCCATATCGGGCTGGACAATCTTTCTTCCAATGCCCATTTTCTAGATACAGAAGAGGATAATGTACGAAGTACATTACTGATTGTAGAAGAGGTCCAGTGTGCAGAGTTGAGAATTGTTTGGAATATTCAGCGGGAGCACTTTGTTGAGGAAATGAAGTCAATGAGAAAGAAAGAAAGTTTGAAGAGTTCAATGAAATGGTTTAATCCATTTCTTGAGGAGGGTAGTGGAGTAGACATTGCAAAAGCAGGAGGAAGGTTAGACAAAGCAGCAATTCCAGAGGAGCAAAAACAGCCCATTCTTCTTCCAAAAAATACTCATACTGAGAAATGTTTCGTCAGAGACCTGCACCTGTGTAATTACCATACAGGACCAAAAGCACTTGTTGCTCTTATTCGCCAAAAGTTCTGGATTGTAAATGCACGTGAAATAGCACGTCATACAGTGAGAAAATGCACACCTTGTGTCAGATATCATCCAAACCTCATGGAGCAGATCATGGGAGACTTACCGGCAGAGCGGATTACCCCATCGTTACGGCCATTTCAGAACTGCGGTGTTGATTTTTGTGGACCTATCTTCACCTATTTAAAGATTCATGGGAAGACACCTTATAAGACATACGTAGCAGTATTTGTGTGTTTTGCATCAAAAGCAGTTCACCTTGAAGCTGTCTCAGATTTATCATCGGAAGCTTTTTTAGCAGCTTTCAAAAGATTGATTGGCCGTCGTGGTCTTCCACAAAACATATTTTGTGATAACGCCACAAATTTTTTAAGGACTAGGTCCAAGTTTAACGATCTACAAAAGTTCTTATTTTCAAATAATACTAAAAATCATATTGAAAATTTTTGTACTAATCAAAATGTATCTTTTAATTTTATTCCACCAACGGCTTCTCATTTTGGCGGTCTATGGGAGTCAGCCATATAAATTGCAAAAGGCCACTTATACCGTACCTTGGCGAACGCAAAGCTTACGTTCGAGGAGCTCTCAACTGCACTGGTGGAAATCGAAGCGGTGATGAATTCACGTCCATTAACACCATTGTCGTCCGATCCCAGCGATTTAGAAGCCCTTACCCCGGGACACTTTTTGATTGGTTCGTCCTTGAAGGCCATTCCAGAGCCCATAGTCGAAGTCGAAAACATATCCTACCTACAAAGATGGCGTCGTATCCACGCAGTGAAGTCACATTCTTGGCAGCGTTGGACAACCGAGTATATAAACGAGCTGCAGTATCGTTCATAGTGGCCAAAAGATAATCCAAATCTCAACATTGGAGCCATGGTCATTATACATGAAGACAATATACCACCCCAACGATGGCTACTTGGTAGAGTCGTCAAAGTCATTCAAGGAGAAGATGGATGTGTTCGAGTAGCAGATATAAAGACGTCCATGGGCGTTATTCAAAAACTAGCTCTTCTTCCGGCTTGAAAGGCGGTCCTTTCAAAGCGGGGGGAATGTTGGGGTACTTTATACAAACAATTTAACTAAATAAACAAAATGAATTACATCTACTTACCTATTTAATACAAAACTTAAAATGTATCGAATTTATAATTGTACCTATAAATATCATCTCTAAATTGTTGAAATTATAAATACTTGAAATTCCCGCCTAAATACCAAGGTTCATCATATTTAATTTTATGTATCTTTGGATGTAACGCTATTTTTAAGAAGAAACCGATGTTACATTTTAAGAAGAATAATAAAGATAATCATAATCATACGTTAACTGAGACAATAAAGTTCAAAAAGAAGGTCTTTTGATTTACAAGTCGTAATTCAAGTTTTTGGTCGTTCGCTTTTCTAATTAATTTTTATCGATCTTAATAAATAAGTTAAGAAGATGGAATTTTCCTGAAAATATAAAATCAAATTTTCCTTCTTCCCGGTTCGGAAAAAGATCCAATCGTACACATATATTGTAACTCAAAAATGGCGTCGTATCCAGGCAGTGAAGTCACATTTTTGGCAGCGTTGGACAACCGAGTATATAAACGAGCTGCAGTATCGTTCAAAAAGGCCAAATGATAATCCAAATCTCAACATTGGAGCCATGGTCATTATACATGAAGACAATATACCACCCCAACGATGGCTACTTGGTAGAGTCGTCAAAGTCATTCAAGGAGAAGATGGGTGTGTTCGAGTAGCAGATATAAAGACGTCCAGGGGCATTATTCGTCGCCCTATTCGAAAGCTAGCTCTTCTTCCGGCTTGAAAGGCGGTCCTTTCAAAGCGGGGGGAATGTTGGGGTACTTTATACAAACAATTTAACTAAATAAACAAAATGAATTACATCTACTGAACTATTTAATACAAAACTTAAAATTTATCGAATTTATAATTGTACCTATAAATCTCATCTCTAAATTGTTGAAATTATAAATATTTGAAATTCCCGCCTAAATACCAAGGTTCATCATATTTAATTTTATGTATCTTACGATGTAACGCTATTTTTAAGAAGAAACCGATGTTACATTTTAAGAAGAATAATAATAATAATTAATTTTTATCGATCTTAATAAATAAGTTAAGAAGATGGAATTTTCCTGAAAATATAAAATCAAATTTTCCTTCTTCCCGGTTCGGAAAAAGATCCAATCGTACACATATATTGTAACTCAAAAATGGCGTCGTATCCAGGCAGTGAAGTCACATTTTTGGCAGCGTTGGACAACCGAGTATATAAACGAGCTGCAGTATCGTTCAAAAAGGCCAAATGATAATCCAAATCTCAACATTGGAGCCATGGTCATTATACATGAAGACAATATACCACCCCAACGATGGCTACTTGGTAGAGTCGTCAAAGTCATTCAAGGAGAAGATGGGTGTGTTCGAGTAGCAGATATAAAGACGTCCAGGGGCATTATTCGTCGCCCTATTCGAAAGCTAGCTCTTCTTCCGGCTTGAAAGGCGGTCCTTTCAAAGCGGGGGGAATGTTGGGGTACTTTATACAAACAATTTAACTAAATAAACAAAATGAATTACATCTACTTAACTATTTAATACAAAACTTAAAATTTATCGAATTTATAATTGTACCTATAAATCTCATCTCTAAATTGTTGAAATTATAAATATTTGAAATTCCCGCCTAAATACCAAGGTTCATCATATTTAATTTTATGTATCTTACGATGTAACGCTATTTTTAAGAAGAAACCGATGTTACATTTTAAGAAGAATAATAAAGATAATCATAATCATACGTTAACTGAGACAATAAAGCTCAAAAAGAAGGTCTTTTCATTTACAAGTCGTAATTCAAGTTTATGGTCGTTCGCTTTTCTAATTAATTTTTATCGATCTTAATATATAAGTTAAGAAGTTGGAATTTTCCTGAAAATTTTAAATCAAATTTTCCTTCTTCCCGGTTCGGAAAAAGATCGAATCGGTAGAGTCGTCAAAGTCATTCAAGGAGAAGATGGATGTGTTCGAGTAGCAGATATAAAGACGTCCAGGGGCATTATTCGTCGCCCTATTCGAAAGCTAGCTCTTCTTCCGGCTTGAAAGGCGGTCCTTTCAAAGCGGGGGGAATGTTGGGGTACTTTATACAAACAATTTAACTAAATAAACAAAATGAATTACATCTACTGAACTATTTAATACAAAACTTAAAATTTATCGAATTTATAATTGTACCTATAAATCTCATCTCTAAATTGTTGAAATTATAAATATTTGAAATTCTCGCCTAAATACCAAGGTTCATCATATTTAATTTTATGTATCTTACGATGTAACGCTATTTTTAAGAAGAAACCGATGTTACATTTTAAGAAAAATAATAAAGATAATCATAATCATACGTTAACTGAGACAATAAAGTTCAAAAAGAAGGTCTTTTCATTTACAAGTCGTAATTCAAGTTTATGGTCGTTCGCTTTTCTAATTAATTTTTATCGATCTTAATATATAAGTTAAGAAGTTGGAATTTTCCTGAAAATTTTAAATCAAATTTTCCTTCATATACACATATATTGTAACTCAAAAATGTATTAAAATTAAAGAAAAGCTTAAATTAGTTTACAAGTCCAATTTGTTTTCGTTACAATTTAAATGTTGTTCTTGGCAAACGTTTTGTAAATATGTCTCCAAGTTGATCGCCAGTTGGAACGTACGACAGTTCAATGGCATCTTTAGAAAACTTCTCCCTAATAAAATAAAATTTTACCTCTATGCGTTTACTGCGTTTGTGGTACTCAGGATTCTTCACAAGGTGAATGGCACTTTGATTGTCTAGAAAGCAATTTATTCATTAAATAGTCGCTTAAGCCAGATCATCTCTTTTACTGCCTGTGCACCCGCCATATACCTATTCGGCTTCCATGGTTGAGAGTGCCACACATTGTTGACGTTGTGATGACCAAGAAATTGCTGATTCACCCAGCCAAAATAGAAAACCACTTGTAGAGCGTCTTGTTTCAGAGTCACCAGCATAGCCAGAGTCACTGTTACAACTTGTAATTAGTTTAATATTGGATTTACACAGTATACCCATAAGCTTCGTTCCTTTAACGTAACGTTAAATACGTTTGACAGCAGTAACATCTTGTAATCTCGGTTTTTCCAAATGACGACTCACTTCGCCAACAGCAAATGGAATATCAGGTGTGCTCCCCATAGCCAAGTACATAAGACTGCCAACAGCTTCTCTATAGGGACATTTTGGCATTTCTGCATTCATGTCGTTTTCCTTGTAGACCAAACTATCCGCTGGTGTTGTCACTGGATTAGCATATATCATTTTGAATCTCACTAATATTTTACCCACATAGCTAGATTGTGCTAAATGAATTGATCCATCTGAACGTCGATCTATCTCCAAACCAAGAAAACAACGCGCTCTGGAGACTTTTACCTCAAAATTGTTTTTAAGGTAGTTGACAAGCTGGTCGATTGCTTCACTGCTTCTTGCTATAAGTCCGTCATCAATGTAAAGTGCCATTATGATATTATTTCCAACAAAAACGCAAGGATCTGCTTCCGTCATTTTAAGTTCAAAAGAACACAAAAAATTTGTAAACTTTATGTTCCAGCATCTGGAGGCCTGTTTGAGTCCATAAAGACTCCTCTTAAGCTTACACACACGGCCAGTTCTATCATCAAACCCCTTTGGCTGTCGCATGTATACCTCCTCCTCCAATTCTCCGTCCAGAAAAGCAGTTTTTACTTCAATTTGTTTTAGAAACAAATGTTTGCTAGCAGCAATAGCGAGTATGGCTCTAATTGATCCAAATTTAGCAACTGGGCTTAAAGTTCCACTGTAGTCAACACTATATTGCTGAGAAAACCCTCGTGCGACTGACCTAGCTCTAAATCTTTCCGGTTCTTCAGCATTGAGTTGTTTTATTTTAAAGACCCATTTTTTATCAACAACCTTTTTTCCTTTTGAAAGTTCAACGAGGTCTCACGTTGCATTTTTGTCGAACGCATCTATTTCCTCGCGCATAGCAACTTGCCTTTTTTCTTTATCCTTAGATTCAGAAACATCTTCGTAGTCGTTCGGCTCAAACATAGACGATACAAAGGATTTAGAACCATCTTTTCACTGCTTCTCAAACTTGAACTGATTGGATGAAATATTTCTGCTAGTCTGGGTACATCATGACTCATGAGAGTCTTCTTTGTATTCAAGTAAGGTTGCTGGTTCCTTTTTGATATGATCTATTGCTTCCTGATCTCTTTTGTATTCTTCCTGCTGGCTTCCCTCTTTCGCAAAAACTTGAACACATCTCTGATCTGAAACCGACACAATTTTAAAAATCACATCGCGATTTACCTCAACCTTTTTGCTTCCAGGAAAATAGATCCGATAGCCTTTCATATTTTCTAGATACCCCACAAAACTACCTGGTTTAGACTTTGCATCGCATTTGCGTCGTTTCTGTGATGGTATAAGTGCATAACTATCTGTTCCAAACAATTGAATTTCACTAAACTTTATTTGATGTCCATTTTCATTCCATAAATCTACAGGACTTTTCCCAACAACGTCAGTCGGTCCCGGCCGTAGCGTTTAGAATAAATACAGAGAAATTAATAGCTTCTGCCTATAATACTATAGTTATAGTAGGCTTATTTTCAAAGCATTTGAGCAGTAAAAACACATTGAATAAACTTTACGGAATACTAAAAAAAATAATAACATTAAAAACAAATATAATTATATAAAATATAAAAGTTGAAAATAATTACTTTTTAACTTACTATTCATTGCACTCTCCGTGTTGTTGATGTGCAACATTTCTAGCAACATCCTCTTGTTCTGATCTCTTTCCACTTCCAGAATCATTGAATTTTCTAAATCAGGCGTGTGGTACTGCTCTATGCAATGAAGTGCAAGTGCAGTTTTCTGAGACCCACCGTTGTTTAAATCAGAGCGATGGCCTGAGAGACGATTTCGAAGCTTTTGCTTGGATGTGCCCACATACACAGAATCACAATCCATCTCCCTTCCACTCTGACAATTAATTTGGTAAACAACATCAGACTTATCCATTTTATCGATTTTTCCCTTTGTGTTGGTAAACAGCAAAGATTTAAGCGTTTTTGCAGACTTAAAAGCTATTCTCGTGTTTTCTTTGTTTCGAATAGGTGCTGCTTTCAAACGAGTAGAAAGAGATGGTATAAACAATGCACTCCGGTAAATAAGAGGTGTATCATTTACGGGAGTGTTTTCGTTTTTTCTCCGATGATGATTGTTTATCAATTTGTTGGTGACGTGTGCGGGGAAAGAGTTGGAACATAGGGTGTTCTTGATAACTTGTATGTTTTTTTTTGCCGAAAAATGGAATGACTGTTATCAAGTACTCCATTGATGAAATTTTGTGCAGTGTTAAATTTTACTTGTTTTGGCTGCTTTGAATGAAAATTTATCAGCCGTCCCGAGGAAGTAGGCTTCCTGAACCAATCAAATATTAGTTGTCCGCTGCATCGAATGGCTTTTACATCAAGGTACGGCAGTTCTCCTTCTTTCTCTATTTCTACCGTTAATTGAATACGTTTATGGTAAGAATTCAAACATTCTAGTGTGGTCTGAAAACTATTTGTTTTGACTATAGCGAATAAGTCATCGACATACTTGGTTACAATTTTTACAATTTTGCCAAGGACAAAACTTCTCACGTGGATGAGAGTTCTTGCCGCTTCCACAATCGTACTCATCTTCCTTTCTGATTCCTTTTGAGCAACGTTTCCATATCGGGCTGGACAATCTTTCTTCCAATGCCCATTTTCTAGATACAGAAGAGGATAATGTACGAAGTACATTACTGATTGTAGAAGAGGTCCAGTGTGCAGAGTTGAGAATTGTTTGGAATATTCAGCGGGAGCACTTTGTTGAGGAAATGAAGTCAATGAGAAAGAAAGAAAGTTTGAAGAGTTCAATGAAATGGTTTAATCCATTTCTTGAGGAGGGTAGTGGAGTAGACATTGCAAAAGCAGGAGGAAGGTTAGACAAAGCAGCAATTCCAGAGGAGCAAAAACAGCCCATTCTTCTTCCAAAAAATACTCATACTGAGAAATGTTTCGTCAGAGACCTGCACCTGTGTAATTACCATACAGGACCAAAAGCACTTGTTGCTCTTATTCGCCAAAAGTTCTGGATTGTAAATGCACGTGAAATAGCACGTCATACAGTGAGAAAATGCACACCTTGTGTCAGATATCATCCAAACCTCATGGAGCAGATCATGGGAGACTTACCGGCAGAGCGGATTACCCCATCGTTACGGCCATTTCAGAACTGCGGTGTTGATTTTTGTGGACCTATCTTCACCTATTTAAAGATTCATGGGAAGACACCTTATAAGACATACGTAGCAGTATTTGTGTGTTTTGCATCAAAAGCAGTTCACCTTGAAGCTGTCTCAGATTTATCATCGGAAGCTTTTTTAGCAGCTTTCAAAAGATTGATTGGCCGTCGTGGTCTTCCACAAAACATGTTTTGTGAAAACGCCACAAATTTTTTAAGGACTAGGTCCAAGTTTAACGATCTACAAAAGTTCTTATTTTCAAATAATACTAAAAATCATATTGAAAATTTTTGTACTAATCAAAATGTATCTTTTAATTTTATTCCACCAACGGCTTCTCATTTTGGCGGTCTATGGGAGTCAGCCATATAAATTGCAAAAGGCCACTTATACCGTACCTTGGCGAACGCAAAGCTCACGTTCGAGGAGCTCTCAACTGCACTGGTGGAAATCGAAGCGGTGATGAATTCACGTCCATTAACACCATTGTCGTCCGATCCCAGCGATTTAGAAGCCCTTACCCCGGGACACTTTTTGATTGGTTCGTCCTTGAAGGCCATTCCAGAGCCCATAGTCGAAGTCGAAAACATATCCTACCTACAAAGATGGCGTCGTATCCACGCAGTGAAGTCACATTCTTGGCAGCGTTGGACAACCGAGTATATAAACGAGCTGCAGTATCGTTCATAGTGGCCAAAAGATAATCCAAATCTCAACATTGGAGCCATGGTCATTATACATGAAGACAATATACCACCCCAACGATGGCTACTTGGTAGAGTCGTCAAAGTCATTCAAGGAGAAGATGGATGTGTTCGAGTAGCAGATATAAAGACGTCCATGGGCGTTATTCAAAAACTAGCTCTTCTTCCGGCTTGAAAGGCGGTCCTTTCAAAGCGGGGGGAATGTTGGGGTACTTTATACAAACAATTTAACTAAATAAACAAAATGAATTACATCTACTTACCTATTTAATACAAAACTTAAAATGTATCGAATTTATAATTGTACCTATAAATCTCATCTCTAAATTGTGGAAATTATAAATACTTGAAATTCCCGCCTAAATACCAAGGTTCATCATATTTAATTTTATGTATCTTACGATGTAACGCTATTTTTAAGAAGAAACCGATGTTACATTTTAAGAAGAATAATAAAGATAATCATAATCATACGTTAACTGAGACAATAAAGTTCAAAAAGAAGGTCTTTTGATTTACAAGTCGTAATTCAAGTTTTTGGTCGTTCGCTTTTCTAATTAATTTTTATCGATCTTAATAAATAAGTTAAGAAGATGGAATTTTCCTGAAAATATAAAATCAAATTTTCCTTCTTCCCGGTTCGGAAAAAGATCCAATCGTACACATATATTGTAACTCAAAAATGGCGTCGTATCCAGGCAGTGAAGTCACATTTTTGGCAGCGTTGGACAACCGAGTATATAAACGAGCTGCAGTATCGTTCAAAAAGGCCAAATGATAATCCAAATCTCAACATTGGAGCCATGGTCATTATACATGAAGACAATATACCACCCCAACGATGGCTACTTGGTAGAGTCGTCAAAGTCATTCAAGGAGAAGATGGGTGTGTTCGAGTAGCAGATATAAAGACGTCCAGGGGCATTATTCGTCGCCCTATTCGAAAGCTAGCTCTTCTTCCGGCTTGAAAGGCGGTCCTTTCAAAGCGGGGGGAATGTTGGGGTACTTTATACAAACAATTTAACTAAATAAACAAAATGAATTACATCTACTGAACTATTTAATACAAGACTTAAAATTTATCGAATTTATAATTGTACCTATAAATCTCATCTCTAAATTGTTGAAATTATAAATATTTGAAATTCCCGCCTAAATACCAAGGTTCATCATATTTAATTTTATGTATCTTACGATGTAACGCTATTTTTAAGAAGAAACCGATGTTACATTTTAAGAAGAATAATAATAATAATTAATTTTTATCGATCTTAATAAATAAGTTAAGAAGATGGAATTTTCCTGAAAATATAAAATCAAATTTTCCTTCTTCCCGGTTCGGAAAAAGATCCAATCGTACACATATATTGTAACTCAAAAATGGCGTCGTATCCAGGCAGTGAAGTCACATTTTTGGCAGCGTTGGACAACCGAGTATATAAACGAGCTGCAGTATCGTTCAAAAAGGCCAAATGATAATCCAAATCTCAACATTGGAGCCATGGTCATTATACATGAAGACAATATACCACCCCAACGATGGCTTTTTGGTAGAGTCGTCAAAGTCATTCAAGGAGAAGATGGGTGTGTTCGAGTAGCAGATATAAAGATGTCCAGGGGCATTATTCGTCGCCCTATTCGAAAGCTAGCTCTTCTTCCGGCTTGAAAGGCGGTCCTTTCAAAGCGGGGGGAATGTTGGGGTACTTTATACAAACAATTTAACTAAATAAACAAAATGAATTACATCTACTGAACTATTTAATACAAAACTTAAAATTTATCGAATTTATAATTGTACCTATAAATCTCATCTCTAAATTGTTGAAATTATAAATATTTGAAATTCCCGCCTAAATACCAAGGTTCATCATATTTAATTTTATGTATCTTACGATGTAACGCTATTTTTAAGAAGAAACCGATGTTACATTTTAAGAAGAATAATAAAGATAATCATAATCATACGTTAACTGAGACAATAAAGTTCAAAAAGAAGGTCTTTTCATTTACAAGTCGTAATTCAAGTTTATGGTCGTTCGCTTTTCTAATTAATTTTTATCGATCTTAATATATAAGTTAAGAAGTTGGAATTTTCCTGAAAATTTTAAATCAAATTTTCCTTCTTCCCGGTTCGGAAAAAGATCGAATCGGTAGAGTCGTCAAAGTCATTCAAGGAGAAGATGGATGTGTTCGAGTAGCAGATATAAAGACGTCCAGGGGCATTATTCGTCGCCCTATTCGAAAGCTAGCTCTTCTTCCGGCTTGAAAGGCGGTCCTTTCAAAGCGGGGGGAATGTTGGGGTACTTTATACAAACAATTTAACTAAATAAACAAAATGAATTACATCTACTGAACTATTTGATACAAAACTTAAAATTTATCGAATTTATAATTGTACCTATAAATCTCATATCTAAATTGTTGAAATTATAAATATTTGAAATTCCCGCCTAAATACCAAGGTTCATCATATTTAATTTAATGTATCTTACGATGTAACGCTATTTTTAAGAAGAAACCGATGTTACATTTTAAGAAGAATAATAAAGATAATCATAATCATACGTTAACTGAGACAATAAAGTTCAAGAAGAAGGTCTTTTCATTTACAAGTCGTAATTCAAGTTTATGGTCGTTCGCTTTTCTAATTAATTTTTATCGATCTTTATATATAAGTTAAGAAGTTGGAATTTTCCTGAAAATTTTAAATCAAATTTTCCTTCTTCCCGGTTCGGAAAAAGATCGAATCGTACACATATATTGTAACTCAAAAATGTATTAAAATTAAAGAGAAGCTTAAATTAGTTTACAAGTCCAATTTGTTTTCGTTACAATTTAAATGTTGTTCTTGGCAAAGGTTTTGTAAATATGTCTCCAAGTTGATCGCCAGTTGGAACGTACGACAGTTCAATGGCATCTTTAGAAAACTTCTCCCTAATAAAATAAAATTTTACCTCTATGCGCTTACTGCGTTTGTGGTACTCAGGATTCTTCACAAGGTGAATGGCACTTTGATTGTCTAGAAAGCAATTTATTCATTAAATAGTCGCTTAAGCCAGATCATCTCTTTTACTGCCTGTGCACCCGCCATATACCTATTCGGCTTCCATGGTTGAGAGTGCCACACATTGTTGACGTTGTGATGACCAAGAAATTGCTGATTCACCCAGCCAAAATAGAAAACCACTTGTAGAGCGTCTTGTTTCAGAGTCACCAGCATAGCCAGAGTCACTGTTACAACTTGTAATTAGTTTAATATTGGATTTACACAGTATACCCATAAGCTTCGTTCCTTTAACGTAACGTTAAATACGTTTGACAGCAGTAACATCTTGTAATCTCGGTTTTTCCAAATGACGACTCACTTCGCCAACAGCAAATGGAATATCAGGTGTGCTCCCCATAGCCAAGTACATAAGACTGCCAACAGCTTCTCTATAGGGACATTTTGGCATTTCTGCATTCATGTCGTTTTCCTTGTAGACCAAACTATCCGCTGGTGTTGTCACTGGATTAGCATATATCATTTTGAATCTCACTAATATTTTACCCACATAGCTAGATTGTGCTAAATGAATTGATCCATCTGAACGTCGATCTATCTCCAAACCAAGAAAACAACGCGCTCTGGAGACTTTTACCTCAAAATTGTTTTTAAGGTAGTTGACAAGCTGGTCGATTGCTTCACTGCTTCTTGCTATAAGTCCGTCATCAATGTAAAGTGCCATTATGATATTATTTCCAACAAAAACGCAAGGATCTGCTTCCGTCATTTTAAGTTCAAAAGAACACAAAAAATTTGTAAACTTTATGTTCCAGCATCTGGAGGCCTGTTTGAGTCCATAAAGACTCCTCTTAAGCTTACACACACGGCCAGTTCTATCATCAAACCCCTTTGGCTGTCGCATGTATACCTCCTCCTCCAATTCTCCGTCCAGAAAAGCAGTTTTTACTTCAATTTGTTTTAGAAACAAATGTTTGCTAGCAGCAATAGCGAGTATGGCTCTAATTGATCCAAATTTAGCAACTGGGCTTAAAGTTCCACTGTAGTCAACACCATATTGCTGAGAAAACCCTCGTGCGACTGACCTAGCTCTAAATCTTTCCGGTTCTTCAGCATTGAGTTGTTTTATTTTAAAGACCCATTTTTTATCAACAACCTTTTTTCCTTTTGAAAGTTCAACGAGGTCTCACGTTGCATTTTTGTCGAACGCATCTATTTCCTCGCGCATAGCAACTTGCCTTTTTTCTTTATCCTTAGATTCAGAAACATCTTCGTAGTCGTTCGGCTCAAACATAGACGATACAAAGGATTTAGAACCATCTTTTTCACTGCTTCTCAAACTTGAACTGATTGGATGAAATATTTCTGCTAGTCTGGGTACATCATGACTCATGAGAGTCTTCTTTGTATTCAAGTAAGGTTGCTGGTTCCTTTTTGATATGATCTATTGCTTCCTGATCTCTTTTGTATTCTTCCTGCTGGCTTCCCTCTTTCGCAAAAACTTGAACACATCTCTGATCTGAAACGGACACAATTTTAAAAATCACATCGCGATTTACCTCAACCTTTTTGCTTCCAGGAAAATAGATCCGATAGCCTTTCATATTTTCTAGATACCCCACAAAACTACCTGGTTTAGACTTTGCATCGCATTTGCGTCGTTTCTGTGATGGTATAAGTGCATAACCATCTGTTCCAAACAATTGAATTTCACTAAACTTTATTTGATGTCCATTTTCATTCCATAAATCTACAGGACTTTTCCCAACAACGTCAGTCGGTCCCGGCCGTAGCGTTTAGAATAAATACAGAGAAATTAATAGCTTCTGCCTATAATACTATAGTTATAGTAGGCTTATTTTCAAAGCATTTGAGCAGTAAAAACACATTGAATAAACTTTACGGAATACTAAAAAAAATAATAACATTAAAAACAAATATAATTATATAAAATATAAAAGTTGAAAATAATTACTTTTTAACTTACTATTCATTGCACTCTCCGTGTTGTTGATGTGCAACATTTCTAGCAACATCCTCTTGTTCTGATCTCTTTCCACTTCCAGAATCATTGAATTTTCTAAATCAGGCGTGTGGTACTGCTCTATGCAATGAAGTGCAAGTGCAGTTTTCTGAGACCCACCGTTGTTTAAATCAGAGCGATGGCCTGAGAGACGATTTCGAAGCTTTTGCTTGGATGTGCCCACATACACAGAATCACAATCCATCTCCCTTCCACTCTGACAATTAATTTGGTAAACAACATCAGACTCATCCATTTTATCGATTTTTCCCTTTGTGTTGGTAAACAGCAAAGATTTAAGCGTTTTTGCAGACTTAAAAGCTATTCTCGTGTTTTCTTTGTTTCGAATAGGTGCTGCTTTCAAACGAGTAGAAAGAGATGGTATAAACAATGCACTCCGGTAAATAAGAGGTGTATCATTTACGGGAGTGTTTTCGTTTTTTCTCCGATGATGATTGTTTATCAATTTGTTGGTGACGTGTGCGGGGAAAGAGTTGGAACATAGGGTGTTCTTGATAACTTGTATGTTTTTTTTTGCCGAAAAATGGAATGACTGTTATCAAGTACTCCATTGATGAAATTTTGTGCAGTGTTAAATTTTACTTGTTTTGGCTGCTTTGAATGAAAATTTATCAGCCGTCCCGAGGAAGTAGGCTTCCTGAACCAATCAAATATTAGTTGTCCGCTGCATCGAATGGCTTTTACATCAAGGTACGGCAGTTCTCCTTCTTTCTCTATTTCTACCGTTAATTGAATACGTTTATGGTAAGAATTCAAACATTCTAGTGTGGTCTGAAAACTATTTGTTTTGACTATAGCGAATAAGTCATCGACATACTTGGTTACAATTTTTACAATTTTGCCAAGGACAAAACTTCTCACGTGGATGAGAGTTCTTGCCGCTTCCACAATCGTACTCATCTTCCTTTCTGATTCCTTTTGAGCAACGTTTCCATATCGGGCTGGACAATCTTTCTTCCAATGCCCATTTTCTAGATACAAAAGAGGATAATGTACGAAGTACATTACTGATTGTAGAAGAGGTCCAGTGTGCAGAGTTGAGAATTGTTTGGAATATTCAGCGGGAGCACTTTGTTGAGGAAATGAAGTCAATGAGAAAGAAAGAAAGTTTGAAGAGTTCAATGAAATGGTTTAATCCATTTCTTGAGGAGGGTAGTGGAGTAGACATTGCAAAAGCAGGAGGAAGGTTAGACAAAGCAGCAGTTCCAGAGGAGCAAAAACAGGCCATTCTTCTTCCAAAAAATACTCATACTGAGAAATGTTTCGTCAGAGACCTGCACCTGTGTAATTACCATACAGGACCAAAAGCACTTGTTGCTCTTATTCGCCAAAAGTTCTGGATTGTAAATGCACGTGAAATAGCACGTCATACAGTGAGAAAATGCACACCTTGTGTCAGATATCATCCAAACCTCATGGAGCAGATCATGGGAGACTTACCGGCAGAGCGGATTACCCCATCGTTACGGCCATTTCAGAACTGCGGTGTTGATTTTTGTGGACCTATCTTCACCTATTTAAAGATTCATGGGAAGACACCTTATAAGACATACGTAGCAGTATTTGTGTGTTTTGCATCAAAAGCAGTTCACCTTGAAGCTGTCTCAGATTTATCATCGGAAGCTTTTTTAGCAGCTTTCAAAAGATTGATTGGCCGTCGTGGTCTTCCACAAAACATGTTTTGTGAAAACGCCACAAATTTTTTAAGGACTAGGTCCAAGTTTAACGATCTACAAAAGTTCTTATTTTCAAATAATACTAAAAATCATATTGAAAATTTTTGTACTAATCAAAATGTATCTTTTAATTTTATTCCACCAACGGCTTCTCATTTTGGCGGTCTATGGGAGTCAGCCATATAAATTGCAAAAGGCCACTTATACCGTACCTTGGCGAACGCAAAGCTTACGTTCGAGGAGCTCTCAACTGCACTGGTGGAAATCGAAGCGATGATGAATTCACGTCCATTAACACCATTGTCGTCCGATCCCAGCGATTTAGAAGCCCTTACCCCGGGACACTTTTTGATTGGTTCGTCCTTGAAGGCCATTCCAGAGCCCATAGTCGAAGTCGAAAACATATCCTACCTACAAAGATGGCGTCGTATCCACGCAGTGAAGTCACATTTTCGGCAGCGTTGGACAACCGAGTATATAAACGAGCTGCAGTATCGTTCATAGTGGCCAAAAGATAATCCAAATCTCAACATTGGAGCCATGGTCATTATACATGAAGACAATATACCACCCCAACGATGGCTACTTGGTAGAGTCGTCAAAGTCATTCAAGGAGAAGATGGATGTGTTCGAGTAGCAGATATAAAGACGTCCATGGGCGTTATTCAAAAACTAGCTCTTCTTCCGGCTTGAAAGGCGGTCCTTTCAAAGCGGGGGGAATGTTGGGGTACTTTATACAAACAATTTAACTAAATAAACAAAATGAATTACATCTACTTAACTATTTAATACAAAACTTAAAATGTATCGAATTTATAATTGTACCTATAAATCTCATCTCTAAATTGTTGAAATTATAAATACTTGAAATTCCCGCCTAAATACCAAGGTTCATCATATTTAATTTTATGTATCTTAGGATGTAACGCTATTTTTAAGAAGAAACCGATGTTACATTTTAAGAAGAATAATAAAGATAATCATAATCATACGTTAACTGAGACAATAAAGTTCAAAAAGAAGGTCTTTTGATTTACAAGTCGTAATTCAAGTTTTTGGTCGTTCGCTTTTCTAATTAATTTTTATCGATCTTAATAAATAAGTTAAGAAGATGGAATTTTCCTGAAAATATAAAATCAAATTTTCCTTCTTCCCGGTTCGGAAAAAGATCCAATCGTACACATATATTGTAACTCAAAAATGGCGTCGTATCCAGGCAGTGAAGTCACATTTTTGGCAGCGTTGGACAACCGAGTATATAAACGAGCTGCAGTATCGTTCAAAAAGGCCAAATGATAATCCAAATCTCAACATTGGAGCCATGGTCATTATACATGAAGACAATATACCACCCCAACGATGGCTACTTGGTAGAGTCGTCAAAGTCATTCAAGGAGAAGATGGGTGTGTTCGAGTAGCAGATATAAAGACGTCCAGGGGCATTATTCGTCGCCCTATTCGAAAGCTAGCTCTTCTTCCGGCTTGAAAGGCGGTCCTTTCAAAGCGGGGGGAATGTTGGGGTACTTTATACAAACAATTTAACTAAATAAACAAAATGAATTACATCTACTGAACTATTTAATACAAAACTTAAAATTTATCGAATTTATAATTGTACCTATAAATCTCATCTCTAAATTGTTGAAATTATAAATATTTGAAATTCCCGCCTAAATACCAAGGTTCATCATATTTAATTTTATGTATCTTACGATGTAACGCTATTTTTAAGAAGAAACCGATGTTACATTTTAAGAAGAATAATAAAGATAATCATAATCATACGTTAACTGAGACAATAAAGTTCAAAAAGAAGGTCTTTTCATTTACAAGTCGTAATTCAAGTTTATGGTCGTTCGCTTTTCTAATTAATTTTTATCGATCTTAATATATAAGTTAAGAAGTTGGAATTTTCCTGAAAATTTTAAATCAAATTTTCCTTCTTCCCGGTTCGGAAAAAGATCGAATCGGTAGAGTCGTCAAAGTCATTCAAGGAGAAGATGGATGTGTTCGAGTAGCAGATATAAAGACGTCCAGGGGCATTATTCGTCGCCCTATTCGAAAGCTAGCTCTTCTTCCGGCTTGAAAGGCGGTCCTTTCAAAGCGGGGGGAATGTTGGGGTACTTTATACAAACAATTTAACTAAATAAACAAAATGAATTACATCTACTGAACTATTTGATACAAAACTTAAAATTTATCGAATTTATAATTGTACCTATAAATCTCATATCTAAATTGTTGAAATTATAAATATTTGAAATTCCCGCCTAAATACCAAGGTTCATCATATTTAATTTTATGTATCTTACGATGTAACGCTATTTTTAAGAAAAAACCGATGTTACATTTTAAGAAGAATAATAAACATAATCATAATCATACGTTAACTGAGACAATAAAGTTCAAAAAGAAGGTCTTTTCATTTACAAGTCGTAATTCAAGTTTATGGTCGTTCGCTTTTCTAATTAATTTTTATCGATCTTAATATATAAGTTAAGAAGTTGGAATTTTCCTGAAAATTTTAAATCAAATTTTCCTTCTTCCCGGTTCGGAAAAAGATCGAATCGTACACATATATTGTAACTCAAAAATGTATTAAAATTAAAGAGAAGCTTAAATTAGTTTACAAGTCCAATTTGTTTTCGTTACAATTTAAATGTTGTTCTTGGCAAATGTTTTGTAAATATGTCTCCAAGTTGATCGCCAGTTGGAACGTACGACAGTTCAATGGCATCTTTAGAAAACTTCTCCCTAATAAAATAAAATTTTACCTCTATGCGTTTACTGCGTTTGTGGTACTCAGGATTCTTCACAAGGTGAATGGCACTTTGATTGTCTAGAAAGCAATTTATTCATTAAATAGTCGCTTAAGCCAGATCATCTCTTTTACTGCCTGTGCACCCGCCATATACCTATTCGGCTTCCATGGTTGAGAGTGCCACACATTGTTGACGTTGTGATGACCAAGAAATTGCTGATTCACCCAGCCAAAATAGAAAACCACTTGTAGAGCGTCTTGTTTCAGAGTCACCAGCATAGCCAGAGTCACTGTTACAACTTGTAATTAGTTTAATATTGGATTTACACAGTATACCCATAAGCTTCGTTCCTTTAACGTAACGTTAAATACGTTTGACAGCAGTAACATCTTGTAATCTCGGTTTTTCCAAATGACGACTCACTTCGCCAACAGCAAATGGAATATCAGGTGTGCTCCCCATAGCCAAGTACATAAGACTGCCAACAGCTTTTCATTTTGGCATTTCTGCATTCATGTCGTTTTCCTTGTAGACCAAACTATCCGCTGGTGTTGTCACTGGATTAAAATATATCATTTTGAATCTCACTAATATTTTACCCACATAGCTAGATTGTGCTAAATGAATTGATCCATCTGAACGTCGATCTATCTCCAAACCAAGAAAACAACGCGCTCTGGAGACTTTTACTTCAAAATTGTTTTTAAGGTAGTTGACAAGCTGGTCGATTGCTTCACTGCTTCTTGCTATAAGTCCGTCATCAATGTAAAGTGCCATTATGATATTCTTTCCAACAAAAACGCAAGGATCTGCTTCCGTCATTTTAAGTTCAAAAGAACACAAAAAATTTGTAAACTTTATGTTCCAGCATCTGGAGGCCTGTTTGAGTCCATAAAGACTCCTCTTAAGCTTACACACACGGCCAGTTCTATCATCAAACCCCTTTGGCTGTCGCATGTATACCTCCTCCTCCAATTCTCCGTCCAGAAAAGCAGTTTTTACGTCAAATTGTTTTAGAAACAAATGTTTGCTAGCAGCAATAGCGAGTATGGCTCTAATTGATCCAAATTTAGCAACTGGGCATATTGCTGAGAAAACCCTCGTGCGACTGACCTAGCTCTAAATCTTTCCGGTTCTTCAGCATTGAGTTGTTTTATTTTAAAGACCCATTTTTTATCAACAACCTTTTTTCCTTTTGAAAGTTCAACGAGGTCCCACGTTGCAATTTTGTCGAACGCATCTATTTCCTCGCGCATAGCAACTTGCCTTTTTTCTTTATCCTTAGATTCAGAAACATCTTCGTAGTCGTTCGGCTCAAACATAGACGATACAAAGGATTTAGAACCATCTTTTTCACTGCTTCTCAAACTTGAACTGATTGGATGAAATATTTCTCCTAGTCTGGGTACATCATGACTCATGAGAGTCTTCTTTGTATTCAAGTAAGGTTGCTGGTTCCTTTTTGATATGATCTATTGCTTCCTGATCTCTTTTGTATTCTTCCTGCTGGCTTCCCTCTTTCGCAAAACTTGAACACATCTCTGATCTGAAACGGACACATTTTTAAAAATCACATCGCGATTTACCTCAACCTTTTTTCTTCCAGGAAAATAGATCCGATAGCCTTTCATATTTTCTGGATACCCCACAAAACTACCTGGTTTAGACTTTGCATCGCATTTGCGTCGTTTCTGTGACGGTATAAGTGCATAACCATCTGTTCCAAACAATTGAATTTCACTAATCTTTATTTGATGCCCATTTTCATTCCATAAATCTACAGGACTTTTCCCAACAACGTCAGTCGGTCCCGGCCGTAGCGTTTAGAATAAATACAGAGAAATTAATAGCTTCTGCCTATAATACTATAGTCATAGTAGGCTTATTTTCAAAGCATTTGAGCAGTAAAAACACATTGAATAAACTTTACGGAATACTAAAAAAAATAATAACATTAAAAACAAATATAATTATATAATATATTAAAGTTGAAAATAATTACTTTTTAACGGAAAATTTAAATTTGAATTTAAACTTTTTATTTAAATAAACCAACCGAGATAGCACTCATTTATGTGACTACTGTTGTCTTGTTAATTTTCTTAAACAGCTGGTTGTATATGATGCTGAGCTTTTCGCAATCAGATCGTCTATTCATTGCATTCTCCGTGTTGTTGATGTGTAACATTTCTAGCAACATCCTCTTGTTCTGATCTCTTTCCACTTCCAGAATCATTGCATTTTCTAAATCAGGCGTGTGGTACTGCTCTATGCAATGAAGTGCAAGTGCAGTTTTCTGAGACCCACCGTTGTTTAAATCAGAGCGATGGCCTGAGAGACGATTTCGAAGCTTTTGCTTGGATGTGCCCACATACACAGAATCACAATCCATTTCCCTTCCACTCTGACAATTAATTTGGTAAACAACATCAGACTTATCCATTTTATCGATTTTTCCCTTTGTGTTGGTAAACAGCAAAGATTTAAGCGTTTTTGCAGACTTAAAAGCTATTCTCGTGTTTTCTTTGTTTCGAATAGGTGCTGCTTTCAAACGAGTAGAAAGAGATGGTATAGACAATGCACTCCGGTAAATAAGAGGTGTATCATTTACGGGAGTGTTTTCGTTTTTTCTCCGATGATGATTGTTTATCAATTTGTTGGTGACGTGTGCGGGGAAAGAGTTGGAACATAGGGTGTTCTTGATAACTTGTATGTTTTTTTTTGCCGAAAAATGGAATGACTGTTATCAAGTACTCCATTGATGAAATTTTGTGCAGTGTTAAATTTAACTTGTTTTGGCTGCTTTGAATGAAAATTTATCAGCCGTCCCGAGGAAGTAGGCTTCCTGAACCAATCAAATATTAGTTGTCCGCTGCATCGAATGGCTTTTACATCAAGGTACGGCAGTTCTCCTTCTTTCTCTATTTCTACCGTTAATTGAATACGTTTATGGTAAGAATTCAAACATTCTAGTGTGGTCTGAAAACTATTTGTTTTGACTATAGCGAATAAGTCATCGACATACTTGGTTACAATTTTTACAATTTTGCCAAGGACAAAACTTCTCACGTGGATGAGAGTTCTTGCCGCTTCCACAATCGTACTCATCTTCCTTTCTGATTCCTTTTGAGCAACGTTTCCATATCGGGCTGGACAATCTTTCTTCCAATGCCCATTTTCTAGATACAGAAGAGGATAATGTACGAAGTACATTACTGATTGTAGAAGAGGTCCAGTGTGCAGAGTTGAGAATTGTTTGGAATATTCAGCGGGAGCACTTTGTTGAGGAAATGAAGTCAATGAGAAAGAAAGAAAGTTTGAAGAGTTCAATGAAATGGTTTAATCCATTTCTTGAGGAGGGTAGTGGAGTAGACATTGCAAAAGCAGGAGGAAGGTTAGACAAAGCAGCAATTCCAGAGCAGCAAAAACAGCCTATTCTTCTTCCAAAAAATACTCATACTGAGAAATGTTTCGTCAGAGACCAGCACCTGTGTAATTACCATGCAGGACCAAAAGCACTTGTTGCTCTTATTCGCCAAAAGTTCTTGTGTCAGATATCATCCAAACCTTATGGAGCAGATCATGGGAGACTTACCGGCAGAGCGGATTACCCCATCGTTACGGCCATTTCAGAACTGCGGTGTTGATTTTTGTGGACCTATCTTCACCTATTTAAAGATTCATGGGAAGACACCTTATAAGACATACGTAGCAGTATTTGTGTGTTTTGCATCAAAAGCAGTTCACCTTGAAGCTGTCTCAGATTTATCATCGGAAGCTTTTTTAGCAGCTTTCAAAAGATTGATTGGCCGTCGTGGTCTTCCACAAAACATATTTTGTGATAACGCCACAAATTTTTTAAGGACTAGGTCCAAGTTTAACGATCTACAAAAGTTCTTATTTTCAAATAATACTAAAAATCATATTGAAAATTTTTGTACTAATCAAAATGTATCTTTTAATTTTATTCCACCAACGGCTTCTCATTTTGGCGGTCTATGGGAGTCAGCCATAAAAATTGCAAAAGGCCACTTATACCGTACCTTGGCGAACGCAAAGCTTACGTTCGAGGAGCTCTCAACTGCACTGGTGGAAATCGAAGCGGTGATGAATTCACGTCCATTAACACCATTGTCGTCCTATCCCAGCGATTTAGAAGCCCTTACCCCGGGACACTTTTTGATTGGTTCGTCCTTGAAGGCCATTCCAGAGCCCATAGTCGAAGTCGAAAACATATCCTACCTACAAAGATGGCGTCGTATCCAGGCAGTGAAGTCACATTTTTGCCAGCGTTGGACAACCGAGTATATAAACGAGCTGCAGTATCGTTCATAGTGGCCAAAAGATAATCCAAATCTCAACATTGGAGCCATGGTCATTATACATGAAGACAATATACCACCCCAACGATGGCTACTTGGTAGAGTCGTCAAAGTTATTCAAGGAGAAGATGGATGTGTTCGAGTAGCCGATATAAAGACGTCCATGGGCGTTATTCAAAAACTAGCTCTTCTTCCGGCTTGAAAGGCGGTCCTTTCAAAGCGGGGGGAATGTTGGGGTACTTTATACAAACAATTTAACTAAATAAACAAAATGAATTACATCTACTTAACTATTAAATACAAAACTTAAAATGTATCGATTTTATAATTGTACCTATACATCTCATCTCTAAATTGTTGAAATTATAAATACTTGAAATTCCCGCCTAAATACCAAGGTTCATCATATTTAATTTTATGTATCTTACGATGTAACGCTATTTTTAAGAAGAAACCGATGTTACATTTTAAGAAGAATAATAAAGATAATCATAATCATACGTTAACTGAGACAATAAAGTTCAAAAAGAAGGTCTTTTGATTTACAAGTCGTAATTCAAGTTTTTGGTCGTTCGCTTTTCTAATTAATTTTTATCGATCTTAATAAATAAGTTAAGAAGTTGGAATTTTCCTGAAAATATTAAATCAAATTTTCCTTCTTCCCGGTTCGGAAAAAGATCCAATCGTACACATATATTGTAACTCAAAAATGGCGTCGTATCCAGGCAGTGAAGTCACATTTTTGGCAGCGTTGGACAACCGAGTATATAAACGAGCTGCAGTATCGTTCAAAAAGGCCAAAAGATAATCCAAATCTCAACATTGGAGCCATGGTCATTATACATGAAGACAATATACCACCCCAACGATGGCTACTTGGTAGAGTCGTCAAAGTCATTTAAGAAGAAGATGGATGTGTTCGAGTAGCAGATATAAAGACGTCCAGGGGCATTATTCGTCGCCATATTCGAAAGCTAGCTCTTCTTCCGGCTTGAAAGGCGGTCCTTTCAAAGCGGGGGGAATGTTGGGGTACTTTATACAAACAATTTAACTAAATAAACAAAATGAATTACATCTACTGAACTATTTAATACAAAACTTAAAATGTATCGAATTTATAATTGTACCTATAAATCTCATCTCTAAATTGTTGAAATTATAAATATTTGAAATTCCCGCCTAAATACCAAGGTTCATCATATTTAATTTTATGTATCTTAGGATGTAACGCTATTTTTAAGAAGAAACCGATGTTACATTTTAAGAAGAATAATAAAGATAATCATAATCATACGTTAACTGAGACAATAAAGTTCAAAAAGAAGGTCTTTTGATTTACAAGTCGTAATTCAAGTTTTTGGTCGTTCGCTTTTCTAATTAATTTTTATCGATCTTAATAAATAAGTTAAGAAGTTGGAATTTTCCTGAAAATATTAAATCAAATTTTCCTTCTTCCCGGTTCGGAAAAAGATCCAATCGTACACATATATTGTAACTCAAAAATGGCGTCGTATCCAGGCAGTGAAGTCACATTTTTGGCAGCGTTGGACAACCAAGTATATAAACGAGCTGCAGTATCGTTCAAAAAGGCCAAAAGATAATCCAAATCTCAACATTGGAGCCATGGTCATTACACATGAAGACAATATACCACCCCAACGATGGCTACTTGGTAGAGTCAAAGTCATTCAAGAAGAAGATGGATGTGTTCGAGTAGCAGATATAAAGACGTCCATGGGCGTTATTCAAAAACTAGCTCTTCTTCCGGCTTGAAAGGCGGTCCTTTCAAAGCGGGGGGAATGTTGGGGTACTTTATACAAACAATTTAACTAAATAAACAAAATGAATTACATCTACTTAACTATTTAATACAAAACTTAAAATTTATCGAATTTATAATTGTACCTATAAATCTCATCCCTAAATTGTTAAAATTATAAATACTTGAAATTCCCGCCTAAATACCAAGGTTCATCATATTTAATTGTATGTATCTTACGATGTAACGCTATTTTTAAGAAGAAACCGACGTTACGTTTTAAGAAGAATAATAAAGATAATCATAATCATACGTTAACTGAGACAATAAAGTTCAAAAAGCAGGTCTTTTGATTTACAAGTCGTAATTCAAGTTTTTGGTCGTTCGCTTTTCTAATTAATTTTTATCGATCTTAATAAATAAGTTAAGAAGTTGGAATTTTCCTGAAAATATTAAATCAAATTTTCCTTCTTCCCGGTTCGGAAAAAGATCGAATCGTACACATATATTGTAACTCAAAAATGGCGTCGTATCCAGGCAGTGAAGTCACATTTTTGGCAGCGTTGGACAACCGAGTATATAAACGAGCTGCAGAATCGTTCAAAAAGGCCAAAAGATAATCCAAATCTCAACATTGGAGCCATGGTCATTGCACATGAAGACAATATACCACCCCAACGATGGTTACTTGGTAGAGTCAAAGTCATTCAAGAAGAAGATGGATGTGTTCGAGTAGCAGATATAAAGACATCCAAGGGCATTATTCGTCGCCCTATTCGAAAGCTAGCTCTTCTTCCGGCTTGAAAGGTGGTCCTTTCAAAGCGAGGGGAATGTTGGGGTACTTTATAGAAACAATTTAACTAAATAAACAAAATGAATTACATCTACTTAACTATTTAATACAAAACTTAAAATGTATCGAATTTATAATTGTACCTATAAATCTCATCTCTAAATTGTTGAAATTATAAATATTTGAAATTCCCGCCTAAATACCAAGGTTCATCATATTTAATTTTATGTATCTTACGATGTAACGCTCTTTTTAAGAAGAAACCGATGTTACATTATAAGAAGAATAATAAAGATAATCATAATCATACGTTAACTGAGACAATAAAGTTCAAAAAGAAGGTCTTTTCATTTAAAAGTCGTTATTCAAGTTTATGGTCGTTCGCTTTTCTAATTAATTTGTATCGATCTTAATATATAAGTTAAGAAGTTGGAATTTTCCTGAAAATATTAAATCAAATTTTCCTTCTTCGCGGTTCGGAAAAAGATCGAATCGTACACATATATTGTAACTCAAAAATGTGTTAAAATAAAAGAAAAGCTAAAATTAGTTTACATGTCCAATTTGTTTTCGTAACAATTTAAATGTTGTTCTTAGCAAAGGTTTTGTAAATATGTCTCCAAGTTGATCGCCAGTTGGAACGTACGACAGTTCAAACGCATCTTTAGTAAACTTCTCCCTAATAAAATAAAATTTTACCTCTATGCGTTTACTGCGTTTGTGGTACTCAGGATTCTTCACAAGGTGAATGGCACTTTGATTGTCTAGAAAGCAATTTATTCATTAAATAGTCGCTTAAGCCAGATCATCTCTTTGACTACCTATGCACCCGCCATATACCTATTCGGCTTCCATGGTTGAGAGTGCCACACATTGTTGACGTTATGATGACCAAGAAATTGGTGATTCACCCAGCCAAAATAGAAAACCACTTGTAGAGCGTCTTGTTTCAGAGTCACCAGCATAGCCAGAGTCACTGTAACAACTTGTAATTAGTTTAATATTGGATTTAAACAGTATACCCATAAGCTTCGTTCCTTTAACGTAACGTTAAATACGTTTGACAGCAGTAACATCTTGTAATCTCAGTTTTTCCAAATGACGACTCACTTCGCCAACAGCAAGTGAAATATCAGGTGTGCTGCCCATAGCCAAGTACATAAGACTACCAACAGCTTCTCTATAGGGACATTTTGGCATTTCTGCATTCATGTTGTTTTCCTTGTAGACCAGACTATCCGCTGGTGTTGTCACTGGATTAGCATATATCATTTTGAATCTCACTAATATTTTACCCACATAGCTAGATTGTGCTAAATGAATTGATCCATCTGAACGTCGATCTATCTCCAAACCAAGAAAACAATGCGCTCTGACGACTTTTACCTCAAAATTGTTTTTAAGGTAGTTGACAAGCTGGTCGATTGCTTCACTGCTTCTTGCTATAAGTCCGTCATCAATGTAAAGTGCCATTATGATATTCTTTCCAACAAAAACGCAAGGATCTGCTTCCGTCATTTTAAGTTCAAAAGAACACAAAAAATTTGTAAACTTTATGTTCCAGCATCTGGAGGCCTGTTTGAGTCCATAAAAACTCCTCTCAAGCTTACACACACGGCCAGTTCTATCATCAAACCCCTTTGGCTGTCGCATGTATACCTCCTCCTCCAATTCTCCGTTCAGAAAAGCAGTTTTGATGTCAAATTGTTTTAGAAACAAATGTTTGCTAGCAGCAATAGCGAGCATGGCTCTAATTGATCCAAATTTAGCAACTGGGCTTAAAGTTCCACTGTAGTCAACACCATATTGCTGAGAAAACCCTCGAGCGACTGACCTAGCTCTAAATCTTTCCGGTTCTTTAGCATTGAGTTGTTTTATTTTAAGGACCCATCTATTATCAACAACCTTTTTTCCTTTTGAAAGTTCAACGTTGCATTTTTGTCGAACGCATCTATTTCCTCGCGCATAGCAACTTGCCATTTTTCTTTATCCTTAGATTCAGAAACATCTTCGTACTCGTTCGGCTCAAACATAGACGATACAAAGGATTTAGAACCATCTTTTTCACTGCTTCTCAAACTTGAACTGATTGGATGAAATATTTCTGCTGGTCTGGGTACATCATAACTCATGAGAGTCTTCTTTGTATTCAAGTAAGGTTGCTGGTTCCTTTTTGATATGATCTATTGCTTCCTGATCTCTTTTGTATTCTTCCTGCTGGCTTCCCTCTTTCGCAAAAACTTGAACACATCTCTGATCTGAAACGGACACATGAAAATCACATCGCGATTTACCTCAACCTTTTTGCTTCCAGGAAAATAGATCCGATAGCCTTTCATATTTTCTGGATACCCCACAAAAATACCTGGTTTAGACTTTGCATCGCATTTGCGTCGTTTCTGTGACGGTATAAGTGCATAACCATCTGTTCCAAACAATTGAATTTCACTAAACTTTATTTGATGGCCATTTTCATTTCATAAATCTACAGGACTTTTCCCAACAACGTCAGTCGGTCCCGGCCGTAGCGTTTAGAATAAATACAGAGAAATTAATAGCTTCTGCCTATACTACTATAGTTATAGTAGGCTCCAGGTCAAAAAAACACGGTTTTTTTAAATGGTGTGCGACGTTTCGAGCATGAATATACTTCATCAGGCCTTTTATGGAAAAAACATGTATATTAAAATATGTACATTTTCTCAACATCATAAATACATGTATATATAAACAATTATACAAAATGTCAATTTCACTTACAATTAAAATCAAGAGACTTATTGTCAAAGCATTTGAGCAGTAAAAACACATTGAATAAACTTTACGGAATACTAAAAAAAATAATAACATTAAAAACAAATATAATTATATAAAATATAAAAGTTGAAAATAATTACTTTTTAACGGAAAATTTAAATTTGAATTTAACTTTTTATTTAAATAAACCAACCGAGATAGCACTCATTTATGTGACTACTGTTGTCTTGTTAATTTTCTTAAACAGCTGGTTGTATATGATGCTGAGCTTTTCGCAATCAGATCGTCTATTCATTGCACTCTCCGTGTTGTTGATGTGCAACATTTCTAGACAATCTTTCTTCTAATGCCCATTTTCTAGAGACAGAAGAGGATAATGTACGATGTACATTACTGATTGTAGAAGAGGTCCAGTGTGCAGAGTTGAGAATTGTTAGGAATATTCAGCGGGAGCACTTTGTTGAGGAAATGAAGTCAATGAGAAGGAAAGAAAGTTTGAAGAGTTCAATGAAATGGTTTAATCCATTTCTTGAGGAGGGTAGTGGAGTAGACATTGCAAAAGTAGGAGGAAGGTTAGACAAAGCAGCAATTCCAGAGGAGCAAAACAGCCCATTCTTTTTGCAAAAAATACTCATACTGAGAAATGTTTCGTCAGAGACCTGCACCTGTTTAATTACCATGCAGGACCAAAAGCACTTGTTGCTCTTATTCGCCAAAAGTTCAAGATTGTAAATGCACGTGAAATAGCACGTCATACAGTGAGAAAATGCACACCTTGTGTCAGATATCATCCAAACCTTATGGAGCAGATCATGGGAGACTTACCGGCAGAGCGGATTACCCCATCGGCACGGCCATTTCAGAACTGCGGTGTTGATTTTTGTGGACCTATCTACACCTATTTAAAGATTCATGGGAAGACACCTTATAAGACATACGTAGCAGTATTTGTGTGTTTTGCATCAAAAGCAGTTCACCTTAAAGCTGTCTCAGATTTATCATCGGAAGGTTTTTTAGCAGCTTTCAAAAGATTGATTGGCCGTCGTGGTCTTCCACAAAACATATTTTGTGATAACGCCACAAATTCAAAAGTTTAACGATCTACAAAAGTTCTTATTTTCAAATAATACTAAAAATCATATTGAAAATTTTTGTACTAATCAAAATGTATCTTTTAATTTTATTCCACCAACGGCTTCTCATTATGGCGGTCTATGGGAGTCAGCCATAAAATTGCAAAAGGCCACTTATACCGTACCTTGGCGAACGCAAAGCTTACGTTCGAGGAGCTCTCAACTGCACTGGTGGAAATCGAAGCGGTGATGAATTCACGTCCATTAACACCATTGTCGTCCGATCCCAGCGATTTAGAAGCCCTTACCCCGGGACACTTTTTGATTGGTTCGTCCTTGAAGGCCATTCCAGAGCCCATAGTCGAAGTCGAAAACATATCCTACCTACAAAGATGGCGTCGTATCCAGGCATTGAAGTCCAAATCTCAACATTGGAGCCATGGTCATTATACATGAAGACAATATACCACCCCAACGATGGCTACTTGGTAGAGTCGTCAAAGTCATTCAAGGAGAAGATGGATGTGTTCGAGTAGCAGATATAAAGACGTCCAGGGGCATTATTCGTCGCCCTATTCTAAAGCTAGCTCTTCTTCCGGCTTGAAAGGCGGTCCTTTCAAAGCGGGGGGAATGTTGGGGTACTTTATATAAACAATTTAACTAAATAAACAAAATGAATTACATCTATTTAACTATTTAATACAAAACTTAAAATTTATCGAATTTATAATTGTACCTATAAATCTCATCTCTAAATTGTTGAAATTATAAATACTTGAAATTCCCGCCTAAATACCAAGGTTCATCATGTATAATTTTATGTATCTTACGATGTAACGCTCTTTTTAAGAAGAAACCGATGTTACATTTTAAGAAGAATAGTAAAGATAATCATAATCATACGTTAACTGAGACAATAAAGTTCAAAAAGAAGGTCTTTTCATTTACAAGTCGTAATTCAAGTTTTTGGTCGTTCGCTTTTCTAATTAATTTTTATCGATCTTAATAAATAAGTTAAGAAGTTGGAATTTTCCTGAAAATATTAAATCAAATTTTCCTTCTTCCCGGTTCGGAAAAAGATCCAATCGTACACATATATTGTAACTCAAAAATGGCGTCGTATCCAGGCAGTGAAGTCACATTTTTCGCAGCGTTGGACAACCGAGTATATAAACGGGCTGCAGTATCGTTCAAAAAGACCAAAAGATAATCAAAATCTCAACATTGGAGCCATGGTCATTATACATGAAGACAATATACCACCCCAACGATGGCTACTTGGTAGAGTCGTCAAAGTCATTCAAGAAGAAGATGGATGTGCTCGAGTAGCAGATATAAAGACGTCCAGGGGCATTATTCGTCGCCCTATTCGAAAGCTAGCTCTTCTTCCGGCTTGAAAGGCGGTCCTTTCAAAGCGGGGGGAATGTTGGGTTACTTTATATAAACAATTTAACTAAATAAACAAAATGAATTACATGTATTTAACTATTTAATACAAAACTTAAAATTTATCGAATTTATAATTGTACCTATAAATCTCATCTCTAAATTGTTGAAATTATAAATACTTGAAATTCCCGCCTAAATACCAAGGTTCATCATGTTTAATTTTATGTATCTTACGATGTAACGCTCTTTTTAAGAAGAAACCGATGTTACATTTTAAGAAGAATAGTAAAGATAATCATAATCATACGTTAACTGAGACAATAAAGTTCAAAAAGAAGGTCTTTTCATTTACAAGTCGTAATTCAATTTTTTGGTCGTTCGCTTTTCTAATTAATTTTTATCGATCTTAATAAATAAGTTAAGAAGTTGGAATTTTCCTGAAAATATTAAATCAAATTTTCCTTCTTCCCGGTTCGGAAAAAGATCCAATCGTACACATATATTGTAACTCAAAAATGGCGTCGTATCCAGGCAGTGAAGTCACATTTTTGGCAGCGTTGGACAACCGAGTATATAAACGAGCTGCAGTATCGTTCAAAAAGACCAAAAGATAATCAAAATCTCAACATTGGAGCCATGGTCATTATACATGAAGACAATATACCACCCCAACGATGGCTACTTGGTAGAGTCGTCAAAGTCATTCAAGGAGAAGATGGATGTGCTCGAGTAGCAGATATAAAGACGTCCAGGGGCATTATTCGTCGCCCTATTCGAAAGCTAGCTCTTCTTCCGGCTTGAAAGGTGGTCCTTTCAAAGCGGGGGGAATGTTGGGGTACTTTATAGAAACAATTTAACTAAATAAACAAAATGAATTACATCTACTTAACTATTTAATACAAAACTTAAAATGTATCGAATTTATAATTGTACCTATAAATCTCATCTCTAAATTGTTGAAATTATAAATATTTGAAATTCCCGCCTAAATACCAAGGTTCATCATATATAATTTTATGTCTCTTACGATGTAACGCTCTTTTAAGAAGAAACCGATGTTACATTTTAAGAAGAATAATAAAGATAATCATAATCACACGTTAACTGAGACAATAAAGTTCAAAAAGAAGGTCTTTTCATTTACAAGTCGTAATTCAAGTTTTTGGTCGTTCGCTTTTCTAATTAATTTTTATCGATGTTAATATATAAGTTAAGAAGTTGGAATTTTTCTGAAAATATTAAATCAAATTTTCCTTCTTCCCGGTTCGGAAAAAGATCCAATCGTACACATATATTGTAACTCAATAATGTATTAAAATTAAAGAAAAGCTAAAATTAGTTTACAAGTCCAATTTGTTTTCGTAACAATTCAAATGTTGTTCTTGGCAAAGGTTTTGTAAATATGTCTGCAAGTTGATCGCCAGTTGGAACGTACGACAGTTCAAAAGCATCTTTAGAAAACTTCTCCCTAATAAAATAAAATTTTACCTCTATGCGTTTGTAGTACTCAGGATTCTTCACAAGGCGAATGGCACTTTGATTGTCTAGAAAGCAATTTATTCATTAAATAGTCGCTTAAGCCAGATCATCTCTTTGACTGCCTGTGCACCCGCCATATACCTATTCGGCTTCCATGGTTGAGAGTGCCACACATTGTTGACGTTGTGATGACCAAGAAATTGGAGCGTCTTGTTTCAGAGTCACCAGCATAGTCAGAGTCACTGTAACAACTTGTAATTAGTTTAATATTGGATTTAAACAGTATACCCATAAGCTTCGTTCCTTTAACGTAACGTAAATACGTTTGACAGCAGTAACATCTTGTAATCTCGGTTTTTCCAAATGACGACTCACTTCGCCAACAGCAAATGAAATATCAGGTGTGCTCCCCATAGCCAAGTACATAAGGCTGCCAACAGCTTCTCTATAGGGACATTTTGGCATTTCTGCATTCATGTCGTTTTCCTTGTAGACCAAACTATCCGCTGGTGTTGTCACTGGATTAGCATATATCATTTTGAATCTCACTAATATTTTACCCACATAGCTAGATTGTGCTAAATGAATTGATCCATCTGAACGTCGATCTATCTCCAAACCAAGAAAACAACGCGCTCTGGAGACTTTTACCTCAAAATTGTTTTTAAGGTAGTTGACAAGCTGGTCGATTGCTTCACTGCTTCTTGCTATAAGTCCGTCATCAATGTAAAGTGCCATTATGATATTCTTTCCAACAAAAACGCAAGGATCTGCTTCCGTCATTTTAAGTTCAAAAGAACACAAACAATTTGTAAACTTTATGTTCCAGCATCTGGAGGCCTGTTTGAGTCCATAAAGACTCCTCTTAAGCTTACACACACGGCCAGTTCTATCATCAAACCCCTTTGGCTGTCGCATGTATACCTCCTCCTCCAATTCTCCGTCCAGAAAAGCAAATGTTTGCTAGCAGCAATAGCGAGTATGGCTCTAATTGATCCAAATTTAGCAACTGGGCTTAAAGTTCCACTGTAGTCAACACCATATTGCTGAGAAAACCCTCGTGCGATTGACCTAGCTCTTAATCTTTCCGGTTCTTCAGCATCGAGTTGTTTTATTTTAAAGACCCATCTATTATTAACAACCTTTTTTCCTTTTGAAAGTTCAACGAGGTCCCACGTTGCATTTTTGTCGAACGCATCTATTTCCTCGCGCATAGCAACTTGCCATTTTTTTTTTATCCTTAGATTCAGAAACATCTTCGTAGTCGTTCGGCTCAAACATAGACGATACAAAGGATTTAGAACCATCTTTTTCACTGCTTCTCAAACTTGAACTGATTGGATGAAATATTTCTGCTGGTCTGGGTACATCATGACTCATGAGAGTCTTCTTTGTACTCAAGTAAAGTTGCTGGTTCCTTTTTGATATGATCTATTGCTTCCTGATCTCTTTTATATTCTTCCTGCTGGCTTCCCTCTTTCGCAAAAACTTGAACATATCTCTGATCTGAAACGGACACATTTTTAAAAATCACATCGCGATTTACCTCAACCTTTTTGCTTCCAGGAAAATAGATCCGATAGCCTTTCATATTTTCTGGATACCCCACAAAAATACCTGGTTAGGACTTTGCATCGCATTTGCGTCGTTTCTATGAAGGTATAAGTGCATAACCATCTGTTCCAAACAATTGAATTTCACTAAACTTTATTTGATGGCCATTTTCATTTCATAAATCTACAGGACTTTTCCCAACAACGTCAGTCGGTCCCGGCCGTAGCGTTTAGAATAAATACAGAGAAATTAATAGCTTCTGCCTATACTACTATAGTTATAGTAGGCTCCAGGTCAAAAAAACACGGTTTTTTTAAATGGTGTGCGACGTTTCGAGCATGAATATACTTCATCAGGCCTTTTATGGAAAAAACATGTATATTAAAATATGTACATTTTCTCAACATCATAAATACATGTATATATAAACAATTATACAAAATGTCAATTTCACTTACAATTAAAATCAAGAGACTTATTGTCAAAGCATTTGAGCAGTAAAAACACATTGAATAAACTTTACGGAATACTAAAAAAAATAATAATATTAAAAACAAATATAATTATATAAAATATAAAAGTTTAAAAGGTTTTTGCGACCTATAGTGCAGATGTGTTTCGCTCTGACAACAACAATTGAGCTCTTCAGTAAGAATTGTTGTTGCCTTTCTTAGACACATGTTTTTAGTCGATGGCTACCGACGTATTTATAAAATAAGCTGCACTGATGTGCTGCAAATTATATAATTTCCAGGGGAATTTGGTTAAATTCTTGCACCCAGATAGTTGTTGTAATTGCCCGTGGTCTGGCATATTAATAAGAAGAAGATAAAGAATAACAATAGAAAAATTGTTTTTGTTTTATTTTTTTTTGTTAAGTGCACTTTTTAATATGAAATATTAATTTAAAAGGTTTTTGCGACCTATAGTGCAGATGTGTTTCGCTCTGACAACAACTATTGAGCTCTTCAGTAAGAATTGTTGTTGCCTTTCTTAGACACATGTTTTTAGTCGATGGCTACCGACGTATTTATAAAATAAGCTGCACTGATGTGCTGCAAATTATATAATTTCCAGGGGAATTTGGTTAAATTCTTGCACCCAGATAGTTGTTGTAATTGCCCGTGGTCTGGCATATTAATAAGAAGAAGATAAAGAATAACAATAGAAAAATTGTTTTTGTTTTTTTTTTTGTTAAGTGCACTTTTTAATATGAAATATTAATTTAAAAGGTTTTTGCGACCTATAGTGCAGATGTGTTTCGCTCTGACAACAACAATTGAGCTCTTCAGTAAGAATTGTTGTTGCCTTTCTTAGACACATGTTTTTAGTCGATGGCTACCGACGTATTTATAAAATAAGCTGCACTGATGTGCTGCAAATTATATAATTTCCAGGGGAATTTGGTTAAATTCTTGCACCCAGATAGTTGTTGTAATTGCCCGTGGTCTGGCATATTAATAAGAAGAAGATAAAGAATAACAATAGAAAATTTGTTTTTGTTTTTTTTTTTTTTGTTAAGTGCACTTTTTAATATGAAATATTAATTTAAAAGGTTTTTGCGACCTATAGTGCAGATGTGTTTCGCTCTGACAACAACAATTGAGCTCTTCAGTAAGAATTGTTGTTGCCTTTCTTAGACACATGTTTTTAGTCGATGGCTACCGACGTATTTATAAAATAAGCTGCACTGATGTGCTGCAAATTATATAATTTCCAGGGGAATTTGGTTAAATTCTTGCACCCAGATAGTTGTTGTAATTGCCCGTGGTCTGGCATATTAATAAGAAGAAGATAAAGAATAACAATAGAAAAATTGGTTTTGTTTTTTTTTTTTTTTTGTTAAGTGCACTTTTTAATATGAAATATTAATTTAAAAGGTTTTTGCGACCTATAGTGCAGATGTGTTTCGCTCTGACAACAACAATTGAGCTCTTCAGTAAGAATTGTTGTTGCCTTTCTTAGACACATGTTTTTAGTCGATGGCTACCGACGTATTTATAAAATAAGCTGCACTGATGTGCTGCAAATTATATAATTTCCAGGGGAATTTGGTTAAATTCTTGCACCCAGATAGTTGTTGTAATTGCCCGTGGTCTGGCATATTAATAAGAAGAAGATAAAGAATAACAATAGAAAAATTGTTTTTGTTTTTTTTTTTTTTGTTAAGTGCACATTTTAATATGAAATATTAATTTAAAAGGTTTTTGCGACCTATAGTGCAGATGTGTTTCGCTCTGACAACAACAATTGAGCTCTTCAGTAAGAATTGTTGTTGCCTTTCTTAGACACATGTTTTTAGTCGATGGCTACCGACGTATTTATAAAATAAGCTGCACTGATGTGCTGCAAATTATATAATTTCCAGGGGAATTTGCTTAAATTCTTGCACCCAGATAGTTGTTGTAATTGCCCGTGGTCTGGCATATTAATAAGAAGAAGATAAAGAATAACAATAGAAAAATTGTTTTTGTTTTTTTTTTTGTTAAGTGCACTTTTTAATATGAAATATTAATTTAAAAGGTTTTTGCGACCTATAGTGCAGATGTGTTTCGCTCTGACAACAACAATTGAGCTCTTCAGTAAGAATTGTTGTTGCCTTTCTTAGACACATGTTTTTAGTCGATGGCTACCGACGTATTTATAAAATAAGCTGCACTGATGTGCTGCAAATTATATAATTTCCAGGGGAATTTGGTTAAATTCTTGCACCCAGATAGTTGTTGTAATTGCCCGTGGTCTGGCATATTAATAAGAAGAAGATAAAGAATAACAATAGAAAATTTGTTTTTGTTTTTTTTTTTTTGTTAAGTGCACTTTTTAATATGAAATATTAATTTAAAAGGTTTTTGCGACCTATAGTGCAGATGTGTTTCGCTCTGACAACAACAATTGAGCTCTTCAGTAAGAATTGTTGTTGCCTTTCTTAGACACATGTTTTTAGTCGATGGCTACCGACGTATTTATAAAATAAGCTGCACTGATGTGCTGCAAATTATATAATTTCCAGGGGAATTTGGTTAAATTCTTGCACCCAGATAGTTGTTGTAATTGCCCGTGGTCTGGCATATTAATAAGAAGAAGATAAAGAATAACAATAGAAAATTTGTTTTTGTTTTTTTTTTTTTGTTAAGTGCACTTTTTAATATGAAATATTAATTTAAAAGGTTTTTGCGACCTATAGTGCAGATGTGTTTCGCTCTGACAACAACAATTGAGCTCTTCAGTAAGAATTGTTGTTGCCTTTCTTAGACACATGTTTTTAGTCGATGGCTACCGACGTATTTATAAAATAAGCTGCACTGATGTGCTGCAAATTATATAATTTCCAGGGGAATTTGGTTAAATTCTGGCACCCAGATAGTTGTTGTAATTGCCCGTGGTCTGGCATATTAATAAGAAGAAGATAAAGAATAACAATAGAAAAATTGTTTTTGTTTTTTTTTTTTTTTGTTAAGTGTACTTTTTAATATGAAATATTAATTTAAAAGGTTTTTGCGACCTATAGTGCAGATGTGTTTCGCTCTGACAACAACAATTGAGCTCTTCAGTAAGAATTGTTGTTGCCTTTCTTAGACACATGTTTTTAGTCGATGGCTACCGACGTATTTATAAAATAAGCTGCACTGATGTGCTGCAAATTATATAATTTCCAGGGGAATTTGGTTAAATTCTTGCACCCAGATAGTTGTTGTAATTGCCCGTGGTCTGGCATATTAATAAGAAGAAGATAAAGAATAACAATAGAAAAATTGTTTTTGTTTTTTTTTTTTTTGTTAAGTGCACTTTTTAATATGAAACGATGGCTACTTGGTAGAGTCGTCAAAGTCATTCAAGAAGAAGATGGATGTGCTCGAGTAGCAGATATAAAGACGTCCAGGGGCATTATTCGTCGCCCTATTCGAAAGCTAGCTCTTCTTCCGGCTTGAAAGGCGGTCCTTTCAAAGCGGGGGGAATGTTGGGTTACTTTATATAAACAATTTAACTAAATAAACAAAATGAATTACATGTATTTAACTATTTAATACAAAACTTAAAATTTATCGAATTTATAATTGTACCTATAAATCTCATCTCTAAATTGTTGAAATTATAAATACTTGAAATTCCCGCCTAAATACCAAGGTTCATCATGTTTAATTTTATGTATCTTACGATGTAACGCTCTTTTTAAGAAGAAACCGATGTTACATTTTAAGAAGAATAGTAAAGATAATCATAATCATACGTTAACTGAGACAATAAAGTTCAAAAAGAAGGTCTTTTCATTTACAAGTCGTAATTCAAGTTTTTGGTCGTTCGCTTTTCTAATTAATTTTTATCGATCTTAATAAATAAGTTAAGAAGTTGGAATTTTCCTGAAAATATTAAATCAAATTTTCCTTCTTCCCGGTTCGGAAAAAGATCCAATCGTACACATATATTGTAACTCAATAATGTATTAAAATTAAAGAAAAGCTAAAATTAGTTTACAAGTCCAATTTGTTTTCGTAACAATTCAAATGTTGTTCTTGGCAAAGGTTTTGTAAATATGTCTGCAAGTTGATCGCCAGTTGGAACGTACGACAGTTCAAAAGCATCTTTAGAAAACTTCTCCCTAATAAAATAAAATTTTACCTCTATGCGTTTGTAGTACTCAGGATTCTTCACAAGGCGAATGGCACTTTGATTGTCTAGAAAGCAATTTATTCATTAAATAGTCGCTTAAGCCAGATCATCTCTTTGACTGCCTGTGCACCCGCCATATACCTATTCGGCTTCCATGGTTGAGAGTGCCACACATTGTTGACGTTGTGATGACCAAGAAATTGGAGCGTCTTGTTTCAGAGTCACCAGCATAGTCAGAGTCACTGTAACAACTTGTAATTAGTTTAATATTGGATTTAAACAGTATACCCATAAGCTTCGTTCCTTTAACGTAACGTTAAATACGTTTGACAGCAGTAACATCTTGTAATCTCGGTTTTTCCAAATGACGACTCACTTCGCCAACAGCAAATGGAATATCAGGTGTGCTCCCCATAGCCAAGTACATAAGACTGCCAACAGCTTTTCATTTTGGCATTTCTGCATTCATGTCGTTTTCCTTGTAGACCAAACTATCCGCTGGTGTTGTCACTGGATTAAAATATATCATTTTGAATCTCACTAATATTTTACCCACATAGCTAGATTGTGCTAAATGAATTGATCCATCTGAACGTCGATCTATCTCCAAACCAAGAAAACAACGCGCTCTGGAGACTTTTACCTCAAAATTGTTTTTAAGGTAGTTGACAAGCTGGTCGATTGCTTCACTGCTTCTTGCTATAAGTCCGTCATCAATGTAAAGTGCCATTATGATATTCTTTCCAACAAAAACGCAAGGATCTGCTTCCGTCATTTTAAGTTCAAAAGAACACAAACAATTTGTAAACTTTATGTTCCAGCATCTGGAGGCCTGTTTGAGTCCATAAAGACTCCTCTTAAGCTTACACACACGGCCAGTTCTATCATCAAACCCCTTTGGCTGTCGCATGTATACCTCCTCCTCCAATTCTCCGTCCAGAAAAGCAAATGTTTGCTAGCAGCAATAGCGAGTATGGCTCTAATTGATCCAAATTTAGCAACTGGGCTTAAAGTTCCACTGTAGTCAACACCATATTGCTGAGAAAACCCTCGTGCGATTGACCTAGCTCTTAATCTTTCCGGTTCTTCAGCATCGAGTTGTTTTATTTTAAAGACCCATCTATTATTAACAACCTTTTTTCCTTTTGAAAGTTCAACGAGGTCCCACGTTGCATTTTTGTCGAACGCATCTATTTCCTCGCGCATAGCAACTTGCCATTTTTTTTTATCCTTAGATTCAGAAACATCTTCGTAGTCGTTCGGCTCAAACATAGACGATACAAAGGATTTAGAACCATCTTTTTCACTGCTTCTCAAACTTGAACTGATTGGATGAAATATTTCTGCTGGTCTGGGTACATCATGACTCATGAGAGTCTTCTTTGTACTCAAGTAAAGTTGCTGGTTCCTTTTTGATATGATCTATTGCTTCCTGATCTCTTTTATATTCTTCCTGCTGGCTTCCCTCTTTCGCAAAAACTTGAACATATCTCTGATCTGAAACGGACACATTTTTAAAAATCACATCGCGATTTACCTCAACCTTTTTGCTTCCAGGAAAATAGATCCGATAGCCTTTCATATTTTCTGGATACCCCACAAAAATACCTGGTTTAGACTTTGCATCGCATTTGCGTCGTTTCTATGAAGGTATAAGTGCATAACCATCTGTTCCAAACAATTGAATTTCACTAAACTTTATTTGATGGCCATTTTCATTTCATAAATCTACAGGACTTTTCCCAACAACGTCAGTCGGTCCCGGCCGTAGCGTTTAGAATAAATACAGAGAAATTAATAGCTTCTGCCTATACTACTATAGTTATAGTAGGCTCCAGGTCAAAAAAACACGGTTTTTTTAAATGGTGTGCGACGTTTCGAGCATGAATATACTTCATCAGGCCTTTTATGGAAAAAACATGTATATTAAAATATGTACATTTTCTCAACATCATAAATACATGTATATATAAACAATTATACAAAATGTCAATTTCACTTACAATTAAAATCAAGAGACTTATTGTCAAAGCATTTGAGCAGTAAAAACACATTGAATAAACTTTACGGAATACTAAAAAAAATAATAATATTAAAAACAAATATAATTATATAAAATATAAAAGTTTAAAAGGTTTTTGCGACCTATAGTGCAGATGTGTTTCGCTCTGACAACAACAATTGAGCTCTTCAGTAAGAATTGTTGTTGCCTTTCTTAGACACATGTTTTTAGTCGATGGCTACCGACGTATTTATAAAATAAGCTGCACTGATGTGCTGCAAATTATATAATTTCCAGGGGAATTTGGTTAAATTCTTGCACCCAGATAGTTGTTGTAATTGCCCGTGGTCTGGCATATTAATAAGAAGATAAAGAATAACAATAGAAAAATTGTTTTTGTTTTTTTTTTTTTTGTTAAGTGCACTTTTTAATATGAAATATTAATTTAAAAGGTTTTTGCGACCTATAGTGCAGATGTGTTTCGCTCTGACAACAACAATTGAGCTCTTCAGTAAGAATTGTTGTTGCCTTTCTTAGACACATGTTTTTAGTCGATGGCTACCGACGTATTTATAAAATAAGCTGCACTGATGTGCTGCAAATTATATAATTTCCAGGGGAATTTGGTTAAATTCTTGCACCCAGATAGTTGTTGTAATTGCCCGTGGTCTGGCATATTAATAAGAAGAAGATAAAGAATAACAATAGAAAAATTGTTTTTGTTTTTTTTTTTGTTAAGTGCACTTTTTAATATGAAATATTAATTTAAAAGGTTTTTGCGACCTATAGTGCAGATGTGTTTCGCTCTGACAACAACAATTGAGCTCTTCAGTAAGAATTGTTGTTGCCTTTCTTAGACACATGTTTTTAGTCGATGGCTACCGACGTATTTATAAAATAAGCTGCACTGATGTGCTGCAAATTATATAATTTCCAGGGGAATTTGGTTAAATTCTTGCACCCAGATAGTTGTTGTAATTGCCCGTGGTCTGGCATATTAATAAGAAGAAGATAAAGAATAACAATAGAAAATTTGTTTTTGTTTTTTTTTTTTTGTTAAGTGCACTTTTTAATATGAAATATTAATTTAAAAGGTTTTTGCGACCTATAGTGCAGATGTGTTTCGCTCTGACAACAACAATTGAGCTCTTCAGTAAGAATTGTTGTTGCCTTTCTTAGACACATGTTTTTAGTCGATGGCTACCGACGTATTTATAAAATAAGCTGCACTGATGTGCTGCAAATTATATAATTTCCAGGGGAATTTGGTTAAATTCTTGCACCCAGATAGTTGTAATTGCCCGTGGTCTGGCATATTAATAAGAAGAAGATAAAGAATAACAATAGAAAAATTGTTTTTGTTTTTTTTTTTTTTTGTTAAGTGCACTTTTTAATATGAAATATTAATTTAAAAGGTTTTTGCGACCTATAGTGCAGATGTGTTTCGCTCTGACAACAACAATTGAGCTCTTCAGTAAGAATTGTTGTTGCCTTTCTTAGACACATGTTTTTAGTCGATGGCTACCGACGTATTTATAAAATAAGCTGCACTGATGTGCTGCAAATTATATAATTTCCAGGGGAATTTGGTTAAATTCTTGCACCCAGATAGTTGTTGTAATTGCCCGTGGTCTGGCATAAAAAAGGCAACAACAATTCTTACTGAAGAGCTCAATTGTTGTTGTCAGAGCGAAACACATCTGCACTATAGGTCGCAAAAACCTTTTAAATTAATATTTCATATTAAAAAGTGCACTTAACAAAAAAAAAAAAAAACAAAAACAATTTTTCTATTGTTATTCTTTATCTTCTTCTTATTAATATGCCAGACCACGGGCAATTACAACAACTATCTGGGTGCAAGAATTTAACCAAATTCCCCTGGAAATTATATAATTTGCAGCACATCAGTGCAGCTTATTTTATAAATACGTCGGTAGCCATCGACTAAAAACATGTGTCTAAGAAAGGCAACAACAATTCTTACTGAAGAGCTCAATTGTTGTTGTCAGAGCGAAACACATCTGCACTATAGGTCGCAAAAACCTTTTAAATTAATATTTCATATTAAAAAGTGCACTTAACAAAAAAAAAAAACAAAAACAATTTTTCTATTGTTATTCTTTATCTTCTTCTTATTAATATGCCAGACCACGGGCAATTACAACAACTATCTGGGTGCAAGAATTTAACCAAATTCCCCTGGAAATTATATAATTTGCAGCACATCAGTGCAGCTTATTTTATAAATACGTCGGTAGCCATCGACTAAAAACATGTGTCTAAGAAAGGCAACAACAATTCTTACTGAAGAGCTCAATTGTTGTTGTCAGAGCGAAACACATCTGCACTATAGGTCGCAAAAACCTTTTAAATTAATATTTCATATTAAAAAGTGCACTTAACAAAAAAAAAAAAACAAAAACAATTTTTCTATTGTTATTCTTTATCTTCTTCTTATTAATATGCCAGACCACGGGCAATTACAACAACTATCTGGGTGCAAGAATTTAACCAAATTCCCCTGGAAATTATATAATTTGCAGCACATCAGTGCAGCTTATTTTATAAATACGTCGGTAGCTATCGACTAAAAACATGTGTCTAAGAAAGGCAACAACAATTCTTACTGAAGAGCTCAATTGTTGTTGTCAGAGCGAAACACATCTGCACTATAGGTCGCAAAAACCTTTTTAATTAATATTTCATATTAAAAAGTGCACTTAACACAAAAAAAAAAAAAAAAAAAAAAAAAAAAAAAAAAAACAATTTTTCTATTGTTATTCTTTATCTTCTTCTTATTAAAATATAAAAGTTGAAAATAATTACTTTTTAACGGAAAATTTAAATTTGAATTTAAACTTTTTATTTAAATAAACCAACCGAGATAGCACTCATTTATGTGACTACTGTTGTCTTGTTAATTTTCTTAAACAGCTGGTTGTATATGATGCTGAGCTTTTCGCAATCAGATCGTCTATTCATTGCACTCTCCGTGTTGTTGATGTGCAACATTTCTAGCAACATCCTCTTGTTCTGATCTCTTTCCACTTCCAGAATCATAACATTTTCTAAAGCAGGCGTGTGGTACTGCTCTATGCAATGAAGTGCAAGTGCAGTTTTCTGAGACCCACCGTTGTTTAAATCAGAGCGATGGCCTGAGAGACGATTTCGAAGCTTTTTCTTGGATGTGCCCACATACACAGAATCACAATCCATCTCCCTTCCACTCTGACAATTAATTTGGTAAACAACATCAGACTTATCCATTTTATCGATTTTTCCCTTTGTGTTGGTAAACAGCAAAGATTTAAGTGTTTTTGCAGACTTAAAAGCTATTCTCGTGTTTTCTTTGTTTCGTATAGGTGCTGCTTTCAAACGAGTAGAAAGAGATGGTATAAACAATGCACTCCGGTAAATAAGAGGTGTATCATTTACGGGAGTGTTTTCGTTTTTTCTCCGATGATGATTGTTTATCAATTTGTTGGTGACGTGTGCGGGGAAACAGTTGGAACATAGGTTTGTTCTTGATAACTTGTATGTTTTTTTTGCCGAAAAATGGAATGACTGTTATCAAGTACTCGATTGATGAAATTTTGTGCAGTGTTAAATTTAACTTGTTTTGACTGCTTTGAATGAAAATTTATCAGCCGTCCGCTGCATCGAATGGCTTTTACGTCAAGGTACGGCAGTTCTCCTTCTTTCTCTATTTCTACCGTTAATTGAATACGTTTATGGTTAGAATTCAAACATTCTAGTGTGGTCTGAAAACTATTTGTTTTGACTATAGCGAATAAGTCATCAACATACTTGGTTACAATTTTTACAATTTTGCCAAGGACAAAACTTCTCCCGTGGATGAGAGTTCTTGCCGCTTTCACAATCGTACTCATCTTCCTTTCTGCCCTGCCGTTCTACTGCGGAGTGTAAAATTCCATAGTTTGATGCCGAATAGAGTCTCTATCAAGCAATGACTTTACACCAGAATTCACGAATTCCAGCCCATTGTCCGTCCGAACAACCTTAAGTTTTGTCCCTGCCTCCATAGTAATTCTGTTGATAAAAACCTTGAAGCAATCCAAAACCTCTGTTTTCTCCTTAAAGAAAAACACCACTCTAAAAAGCGAATAATCGTCTTTAAACAACAAGAAATATTTAGATCCGCCTATCGAAGTGTGCTGCATAGGGCCACCCAGGTACGCATGGACGAGTTCACCTACCACACTTGCTCTGCTAGTACTTTTCTCAAATGGCAATCTATGGAGTTCCCTAAAGCGTAAGCATCGCAAAAGATATTATTTTCGTCGATAAAGTCTATATCATGCTGTTTAAGGAAACTTCGCACATATTGAACGTTTTGATGACAGAATAAACCATTCATGGGATTTAGCTTCACTTGTAGCTACCAAAGTACACACAAAACCGTCACAAGTATGACCTAACGATTCCTTTTGAGCAACGTTTCCATATTGGGCTGGACAATCTTTCTTCCAATGCCTACGTTTGTTGCATTGAAGCATTTTCCCGGTTCGCCCTTTGATTTGTTTGAATTGTGTGCCCGCATGTTTCCACCCACCATCAAAGCACTTGCTGTACTTTTAGTACAACTACTAGATTGAGAAATTAAACGGGACTCTTCCATAATCAAGCGTGCCGTTAAATTTTCAATCGATCTATCAATCGATGCCGTTGATACCCAGGCAGAAAAAAAATGGTTGAATTCTGGCGGCAACGTCATCCATATTTTGTGATAAGCATGTTTGGCGAAATCGATTCACCACAATCTTTCAACTGCTGGGCTATTGATTCCAGCTTTGAAACATGGGTTGCGATATCATCGCCTGGAAAAACCATAATATCTCTGCTGGATAATACGGGTGTTTGTTTGAGCGTTTTGCTCATACGCGGACTGTAACTTTTTGCACATGTCATGTGACGTAGTGCAGTTCATTACATGAACTAGCGCTTGGTGACCCAAGCTCATGACGATCATTTTCTGCGCTCTCCTGTCCAATTTCTGCCACTCCAACACCTTGTCGGCCAGAGCTGGCAATGGGCATGTTCTTTCACCCATCACCACATCAAATATATCCCCAGCATTAAGCATAACTCTAATCTTGAACTTCCATGTGCTCCACTGATGTGCGCTGAGAAGTTTGTCAATTTTGATCAGATCACTTTCCATAATTACCTACTAAATTATTTAACCAAACTAAACTCTTCCGAATAATAAGAAAAAAGAATGGCAAAAGATTAAATTTTTATCAGCAACTAATAACTCAGATTTAGTTTAACTGTTAAAAAAAAATATTAAAAAGTACCGGTAAATTGTGGACTTGGGTCTGGGACCATAACCTGTTAAATGAAAATGCGACCGATCAGTTAGAGGTTCAAGACAAGAGTAATTTTATTATGAGTTCATACTTCATAGTTTGACTTGACATTGACACTATTTAGTGGGAAGTGAGGGAGGGCAAGAAAATTAAAGTGACAGTATAAGAGTTTTTAATTTTATTATGAGTTCATACTTCATAGTTTGACTTGACATTGACACTATTTAGTGGGAAGTGAGAGAGGGCAAGAAAATTAAAGTGACAGTATAAGAGTTATTAACTTTAATATAAATGAATACATTCAACAACAATGATGGATGATGAGTAAAAAAAACAGTCGGTGTCGGCGGCGCACAGTGGTCCGTTTGTTAAATTCTGTGGACAAAAATATTTTCCCACGCCAATTCCTGACGGAAATTAATGAAATTTTTTACACTTACCCCCATATTAATAAACGAAGCTAGCGGCGAGTTATCTTTAACTCGCGGATTAGGATCAAGATTTCTGCCACTTACGAGCTAGCTAAACCGCCAAAGACGGTAGTTTAGCGAAGGATTAACTATGACAAACAAATATACCTTCCTTGGTGGTTTAGCTTGCTCGTAATTGGCAGAAATCTTACTCCTAATCCACGAGTAAAAGATAGATTTGTCTATAAATATGGGGGTTAATGATTTGGGGACGCAGAATTCAGTGGTACTGCCTATATTTTGGTACTCAAAATGGGGGCTTTGTAATGGTTCGATATGTTAAAGTTCCAAAGATAATGTTTAAAAAGTCTTAAGATATGTGCCCAAATGTGTACTAAAATATAAAAATGGTTTGAATATAGATATGTACCAAATTTCGAAAATTTTATCCCAAATGTTCCGCCAATTTCACTAGGGATTAGAATTGTTTTGTGTGATATTCCTTTAATTTATTTTTATGGAAATTTTTTTGACCAAATCTGATCGAACCTCATATAAATTTGACAATTCTCTTGGTTTAAAGTTGGTAAATCAAATTTTCGGTCAATAATATATTTAAGTACACATTCGGGCACATATCCTAAGACATTTTAAACATAAATTTCATAAGATTCCTGGCTTTGAAAAGGCGTTCTTTGGAACTTTTACATTAAGAACCATGTTCCGGCCTAAATTGTGAAGTCCTCATTTCGAGAACAAAAATATAGGCAGTACCACTAGATTCAGCTTCCCCAAATCATAAAGTGTACCAAATTTCATTAATTTCCGTCAAGAATTGGCGTGAGAAAAGATTTTTGTCCACAGAATTCAACAAATGGACCACTGTGCGGCGGTCGGGTCGTTTGAGATTAGCTGCTGTCTTGCGGTCGATACATGAACTGTCGCATTATTTATTTGAATAATTAAATTCAAATATTTGGCAGGAAATTAATTCATGTGGATTGTTTATTTATAGATTCCTACATCACTCCCCTTCCAGTAATGTACTTACGTAGTTAATTTCCAAATCTTTCGTCTCGTCTTCTTGTTGATGTCATCGACGGTAGTTGGACCGATGGGGGATGAAGGTGATAAAGGTGATGGTTGGTTTGTAGCTGAGTGTTGAAATTTACTATCGTCTGAAAGTAGAAAAGCGGGTTTTAATCGATCAATAGAAACTCTGATGTCTTTTCCTCGAATTTTGAGAACAAAGAATTTGTCAGCTCATTTTACGACTGGAAATGGGCCCTCGTATGGCTGCTGTAGTCCAATTCTACCTGAATCTCATCTCAAGCAAACATGAGATGCCGTTGACAGTTCCTTGAAAATGAAGACTGCTCGTGAGCCATGATTTGACGCTAAAACTGGCATAAGATCTACAAAGTGTCGTCGAAGTTGATTCACGTAGCATTGATGTTTCAAGTTGGTGATAAAAACTCACCGGGTAGTCTGAAGGGTTCGCCGTATACCATTTCTGCTACTGTGGCTTAGAGGTCTTCTTTGAAGGATGCTATGAGTCCCAGAAGTACAACGGGCAGTTCATCAGCCCATGCTGGTGATTCATGATACTCTATAGCGGACTTCAGCTGTCGATGAAACCTTTCGACCATACCATTAGCTGCTGGATGGTACGCAGTAGTTGTTAAATAGTTGATACCAAACAGTTTAGCTAGAGCCTGGAAAAGATCGGATAAAAATTGTCTACCGCGGTTGGAAGTTACCTTGAGTGCCACTTTAAAACGAGCTAGCCAATTTGAGAAGAGCGTTCTCGCTAGTGTTTCTGCTGTAGAATCATCTAAGGGGTAAGCTTCAGGTCAGCGAGAAAAACGATCGATGATGGTTAGGCAAAATCTGGATCCTCGAGAGTATGGAAGTGGTCCAACGAGTCAACATGTATGTGCTCGAATCTTGAAACTGTTAGCTCATAGTCTTTGAACGGGAAGAAGTATGACGAATTATCTTTGAACGTTGGAACGGGATACATGATTTCACCCATATTCTGCAATCTTTTCGTATTGACGGCCAGACAAATTTCGAAGAAACTAATTATACTGAAGCATTTGCATCAGGGTGGCTCAAACTGTGAAGTGAATCAAATACTTGATGACGATAAGGTTGCGTTACGAAGGCGAGCAATATCACAGTGTTTCTGCAGTTCGGTGTTTGGAAGTGGAACTTTGACAACCATAATGCAGAATCAGATGGTAGAATGTTTTTAAGTTCTACGTCACCTGCTTGCCATGCTGCAAGTTCTTCGAAATTCACCGCTTTGCTGATACCCTCTACTCGTGACAAGGTGTCTTCTACAACGTTATCATTTCCAGCTATGTGTTTGACGTCCGCTGAAAACTGGCCAATGAGGTCAAGACACCTAAGCTGTCGATGTGATGCCTTCCAGGTTTTTGACTGATTGCGAAGACCAACGGTTTATACTTACTTACTTACTTAGATCCTTGACCCCTCTAAGGGGCACAGGGCGTCAACTACCGCTATACGCCATCTCGTTCGGTTTCTGGAAATGTATTTTAGCTCTCCCCAACTTTTACCGAGCTTTTGGGATTCCTTGTCGACTGTTCTGCGCCAAGATTTTCTCTGGCCTCCAGGTCTTCTGCCATCTTGGATGAGTGGATCCCACTCCATTGCATGTCTTGCAATAGAGTCTGCACCACGACGTAGGGTGTGACCAATCCACTGCCACTTTCTTTTCCTAATAACGATGTCAATAGGACTTTGACCCGTTCTCCGAAGGAGTTCCTGGTTGGAGATGGTGTTCGGCCAAGAAATCCTTAGGATGTTTCGGAGACATCTATTTTCGAAAGTTTGTAGCTTCCTTGTGACCGAGGCGTTCACTTTCCATGTACTACACCCATATAGTAGTACTGACTCTACGTTCGACCGGAACAGTCGCAGCTTGGTCTTCGTACTGTAGACGTTGCTCCTCCAAACTTTAGACAGCATGCCAAAAGCAGCTTAAGCTTTGCCGATTCGGCAGTTAACATCTTCATCCGTACCACCGCCGTCTTTTGAGACAACACTACCCAGGTACAGGAAGTTGTCCACCGCTTCAACCGGCTGTCCCGCAACGACAACTTGAGAAGAAGATTCAGAAATGTTGAGGATTTTTGTTTTCTCGGTGTTGATCCTCAAACCGACTTTGCTTACCTCGCATTCCAGATTAGTCACCATATGATGAAGATCCATAATGTTGTGCGAGAGCAAACAAATATCGTCAGCGTAATCAAGATGTTGCAGGAACGAAAACATCGTCCATCGAATTCAACGCGCTTGCTCGTTTAGAGCTGCATGAAGGACATCCCCTATAACCACCAGGAAAAGTAGTGGAGATAGCAAACATCCTTGACGAACTCCGCTATGGATATCGAAGTCCTCTGATACCTTTCCGTTGTGTAAGACTTGACACGATGAGCGAAGAGCAAATGAAGAGGGGAGCGGAACTCCACGCATTGTTCTATTATGATCCTCAAGGTGTTGATGTGATCAATGCAGGATGAGCCTGCACGAAATCCCATTTGCTCTTTGTCGAGATTAGAATCGAGATGTTCTTTGATTCGTTCCAAGATTATTTTCGCCATTATCTTTGCCACCGCGGGGAGGACACAGATCCCTCTCCAGTTTCCGCAATCCGTAAGATTTCCCTTTTTTGGCAGTTTGACGATCATCCCTTTTTTCCATTCAATGGGGAAACTTTCGTTCTCCCATGCCTGTGCTATTAAGGGGTGTAGCAACTTCGCTGATGTTTGTGGATCTGCTTGGTAGAGCTCAGCGGGAATGCCGTCCAAACCTACGGCTTTGTTGTTCTTGAGGGATTTGATTGCTGATGTTATCTCGGCTAAACTGGGAGGGCAGGTGCGAATACGGGAACTAGTTTATACGAATAGCTCATTTTGGTTAGGGGCTGGAATACCTCCGTTATCGCCTATGTGGTTGAGCACGCTAGCAAAATGTTCCTTCCATCTCCTGAGCTGATCCTCATCCGAAACTAGCAGGGTGCCGTCTACATCCTTGACGAGGTGTTGTTTTCGGGAGTTGTTGATTCCAACCAATTCCTTGGTTATGTTGTAGACGGTACCACTGTCGCAACTAGATGCTGCTTCCTCTGCCTGTTCTGCGAGGACATTTACGCGCCTCCTTTTGTCACGTCTGACACTACGCTGCACTTCTTTCCTTTTCCTACGGTACTGAGACTCGATGTTAAATCTCTCACCTACTGGGCAGCCGCAAGTTGGGATCTAATCGCGTTCCTTTCTTCAATCTTACTCCATGTATCTGCAGAAAGCCATGTGCTTTGGCTTCTCTGCCTTATACCCAAAGACTCAGTTGCGGCAGTTGCAAACGCCTTTTTCGCATTGCTCCAGTGTTGGTCTGCATTTTCTGGCGTGGCAATGCTGATAACTTCTGCTTCTGCGGCGAGGCGGTCCTTATATCTTTGGCGCACTGTAGGATCCCGTAATCTGTCGGTATTGTACCTGGGTGTAAGCAGGAAGTTTTGCCCGTTTCCATGTACTGAAGCAATTCGAAGTCGAACGTAGGCAAGCATAAGATGATGATCGTGAGCTAACCCTACATCAGCACCGCGTCTGTTTCGGACGTCGAGAAGACAATTTTTAAAGCGCTTGCTAATAGCAAAGTGATCGATTAAGTTCGCTGTACATTGACGATCTGTGGATAACCAACTTATCTTGTGCGAGATCCTATGCTCGAACAGAGTACCTCCAATGACTAGCTGATTTGCGTTACAGAAGTCAACAAACCGCTCTCCATTGTCGTTCCGTTCACCGATACCATGGTTAGCCAGAACGTGCTTCAACGCTGTTGTCCTGACCAACATTAGCATTAAGATCTCCCATTACGATAGTGATGTCTCCATTCGGCGAGCTTCTGAAAACCGCGCTAAGTTGGCTGTAAAATTCGTCCTTTTCAGCGTCCGACGCTTCCTCAGTTGGGGCATAGCACTGGATGATGGTGATTCTTAATTTACTCTGGAACCTGGCTGTCAATATAAGACTAAGACTTTGCCGCGCCTTTGGAGTCAACATTAAACCTACGCCGGAACATCGGGAGCTTCCAACTGGTTTTCCGGAGTAAATAAAGAAAGTGCTTTTCGAAGGTGAATCCACCTACCCTGCGCTCAACCATCTCACTTTACTCAGACCCAAGATGTCTAGGTTGTACCTTAGGAGTTCTTTCTCAAGTTGGAGGAATCTGGCGTTGTTAGGGCCTTCTTCGCGGTTATCGAGAAGGGTTTTAATATTCCAGAATCCAATCTTTGTCCTTGTTCGATAGCCAAAAGTCGTCATCGTTTGATCATTCCTTATCCGAGGCTGTAGTTGGCGATTCGAAGCGGTTGATTTCTTTACATGTGGTAGGTTGCGAACCCGTCACACGACCCCCAGACCCGGAGGGCCGGATCCTTGTGTAGCCTTAGGACAGCAGGTCGGATAATTGATACCAGTAGCCCACTACGGGGATATGAGTGCTGCCGTTGACACTTGAAGGGTTCATCCGCCACCATCTCTTTTTCAGCACCCTGGCTAGTACTGAAATTCCTTACCGACCTCAGCTCTTAATATTTCAGAGTAGCTCACGTAAGGTCTCTGTCGTCAATACTGTTGGTGACACCGTTGATTCTGATGAATTCATCCGCCGCACACCTTCTTTCTGATGGGCTCGTCTTAGACTTCAGCCGACTTATACAGCCAGTCATTTCCGACAGAGTATTTATAGTGTTGCTATTTTTGTCTTGTTCAACAGTCGCGCTTATTTGTTTGGCAAGTCAAGCCCGGATCGACGAGACCAGTACCCGATGGTTACCACTTGGAGGTAAAATAACCACAATTGATGTAAAGTATTCGTTACATCACTGGACATCGCCGTGTTGACGCCACTCAGTGACTACCCGTGTCCTACAACATCCAACCATCAACGGTTTATGGTCCGTGAAGATGGTAAAATTTCTAGCTTCTAGCATAAACTTGAAATATTTTACAGCGGAATAGAGGGCTTAAAGTTCCCTGTCATACGTGCTATATTTTTTGTTGAGCCTTGTTGAAATTTTTGGCAAAATACGAGAGGCTGCCAACTCAACGGTGATTTTTGTTATAAGACTGCACCCATCGCACAGTCTGATGCGTCCGTAAAGAGCCCCCACTCTAATGTTGGATTTTGATAGGCGAGCAAGGCGGTATCTATGAGAGCATCTTTACATGCGTTAAATGCTTGCTGCAGATTTGGTGTCCGATCGATGTTTTGGTTACCTTGCTTCTTTGGTCCTTTAAGACACTTGTTCAATGGGGCTTGTAGCTTGGCTGCATTTTTAATGAAGCGTCTATATAAATTAATAGAACGAAGAAATCTTCGGAGCTGCTTTACATGAGCTGGAGGCTTACAATCGATGATATAGCCTTGGTCCGTTCCTCAGGAGGTTCGATTCCATCACTTGAGATTAAGTAATCTAAAAATGTGATTTAAGACTTACCAAACTCGCACTTAGCTACGTTTACGACCACGCCATACTCGTCCAATCTTTCAAAAAGATTTCGCAGAAGTGGAAAATTTTGTTCTTCATTATCTGATGCCACCAAAATGTCGTCGACGACAAACGGAAAACACAAATTGAGACCATTTGTGACATCGTCGATGAACCTCTGAAAAGTTTGGGCCGCGTTTCTGAGTCCAAACGTCATGAACATGAACTCAAAGAGGGTGTAATTATGGCTGTCTTCTTGATGTCGTTCGGTACGATTGGTATCTGGTTGAACGCTTTTACCAGATCGATCTTGGAAAAAATCTTCTTACCCGCGAGATTAGCTGAACAATCCTGTAGGTTACGTGGAGGATAGTTGTCTGGGATCGTACGGTCATTCAAGGTGCGATAATCACCGCAAGTGGCGATGACCAGCAGCTTTCAGAACGCTGAGCTATTTCCATTTTGAATATTGTTTTGCACTCACTTTTTGCAATTTTCATCTTGTCAGGAGCAAAATGTCGTGCTTTGCAGCTAACTGGAGGACCGCTGGTTGTGCTGATGAGGTGAACAGTGTAATGACGAATTTACTTGAAGGCTCCATCTAGTCGAGTCAAACTCTGATATTGTTTGAGCAGTTCGATGGACCTAGAAGTACCACAAACAGATTTGATTTGTGTAGAGATCACATGTGCTTGAAAACCTCGTGTTGAAAGTCCGGTGACTCCATCTAGTAATATACTATACGAAACGTCAACGGCAAGGTACGAAAACTGTTGACTTTTATTTATGACGTTGACCAGTATACGGAAATACTGAAACATCGGCACCCGTGTCAAATAGACTCCGTTCAGTTTATATTTTCAGTACAGGCCTTATGGGAGAGCTTTTTCAAACATACACGTGCCGGCTGGTGTTTGCATGGCACTCAACTTAAGAAATTGCCTGTTAAATAACTTCCATTGAAATTGTTTTTGTAATATTCCATTGTGACTTGGTAAGTTGCGTTCAACGACGCGACGTCTGCATGTCACAAAGAGTACCCTGTATGTGATATCAACTTTTTTTTCGATTAAACTTCCAATGCATTTCCCATAAGAGAAAACCACAAACAGCTCTTAGAAAAATTAGTTTTACCAAATTAATTTATATGAACGGGCATACATAACACAATTACAATAGAATAATAAAATATGTAAGTTTGTAAATCAAGAGGAAAATATTATTGAAACTTAATACTTATTTGCTCTATTTTGCAGTTAAAAATGTAGGCAGACCTGTGTTGTTGTTTTCTAAAATGGATGAATGTCGCCGTCAAAATCATATCATGTGCTAAAGAGGGAAGGGCTTTTAGGGAACTAGAGTTACCCATGGATTTAAATGAAATATTATTTTTACATATTTATTTCAGTAAAAGAAGAAGAATTGTGGTAGATGCACTTAAGCAGTCGCGCGAAAGAGAATATACATACATAAATGTTGTATCACCTATCTGCTGGATAAGATGGATGTTGGTTTGAGCCTTTTGCTCATACACGGACTGTAACTTTTTCCACGTATCATGTGACGTAGTGCAGTTCATAACTTGAACGAGCGCCTGTTGACCCAAGCTCCTGACGATCATTTTCTGCGCTCTCCTGTCCAATTTCTGCCACTCCAACACCTTGTCGGCCAGAACTGGCAATGGGCATGTTCTTACACCCGTCACCACATCAAATATATCCCCAGCATTAAGCATAACTCTAATCTTGAACTTCCATGTGCTGCACTGATGGGCGCTGAGAAGTTTGTCAATTTTGATCAGATCACTTTCCATAATTACCTGCTAAATTATTTAACCAAAGTAAACTCTTCCGAATAATTAGAAAAAAGAATGGCAACAGATTAAACTTTTATCAGCAACTAATAACTCAGATTTAGTTTTACTGTTAAAAAAAAATATTAAAAAGTACCGGTAAATTGTGGACTTGGGTCTGGGCCCATAACCTGTTAAATGAAAATGCGACCGATCAGTTAGAGGTCCAAGACAAGAGTAATTTTATTATAAGTTCATACTTCATAGTTTGACTTGACATTGGAACTATTTAGTGGAAAGTGAGAGAGAGCAAGACAATTAAAGTGATAGTATAAGAGTAATTTACTTTAATATAAATGAATACATTCAACAACGATGATGGATGATGACTAAAAAAACAGTCGGCGCCGGCGGCGCACAGTGGTCCGTTTGTTAAATTCTGTAGACAAAATTATTTTCCCACGCCAATTTTTGACGGAAATTAATGAAATTTTGAACACTTACCCCCATATTAATAAACGAAGCTAGCGGCGAGTTATCTTTAACTCGCGGATTATGGTCAAGATTTCTGCCACTTACGAGCTAGCTAAACCGCCAAGGACGGTAGTTTAGCGAAGAATTATCTAGGACAAATAAATATACCTTCCTTGGTGGTTTAGCTAGCTCGTAATTGGCAGAAATCTTACTCCTAATCCACGAGTAAAAGATAGCTTTGTTTATTAATATGGGGGTTAATGATTTGGGGACGCAGAATTCAGCCTATATTTTGGAACTCAAAATGGGGGCTTTGCAATTTATGCCAGAACATGGTTTGATATGTAAAAGTTCCAAAGATAATTTTTGAAATGTCTTAAGATATGTGCCAAAATTTTTACTAAAATATAAAAATGGTTCAAATATAGATATTTACCCAATTTAGAAAATTTAATCCCAAATGTTCCGCCAATTTCACTAGGGATTAGAATTGTTTTGTGTGATATTCCTTTAATTTATTTGTATGGAATTTTTTTTGACCAAATCTGATCGAACCTCATACAAATTTGACAATTATCTTGGTTTAAAGTTGGTAAATCAAATTTTCGGTAAATAACTTCTTCTTCTGAAAAACTCGAAATAGTGTAAAATAAAATCTGTACAAAATTTGTTCTTTTTTTAACATCTTTTGAATCTGATATCAAACTAAGAATTTAAATATTTAACAGTTGTTCAATAATCGTCAAATAGCCGTTATGTACACTTATTAACCTTTTCAACTATTTTATAAATAAGGGTTACTTAACGATTATTTCACAACTGTAAACTATCAGAATTCTTAGTTTTACATCAGATTCAAATGATGCAATAAAAAATATAAATTTTTGTACAGGTGTTATTTAACAATATTTTATAAATAAACAAAATTAAAGCAATATCAAACAAATTAATTCTAATAAATTTTAATTCTAAAAATTTGATACATATCTGTACTGGAACCATTTTTATATTTTAGTACACATTCGGGCACATATCCTAAGACATTTTAAACATAAATTTCATAAGATTCCTGGCTTTGAAAAGGCGTTCTGGCCTAAATTGTGAAGCCCTCATTTCGAGAACAAAAATATAGGCATTACCACTGGATTCAGCTTCCCCAAATCATTAAGTGTACCAAATTTCATTAATTTCCGTCAAGAATTGGCGTGATCAAAAGATTTTTGTCCACAGAATTCAACAAATGTACAACTGTGCGGCGGTCGGATCGTTTGAGATTAGCTGCTGTCTTATGGTCGATACATGAACTGTCGTATTATTTATTTGAATAATTAAATTCAAATATTTGGCAGGAAATTAATTCATGTGGATTGTTTAATTATAGATTCCTACATCACTCCCCTTCCATTAATGTACTTACGTAGTTAATTTCCTAATCTTTCGTCTCGTCTTCTTGTTGATGTCATCGACGGTAGTTGGACCGATGGGGGATGAAGGTGATAAAGGTGATGGTTGGTTTGTAGCTGAGTGTTGAAATTTACTATCGTCTGAAAGTAGAAAAGCGGGTTTTAATCGATCAATAGAAACTTTGATGTCTTTTCCTCGAATTTTGAGAACAAAGAATATGTCAGCTCATTTTACGACTGGAAATGGGCCCTCGTATGGCTGCTGTAGTCCAATTCTGACTGAATCTCATCTCAAGCAAACATGAGATGCCGTTGACAGTTCCTTGAAAATGAAGACTGCTTGTGAGCCATGATTTGACGCTAAAACTGGCATAAGATCTACAAAGTGTCGTCGAAGTTGATTCACGTAGCATTGATGTTTCAAGTTGGTGATAAAAACTCACCGGGTAGTCTGATGGGTTCTCCGTATACCATTTCTGCTACTGTGGCTTAGAGGTCTTCTTTGAAGGATGCTATGAGTACCAGAAGTACAACGGGCAGTTCATCAGCCCATGCTGGTGATTCATGATACTCTATAGCGGACTTCAGCTGTCGATGAAACCTTTCGACCATACCATTAGCTGCTGGATGGTACGCAGTAGTTGTTAAATGGTTGATACCAAACAGTTTAGCTAGAGCCTGAAAAAGATCGGATAAAAATTGTCTACCGCGGTTAGAAGTTACCTTGAGTGCCACTATAAAACGAGCTACTCAATTTGAGAAGAGCGTTCTCGCTAGTGTTTCTGTTGTAGAATCATCTAAGGGGTAAGCTTCAGGTCAGCGAGGAAAACGATCGATGATGGTTAGGCAAAATCTGGATCCTCGAGAGTATGGAAGTGGTCCAACGAAGTCAACATGTATGTGCTCAAATCTTGAAGCTGTTAGCTCATAGTCTTTGAACGGGAAGAAGTATGACGAGTTATCTTTGAACGTTGGAACGGGATACATGATTTCACCCATATTCTGCAATCTTTTCGTATTGACGGCCAGACAAATTTCGAAGAAACTAATTATACTGAAGCATTTGCATCAGGGTGGCTCAAACTGTAAAGTGAATCAAATACTTGATGACGATAAGGTTGCGTTACGAAGGCGAGCAATATCACAGTGTATCTGCAGTTCGGTGTTTGGAAGTGGAACTTTGACAACCATAATGCAGAATCAGATGGTAGAATGTTTTTAAGTTCTACGTCACCTGCTTGCCATGCTGCAAGTTCTTCGAAATTCACCGCTTTGCTGATACCCTCTACTCGTGACAAGGTGTCTTCTACAACGTTATCATTTCCAGCTATGTGTTTCATGTCCGCTGAAAACTGACCAATGAGGTCAAGACACCTAAACTGTCGATGTGATGCCTTCTCAGGTTTTTGATTGACTGCGAACACCAACGGTTTATGGTCCGTGAAGATGGTACAATTTCTAGCTTCTAGCATAAACTTGAAATATTTTACAGCGGAATAGAGGGCTTAAAGTTCCCTGTCATACGTGCTATATTTTTTGTTGAGCCTTGTTGAAATTTTTGGCAAAATACGAGAGGCTGCCAACTCAACGGTGATTTTTGTTGTAAGACTGCACCCATCGCACAGTTTGATGCGTCCGTAAAGAGCCCCCATTCTAATGTTGGATTTGGATAGGCGAGCAAGGCGGTATCTATGAGAGCATCTTTACATGCTTTAAATGCTTGCTGCAGATTTGGTGTCCGATCGATGTTTTGGTTACCTTGCTTCTTTGGTCCTTTAAGACACTTGTTCAATGGGGCTTGTAGCTTGGCTGCATTTTTAATAAAGCGTCTATATAAATTAATAGAACGAAGAAATCTTCGGAGCTGCTTTACATGAGCTGGAGGCTTACAATCGATGATATAGCCTTCGTCCGTTCCTCAGGTGGTTCGATTCCATCACTTGAGATTAAGTAACCTAAAAATGTGATTTTAGACTTACCAAACTCGCACTTAGCTACGTTTACGACCACGCCATACTTGTCCAATCTTTCAAAAAGACTTTGCAGAAGTTGAAAATTTTGTTCTTCATTATCTGATGTTACCAAAATCTCGTCGACGACAAACGGAAAACACAAATTGAGACCATTTGTGACATCGTCGATGAACCTCTGAAAAGTTTGGGCCGCGTTTCTGAGTCCAAACGTCATGAACATGAACTCAAAGAGGGTGTAATTATGGCTGTCTTCTTGATGTCGTTCGGTACGATTGGTATCTGGTTGAACGCTTTTACCAGATCGATCTTGGAAAAAATCTTCTTACCCGCGAGATTAGCTGAACAATCCTGTAGGTTACGTGGAGGATAGTTGTCTGGGATCGTACGGTCATTCAAGGTGCGATAATCACCGCAAGTGGCGATGACCAGCAGCTTTCAGAACGCTGAGCTATTTCCATTTTGAATATTGTTTTGCACTCACTTTTTGCAATTTTCATCTTGTCAGGAGCAAAATGTCGTGCTTTGCAGCTAACTGGAGGACCGCTGGTTGTGCTGATGTGGTGAATAGTGTAATGACGAATTTACTTGAAGGCTCCATCTGGTCGAGTCAAACTCGGATATTGTTTGAGCAGTTCGATGGACCTAGAAGTACCGCAAACAGATTTGATTTGTGTAGAGATCAAATGTTAATGAAAACCTCGTGTAGAAAAACCTGCGGTGATTCCATCTAGTAATATACTACACGAAACGTCAACGGCAAGGTACGAAAACTGTTGGTTGTTACAGAAGTTCCGTTGGCCGCGAGTAGTGTACTCTGTTGATTTTGATTTATGACGTTGACCAGTATACGGAAATACTGAAACATCGGCACCCGTGTCAAATAAACTCCGTTCAGTTTATATTTTCAGTACAGGACTTATGGGAGAGCTTTTTCAAACATACACGAGCCGGCTGGTGTTTGCATGGCACTCAACTTAAGAAATTGCCTGTTAAATAACTTCCATTGAAATTATTTTTGTGATATTCCATTGTGACTTGGTAAGTTGCGTTCAACGACGCGACGTCTGCATGTCACAAAGAGTACCCTGTATGTGATATCAACTTTTTTTTTCGATTAAGCTTTCAATGCATTTCCCATAAGAGAAACCCACAAACAGCTCTAAGAAAAACTAGTTTTACCAAATTAATTTATATGAATGGGCATACATAACACAATTACAATAGAATAATAAAATATGTAAGTTTGTAAATCAAGAGGAAAATATTATTGAAACTTAATACTTATTTGCTCTATTTTGCAGATAAAAATGTAGGCAGACCTGTGTTGTTGTTTTCTAAAATGGATGAATGTCGCCGTCAAAATCATATAATGTGCTTAGAGGGAAGGGCTTTTAGGGAACTAGAGTTACCCATGGATTTAAATGAAATATTATTTTTACATATTTATTTCAGTAAAAGAAGAAGAATTGTGGTAGATGCACTTAAGCAGTCGCGCGAAAGAGAATATACATACATAAATGTTGTATCACCTATCTGCTGGATAAGATGGATGTTTGTTTGAGCCTTTTGCTCATACACGGACTGTAACTTTTTCCACGTATCATGTGACGTAGTGCAGGTCATAACATGAACGAGCGCCTGTTGACCCAAGCTCCTGACGATCATTTTCTGCGCTCTCCTGTCCAATTTCTGCCACTCCAACACCTTGTCGGCCAGAACTGGCAATGGGCATGTTCTTAAACCCGTCACCACATCAAATATATCCCCAGCATTAAGCATAACTCTAATCTTGAACTTCCATGTGCTGCACTGATGGGCGCTGAGAAGTTTGTCAATTTTGATCAGATCACTTTCCATAATTACCTGCTAAATTATTTAACCAAAGTAAGCTCTTTCGAATAATTAGAAAAAAGAATGGCAAAAGATTAAACTTTTATCAGCAACTAATAACTCAGATTTAGTTTTACTGTTAAAACAAAAATATTAAAAAGTACCGGTAAATTGTTGGTTTGGGTCTGGGCCCATAACCTGTTAAATGAAAATGCGACCGATCAGTAAGAGGTTCAAGACAAGAGTAATTTTATTATAAGTTCATACTTCATAGTTTGACTTGACATTGGAACTATTTAGTGGAAAGTGAGAGAGAGCAAGAAAATTAAAAAAAATATAAATGAATACATTCAACAACGATGATGGATGATGACTAAAAAACAGTCGGCGCCGGCGGTGCACAGTGGTCCGTTTGTTAAATTCTGTAGACAAAATTATTTTCCCACGCCAATTTTTGACGGAAATTAATGAAATTTTGAACACTTACCCCCATATTTATAAACGAAGCTAGCGGCGAGTTATCTTTAACTCGCGGATTAGGGTCAAGATTTCTGCCACTTACGAGCTAGCTAAACCGCCAAGGACGGTAGTTTAGCGAAGGATTATCTAGGACAAATAAATATACCTTCCTTGGTGGTTTAGCTAGCTCGTAATTGGCAGAAATCATACTCCTAATCCACGAGTAAAAGATAGCTTTGTTTATTAATATGGGGGTTAATGATTTGGGGACGCAGAATTCATCCTATATTTTGGAACTCAAAATGGGGGCTTTGCAATTTATGCCAGAACATGGTTTGATATGTAAAAGTTCCAAAGATAATTTTTGAAATGTCTTAAGATATGTGCCAAAATGTTTACTAAAATATAAAAACGGTTCAAATATAGATATGTACCCAATTTAGAAAATTTAATCTCAAATGTTCCGCCAATTTCACTAGGGATTAGAATTGTTTTGTGTGATATTCCTTTAATTTATTTGTATGGAATTTTTTTTGACCAAATCTGATCGAACCTCATACAAATTTGACAATTATCTTGGTTTAAAGTTGGTAAATCAAATTTTCGGTAAATAACTTCTTCTTCTGAAAAACTCGAAATAGTGTAAAATAAAATCTGTACAAAATTTGTTCTTTTTTTAACATCTTTTGAATCTGATATCAAACTAAGAATTTAAATATTTAACAGTTGTTCAATAATCGTCAAATAGCCGTTATGTACACTTATTAACCTTTTCAACTATTTTATAAATAAGGGTTACTTAACGATTATTTCACAACTGTAAACTATCAGAATTCTTAGTTTTACATCAGATTCAAATGATGCAATAAAAAATATAAATTTTTGTACAGGTGTTATTTAACAATATTTTATAAATAAACAAAATTAAAGCAATATCAAACAAATTAATTCTAATAAATTTTAATTCTAAAAATTTGATACATATCTGTACTGGAACCATTTTTATATTTTAGTACATTTTCGGGCACATATCCTAAGACATTTTAAACATAAATTTCATAAGATTCCTGGCTTTGAAAAGGCGTTCTGGCCTAAATTGTGAAGCCCTCATTTCGAGAACAAAAATATAGGCATTACCACTGGATTCAGCTTCCCCAAATCATTAAGTGTACCAAATTTCATTAATTTCCGTCAAGAATTGGCGTGATCAAAAGATTTTTGTCCACAGAATTCAACAAATGGACCACTGTGCGGCGGTCGGATCGTTTGAGATTAGCTGCTGTCTTATGGTCGATACATGAACTGTCGTATTATTTCTTTGAATAATTAAATTCAAATATTTGGCAGGAATTTAATTCATGTGGATTGTTTATTTATAGATTCCTACATCACTCCCCTTCCAGTAATGTACTTACGATGTTAATTTCCTTATCTTTCGACTCGTCTTCTTGTTGATGTCATCGACGGTAGTTGGAACGCTGGGGGATGAAGGTGATAAAGGTGATGGTTGGTTTGTAGCTGAGTGTTGAAATTTACTATCGTCTGAAAGTAGAAAAGCGGGTTTTAATCGATCAATGGAAACTTTGATGTCTTTTCCTCGAATTTTGAGAACAAAGAATATGTCAGCTCATTTTACGACTGGAAATGGGCCCTCGTATGGCTGCTGTAGTCCAATTCTGACTGAATCTCATCTCAAGCAAACATGAGATGCCGTTGACAGTTCCTTGAAAATGAAGACTGCTCGTGAGCCATGATTTGACGCTAAAACTGGCATAAGATCTACAAAGTGTCGTCGAAGTTGATTCACGTAGCATTGATGTTTCAAGTTGGTGATAAAAACTCACCGGGTAGTCTGATGGGTTCTCCGTATACCATTTCTGCTACTGTGGCTTAGAGGTCTTCTTTAAAGGATGCTATGAGTCCCAGAAGTACAACGGGCAGTTCATCAGCCCATGTTGGTGATTCATGATACTCTATAGCGGACTTCAGATGTCGATGAAACCTTTCGACCATACCATTAGCTGCTGGATGGTACGCAGTAGTTGTTAAATGGTTGATACCAAACAGTTTAGCTAGAGCCTGAAAAAGATCGGATAAAAATTGTCTACCGCGGTTAGAAGTTACCTTGAGTGCCACTATAAAACGAGCTACTCATTTTGAGAAGAGCGTTCTCGCTAGTGTTTCTGTTGTAGAATCATCTAAGGGGTAAGCTTCAGGTCAGCGAGAAAAACGATCGATGATGGTTAGGCAAAATCTGGATCCTCGAGAGTATGGAAGTGGTCCAACGAAGTCAACATGTATGTGCTCAAATCTTGAAGCTGTTAGCTCATAGTCTTTGAACGGGAAGAAGTATGACGAGTTATCTTTGAACGTTGGAACGGGATACATGATTTCACCCATATTCTGCAATCTTTTCGTATTGACGGCCAGACAAATTTCGAAGAAACTAATTATACTGAAGCATTTGCATCAGGGTGGCTCAAACTGTGAAGTGAATCAAATATTTGATGACGATAAGGTTGCGTTACGAAGACGAGCAATATCACAGTGTATCTGCAGTTCGGTGTTTGGAAGTGGAACTTTGACAACCATAATGCAGAATCAGATGGTAGAATGTTTTTAAGTTCTACGTCACATGCTTGCCATGCTGCAAGTTCTTCGAAATTCACCGCTTTGCTGATACCCTCTACTCGTGACAAGGTGTCTTCTACAACGTTATCATTTCCAGCTATGTGTTTGATGCCCGCTGAAAACTGACCAATGAGGTCAAGACACCTAAACTGTCGATGTGATGCCTTCTCAGGTTTTTGATTGACTGCGAACACCAACGGTTTATGGTCCGTGAAGATGGTAAAATTTCTAGCTTCTAGCATAAACTTGAAATATTTTACAGCGGAATAGAGGGCTTAAAGTTCCCTGTCATACGTGCTATATTTTTTGTTGAGCCTTGTTGAAATTTTTGGAAAAATACGAGAGGCTGCCAACCCAACGGTGATTTTTGTTGTAAGACTGCACCCATCGCACAGTCTGATGCGTCTGTAAAGAGCCCCCATTCTAATGCTGGATTTGGATAGGCGAGCAAGGCGGTATCTATGAGAGCATCTTTACATGCTTTAAATGCTTGCTGCAGATTTGGTGTCCGATCGATGTTTTGGTTACCTTGCTTCTTTGGTCCTTTAAGACACTTGTTCAATGGGGCTTGTAGCTTGGCTGCATTTTTAATAAAGCGTCTATATAAATTAATAGAACGAAGAAATCTTCGGAGCTGCTTTACATGGGCTGGAGGCTTACAATCGATGATATAGCCTTGGTCCGTTCCTCAGGTGGTTCGATTCCATCACTTGAGATTAAGTAACCTAAAACTGTGATTTTAGACTTACCAAACTCGCACTTAGCTACGTTTACGACCACGCCATACTTGTCCAATCTTTCAAAAAGACTTTGCACAAGTTGAAAATTTTGTTCTTCATTATCTGATGCCACCAAAATCTCGTCGACAACAAACGGAAAACAAAAATCGAGACCATTTGTGACATCGCTGATGAACCTCTGAAAAGTTTGGGCCGCGTTTCTGAGTCCAAACGTCATGAACATGAACTCAAAGAGGGTGTAATTATGGCTGTCTTCTTGATGTCGTTCGGTACGATTGGTATCTGGTTGAACGCTTTTACCAGATCGATCTTGGAAAAAATCTTCTTACCCGCGAGATTAGCTGAACAATCCTGTAGGATTGTTGTCTGTGATCTTACGGTCATTCAAGGCGCGATAATCACCGCAAGTGGCGATGACCAGCAGCTTTCAGAACGCCGAGCTATTCCCATTTTGAACATTGTTTCGCAATCACTTTTTGCAATTTTCATCTTGTCAGGAGCAAAATGTCGTGCTTTGCAGCTAACTGGAGGACCGCTGGTTGTGCTGATGTGGTGAATAGTGTAATGACGAATTTACTTGAAGGCTCCATCTGGTCGAGTCAAACTCGGATATTGTTTGAGCAGTTCGATGGACCTAGAAGTACCGCAAACAGATTTGATTTGTGTAGAGATCACATGTTAATGAAAACCTCGTGTAGAAAAACCTCCGGTGACTCCATCTAGTAATATACTACACGAAACGTCAATGGCAAGGTACGAAAACTGTTGGTTGTTATAGAAGTTCCGTTGGCCGCGAGTAGTGTACTCTGTTGATTTTGATTTATGACGTTGACCAGTATACGGAAATACTGAAACATCGCCACCCGTGTCAAATAAACTCCGTTCAGTTTATTTTTTCAGTACAAGACTTATGGGAGAGCTTTTTCAAACATACACGTGCCGGCTGGTGTTTGCATGGCACTCAACTTAAGAAATTGCCTGTTAAATAACTTCCATTGAAATTATTTTTGTATTAATCCATTGTGACCTGGTAAGTTGTATGTGATATCAACTTTTTTTTCGATTAAACTTCCAATGCATTTCCCATAAGAGAAAACCACAAACAGCTCTAAGAAAAATTAGTTTTACCAAATTAATTTATATAAACGGGCATACATAACACAATTACAATAGAATAATAAAATATGTAAGTTTGTAAATCAAGAGGAAAATATTATTGAAACTTAATACTTATTTGCTCTATTTTGCAGTTAAAAATGTAGGCAGACCTGTGTTGTTGTTTTCTAAAATGGATGAATGTCGCCGTCAAAATCATATCATGTGCTTAGAGGGAAGGGCTTTTAGGGAACTAGAGTTACCCATGGATTTAAATGAAATATTATTTTTACATATTTATTTCAGTAAAAGAAGAAGAATTGTGGTAGATGCACTTAAGCAGTCGCGCGAAAGAGAATATACATACATAAATGTTGTATCACCTATCTGCTGGATAAGATGGATGTTGGTTTGAGCCTGTAAGGACTGTAACTTTTTCCACGTATCATGTGACGTAGTGCAGTTCATAACATGAACGAGCGCCTGTTGACCCAAGCTCCTGACGATCATTTTCTGCGCTCTCCTGTCCAATTTCTGCCACTCCAACACCCTGTCGGCCAGAACTGGCAATGGGCATGTTCTTACACCCGTCACCACATCAAATATATCCCCAGCATTAAGCATAACTCTAATCTTGAGAAGTTTGTCAATTTTGATCAGATCACTTTCCATAATTACCTGCTAAATTATTTAACCAAAGTAAACTCTTCCGAATAATTAGAAAAAAGAATGGCAAAGGATTAAACTTTTATCAGCAACTCAGATTTAGTTTTACTGTTAAAAAAAAATATTAAAAAGTACTGGTAAATTGTGGACTTGGGTCTGGGCCCATAACCTGTTAAATGAAAATGCGACCGATCAGTTAGAGGTTCAAGACAAGAGTAATTTTATTATAAGTTTATACTTCATAGTTTGACTTGACATTGGAACTATTTAGTGGAAAGTGAGAGAGAGCAAGAAAATTAAAGTGACAGTATAAGAGTAATTTACTTTAATATAAATGAATACATTCAACAACGATGATGGATGATGAGTAAAAAAAACAGTCGGCGCCGGCGGCGCACAGTGGTCCGTTTGTTAAATTCCTTTAATTTATTTGTATGGAATTTTTTCTGACCAAATCTGATCGAACCTCATACAAATTTGACAATTCTCTTGGTTTAAAGTTGGTAAATCAAATTTTCGGTAAATAACTTCTTCTTCTGAAAAACTCGAAATAGTGTAAAATAAAATCTGTACAAAATTTGTTCTTTTTTTTAACATCTTTTGAATCTGATATCAAACTAAGAATTTAAATATTTAACAGTTGTTCAATAATCGTCAAATAGCCGTTATGTATACTTATTAACCTTTTCAACTATTTTATAAATAAGGGTTACTTAACGATTATTTCACAACTGTAAACTATCAGAATTCTTAGTTTTACATCAGATTCAAATGATGCAATAAAAAATATAAATTTTTGTACAGGTGTTATTTAACAATATTTTATAAATAAACAAAATTAAAGCAATATCAAACAAATTAATTCTAATAAATTTTAATTCTAAAAATTTGATACATATCTGTACTGGAACCATTTTTATATTTTAGTACACATTCGGGCACATATCCTAAGACATTTTAAACATAAATTTCATAAGATTCCTGGCTTTGAAAAGGCGTTCTGGCCTAAATTGTGAAGCCCTCATTTCGAGAACAAAAATATAGGCATTACCACTGGATTCAGCTTCCCCAAATCATTAAGTGTACCAAATTTCATTAATTTCCGTCAAGAATTGGCGTGATCAAAAGATTTTTGTCCACAGAATTCAACAAATGGACCACTGTGCGGCGGTCGGATCGTTTGAGATTAGCTGCTGTCTTATGGTCGATACATGAACTGTCGTATTATTTATTTGAATAATTAAATTCAAATATTTGGCAGGAAATTAATTCATGTGGATTGTTTATTTATAGATTCCTACATCACTCCCCTTCCAGTAATGTACTTACGATGTTAATTTCCTTATCTTTCGACTCGTCTTCTTGTTGATGTCATCGACGGTAGTTGGAACGCTGGGGGATGAAGGTGATAAAGGTGATGGTTGGTTTGTAGCTGAGTGTTGAAATTTACTATCGTCTGAAAGTAGAAAAGCGGGTTTTAATCGATCAATGGAAACTTTGATGTCTTTTCCTCGAATTTTGAGAACAAAGAATATGTCAGCTCATTTTACGACTGGAAATGGGCCCTCGTATGGCTGCTGTAGTCCAATTCTGACTGAATCTCATCTCAAGCAAACATGAGATGCCGTTGACAGTTCCTTGAAAATGAAGACTGCTCGTGAGCCATGATTTGACGCTAAAACTGGCATAAGATCTACAAAGTGTCGTCGAAGTTGATTCACGTAGCATTGATGTTTCAAGTTGGTGATAAAAACTCACCGGGTAGTCTGATGGGTTCTCCGTATACCATTTCTGCTACTGTGGCTTAGAGGTCTTCTTTAAAGGATGCTATGAGTCCCAGAAGTACAACGGGCAGTTCATCAGCCCATGTTGGTGATTCATGATACTCTATAGCGGACTTCAGATGTCGATGAAACTTTTCGACCATACCATTAGCTGCTGGATGGTACGCAGTAGTTGTTAAATGGTTGATACCAAACAGTTTAGCTAGAGCCTGAAAAAGATCGGATAAAAATTGTCTACCGCGGTTAGAAGTTACCTTGAGTGCCACTATAAAACGAGCTACTCATTTTGAGAAGAGCGTTCTCGCTAGTGTTTCTGTTGTAGAATCATCTAAGGGGTAAGCTTCAGGTCAGCGAGAAAAACGATCGATGATGGTTAGGCAAAATCTGGATCCTCGAGAGTATGGAAGTGGTCCAACGAAGTCAACATGTATGTGCTCAAATCTTGAAGCTGTTAGCTCATAGTTTTTGAACGGGAAGAAGTATGACGAGTTATCTTTGAACGTTGGAACGGGATACATGATTTTACCCATAATCTGCAATCTTTTCGTATTGACGGCCAAACAAATTTCGAAGAAACTAAATATACTGAAGAATTTGCATCAGGGTGCCTTAAACTGTGAAGTGAATCAAATACTTGATGACGATAAGGTTGCGTTACGAAGGCGAGCAATATCACAGTGTATCTGCAGTTCGGTGTTTGGAAGTGGAACTTTGACAACCATAATGCAGAATCAGATGGTAGAATGTTTTTAAGTTCTACGTCACCTGCTTGCCATGCTGCAAGTTCTTCAAAATTCACCGCTTTGCTGATACCCTCTACTCGTGACAAGGTGTCTTCTACAACGTTATCATTTCCAGCTATGTGTTTGATGTCCGCTGAAAACTGACCAATGAGGTCAAGACACCTAAACTGTCGATGTGATGCCTTCTCAGGTTTTTGCTTGACTGCGAACACCAACGGTTTATGGTCCGTGAAGATGGTAAAACTTCTAGCTTCTAGCATAAACTTGAAATATTTTACAGCGGAATAGAGGGCTAAAAGTTCCCTGTCATACGTCCTATATTTTTTTTGTGATTTTTGTTGTAAGACTGCACCCATCGCACAGTCTGATGCGTCCGTAAAGAGCCCCCATTCTAATGTTGGATTTGGATAGGCGAGCAAGGCGATATTTATGAGAGCATCTTTACATGCTTTAAATGCTTGCTGCAGATTTGGTGTCCGATCGATGTTTTGTTCCTTTAAGACACTTGTTCAATGGGGCTTGTAGCTTGGCTGCATTTTTAATAAAGCGTCTATATAAATTAATAGAACGAAGAAATCTTCGGAGCTGCTTTACATGAGCTGGAGGCTTACAATCGATGATATAGCCTTCGTCCGTTCCTCAGGTGGTTCGATTCCATCACTTGAGATTAAGTAACCTAAAAATGTGATTTTAGACTTACCAAACTCGCACTTAGCTACGTTTACGACCACGCCATACTCGTCCAATCTTTCAAAAAGACTTCGCAGAAGTTGAAAATTTTGTTCTTCATTATCTGATGCCACCAAAATCTCGTCGACGACAAACGGAAAACACAAATCGAGACCATTTGTGACATCGTCGATGAACCTCTGAAAAGTTTGGGCCGCGTTTCTGAGTCCAAACGTCATGAACATGAACTCAAAGAGGGTGTAATTATGGCTGTCTTCTTGATGTCGTTCGGTACGATTGGTATCTGGTTGAACGCTTTTACCAGATCGATCTTGGAAAAAATCTTCTTACCCGCGAGATTAGCTGAACAATCCTGTAGGTTACGTGGAGGATAGTTGTCTGTGATCGTACGGTCATTCAAGGCGCAATAATCACCGCAAGTGGCGATGACCAGCAGCTTTCAGAACGCCGAGCTATTCCCATTTTGAACATTGTTTCGCAATCACTTTTTGCAATTTTCATCTTGTCAGGAGCAAAATGTCGTGCTTTGCAGCTAACTGGTTGTGCGGATGTGGTGAACAGTGTAATGACGAATTTACTTGAAGGCTCCATCTGGTCGAGTCAAACTCGGATATTGTTTGAGCAGTTCGATGGACCTAGAAGTACCGCAAACAGATTTGATTTGTGTAGAGATCACATCCTAATGAAAACCTCGTGTAGAAAAACCTCCGGTGACTTCATCTAGTAATATACTACACGAAACGTCAACGGCAAGGTACGAAAACTGTTGGTTGTTATAGAAGTTCCGTTGGCCGCGAGTAGTGTACTCTGTTGATTTAGATTCATGACGTTGACCAGTATAAGGAAATACTGAAACATCGGCACCCGTGTCAAATAAACTCCGTTCAGTTTATATTTTCAGTACAGGCCTTATGGGAGGGCATTTTCAAACATACACGTGCCGGATGGTGTTTGCATGGCACTCAACTTAAGAAATTGCCTGTTAAATAACTTCCACTGAAATTGTTTTTGTAATATTCCATTGTGACTTGGTAAGTTGCGTTCAACGACGCGACGTCTGCATGTCACAAAGAGTACCCTGTATGTGATATCAACTTTTTTTTCGATTAAGCTTTCAATGCATTTCCCATAAGAGAAAACCACAAACAGCTCTAAGAAAAATTAGTTTTACCAAATTAATTTATATGAACGGGAATACATAACACAATTACAATAGAATAATAAAATATGTAAGTTTGTAAATCAAGAGGAAAATATTATTGAAACTTAATACTTATTTGCTCTATTTTGCAGATAAAAATAAAGGCAGACCTGTGTTGTTGTTTTCTAAAATGGATGAATGTCGCCGTCAAAATCATATCATGTGCTTAGAGGGAAGGGCTTTTAGGGAACTAGAGTTACCCATGGATTTAAATGAAATATTATTTTTACATATTTATTTCAGTAAAAGAAGAAGAATTGTGGTAGATGCACTTAAGCAGTCGCGCGAAAGGGAATATACATACATAAATGTTGTATCACCTATCTGCTGGATAAGATGGATGTTTGTTTGAGCCTTTTGCTCATACACGGACTGTAACGTTTTCCACGTATCATGTGACGTAGTGCAGTTCATAACATGAACGAGCGCCTGTTGACCCAAGCTCCTGACGATCATTTTCTGCGCTCTCCTGTCCAATTTCTGCCACTCCAACACCTTGTCGGCCAGAGCTGGCAATGGGCATGTTCTTTCACCCGTCACCACATCAAATATATCCGCAGCATTAAGCATAACTCTAATCTGGAACTTGTAGCTGGGGTAAATACTCAGCGGTAATGCCAGGTTTTGAGCCAAAGAAAGTACGAGAAACTTTAGCTAAGTTTTAAAAATTGTTTATTTTTATTCAAGAAAACGAATTATAATTCCATTGACAAATTCTTCTTATTGTAATGGACGTTGGTTACTGATGTCTTCTGCAGGCAGCTCGTTGTGTTGTTTGTCGTCTGGTACTGGTTAAATTAGGATACGTATATGTTTGCCTTCGCTTGTAGCTTATACGAGGAAACGATCACAGACTTAAATCTGGTACATCTCGGAGCTTGATCCGGTAGATCGCAGACACTTAATACTGTCCGGTAATCACAGGCTCTGTCTGGTAAATCTCAGTTTTATAACTGGTGAATCGCAGACCTTTAATGGGTCTGGTACATCTCAGGTTTATCACCCGGTAGATCACAGACTTTTATCAGTCTGGTAAAATTGCCGTTCAGTTTTATTTACCTTATCCTTATTGCAACCGTATCCACTAGACTACTATGAGTTGTGACTTGGTGTACTTCTCTCTGGTCATCTGCTGTAGCCCTCTTTATGCTGCGTTGATGCAAGGAGATAGTGTCAACTATATTGATAGCACATCGAAAAAAAAGGTGTTGATTTCTTATCGATTTGATGGGGTCGGGGTGTGGTGCGTAATCGTCATATCATTGATAGCAGCTACAGCTTGCCATTGTCATAGAGTATTACCAGCTATGTGTAATTCACCACACTGGTTTGGTTGGGTGAGGTGAGTTTTGGTCTTCCTGACCTATGCAGCGTATGTGGCTTGTTACTTGTATCGAATATAATTGGTTTGCTCTTGATTAAGTTCGTGGCAGGTTATGGTTCTGCAGCCCGCATGTTGGTCTGTTGCATTGAATGTAATGTAATTGTATTCTGTATGGAATGACCAGTGGCGTCGGTCAGGGGTTCTAGTGTTAAGTGTAATGCTTCATTACATTCCCCTCTTCCTTTCTAGACGAGAGCAATCACGTCTTTCTCCCTGTAGGGTATTCTAAAAAAAGATTTTTGTTGTGTTTTTTTAAATTTTTCTTCCTTGTTTTTTTCTTTCCTTCCAATTTTGTTCTCGTTTTTTTTTTTTTTTTTTTTTTGTTTTTGCGGAATGATATTCATTTAAATCCATATTTTTTTGTTTTTGTTTTCCTTTTTTATTTAATTCAATAATAACAATTCATATTTAATAATTATACCTCAAACTTAAATTTTTGTTTCTTGCATTTTCGTCTTAACTACCTTTAGAGTAGCAAAGACTTAATCTTGTCACCACTTTTTAATAAAACGCAGCGTCCCTTCACGTTGACGGTTATCTGCCCCCATGGGCGTTTGACAAAAAAACGTTGTCGACGGTATTTCGGGTTGTACTGGGTGCACTTGGAGATATCGAAATCCTTGAAAGGGTCTTCGGGCATCGGAAATCGTTGCTGTGGTTGTGGTTTATAGTTGTTGATCGATGATGCGGTTTGGGTGACACGTGGTTTCTGTTGGCCCATTGTTGATGAACGGCATATTACTTGCAGGTGACTTGTTCGTGTTACGGATGGGTAGTGTTACTGGTGATGCGGTGCTTATTGTTCCGGGCTCACTTCTCCTGGGTCTTCGCTTTCTTGCTGGGTCATGGTCTGGTGTCTCTGTCATCTGCGCTACTCGTGAATCCTTAGCTTTTAATTTGATTATCGTATTGGTAATGGCTAGGGCGGTTGTAAGTTTTTCGGAGTGAGGCGGAACTCGGACTACGACAGATCGTAGAGTATTTGGTGGTGGTAGAACTGCTGGTGGTGGTAAGACTGGACTTCGTGGTCGTACTGGGGCAGAAGGGCGTTTTGGCACGGTCGGTGAGCGGATCCATGGGTCAATGGATAAAATCCGTCGTACCTCCTTCTCATAAGTGAGTTGCTTTGGACTATACTCGGCCATGGCTGTACACAAACTGGTCTCTTGGATTTCTTCTTAATCGAAAATCCCTTTAAATCTTTAACATGAGAGCGGACAAGACTTTGTTTCTTGCGTTTGTCCCCTTTCCTCTTCAACAGAACTATAACGGATGAACAAAACTTCATGACTTCGTAAGGTCCGTCGTATCGGGGTGCTAATTTTTGAGTGAAATGGTCAACCGCTGACGAGAGTACCCTGTTCTTTTTATACACTTGCTCTCCTATAGATGGTTTCCAACACAGATAAGCAATACCTAGATGGGAATCTACGGCTGTCAATTCGGTTTGCCTACAAGCTCAAACGTCAAATGGCCGTGGTGAACATCGGATTTTTGCACTAGTGTACGTGCAGACGACCGTGGTGAAAATCGGATTTTTGCACTAGTGTACGTGAAAAAAAATCCGAGTTTCACCTCGGTTCGTGAACAAAATGGCGGATAATTTAAGAATCCAAGGGTTTGTTTAAATGTGCTAGGTTCTTGTATGCCGATTTCCTTTCGACGATTGCAGATTAATTTTTTTTGTTGTAAGGAAATTGCAAAAAAAATCGTGTAGCCGGTGTAAATTTTCTATATGAAAGATTTGATTTTTGATCTTTTTTTCTAAACAAATCAAATTTTTCTATCAGATTTGATTTTTTTGTTACATTTAGGTTTAACTACATATACCTACCTACTTTTGCAAAAAAGTACAAAAGTGAGAATTTAAAATGTTCGCTAAAGAAACCTTCTTGCAAGAAAACATACAAAAATTGTTTTGACAGAAAATGTAGTATAACTTCTTATTGGCTGTAGAGCTACTAGCGATGTTGTATTTGTAATGCCTGTAAAATCGAACTGTACTATGGATGGCTTTTGTGATAAAACACGCCTATTGTGTTTTTCCTCAATCAGAATTGACTTTATTTCAGTTTTTGCAATTAAGAACAGATGAGATTCACACCATTGTGGGTGCTTTCTTTTATCCCCATTCAAATTAATTCTGGCAGATGAAGGTTTTGTTGGTATTCCAAGGCTTAGGAGACCATTTTTGTTTTAACACAATTTAAATTGTGTAAAGGATCTTTCAAATCAACGTTAAAGGCTCTTCCAAACCAATGCGAAACATTCGTTGCGGCGAAGAAACATTCGCATGTCAAAATTTATTTACATGGTAATAAATGAGAGTGCCCACACCAACGCGGCGGAGAAACATATGAATTTATTTTGACTGACGAATGTTTCTTCGCCGCAACGAATGTTTCGCATTGGTTTGGGTGAGCCTTAAATCGGAGCGAAACACTCACGACAACAAAACATTCACTTTTTAAGTTAAGTTACATGAAAATAATTGAGAGTAGGTACCCACAATGAAAGGCTCTCCCAAACCAATGCGGAACATTCGTTGCGGCGAAAAAACATTCGCATGTCAAAATTTATTTACATGGTGATATATGAGAGTGCCCACACCAACGCGGCGGAGAAACATATGAAATAATTTTGAGTGACGAATGTTTTTTCGCCGCAACGAATGTTTCGCATTGGTTTGGGAGAGCCTGAAAGCGGTGCCATTTTCCATATGAACCCGATGACTGACAAAAATGTTGTCCACGCATCGGTTTGTCCCGGTCTACATTGAACGATTTTTCCAGTGCCGATCTTTTGTTCGTTGGTGAAGGGAGTGAAAAGTGAGGGGTAGGGATCAAATCGTTTGTACCACAAAACTCGAACGATTTTTCCAGTCTGTTTATGTTCTCTTTCGCCCTCTTTCCAGTTTTTTGTGTGTGTTCGGTGTCAGTGTGCCATTGGGTTTATGGTGTGAGTGAATATCAATGCAAAATGAAGAGCACAGAAATAAAAAAATGAAGAAGACAAGGAAAAAATCTCATGGAAAAAATCGTTCTGTGTGTACATTTCACACGATTTCTGGAAAAATCTTCGTGGAAATATCGGGCAATGTAGATCGGAACTTTGGGGGACTTTAAATTAATTTCTAAAAATTTACGTCGGAATTTGACCATGATGCAATCCAAACCCTTACGTATAAATTAAAATAATTTCATATATTAAGTGTGTCTATACCCTAAAACTAAGAATATAGTAGCTGTCAAATTTGCCATGGTGAATTTAATTTTTGTTGATTTCTCGAACCTTATTATTGGTTGGCGAGATTTTTTTTTATAATTATTGTGCTGTAGAGCTGAAAAAAATTGAAATTATGTTTTTAATTTTCATAAACATAATTAGGTCTTTTGCCCTTTGCTATACTTTGCTCAAACAGGGCCCCTTCGGAGGCGACAGAGTTCTACAAAAAGTTCTCATCGCGCATCGTCTGCCCAAGTAGCTTTTTGGCGAATCGGAAGAAAGAAACATGAAAGCACCAAGATTTTTCATTGAAATTCAAGGACTCGTTCAAATTCCGCTTGCCATACGGGCATTGTGCTTGGTGAAACAATTATTTTTTTGTTAATTTATTTTTTAATGAAAATCACAAACACCGGAATAAAAATCTTCGCACAGCACATTTATGAAAAAAAAAAAAAAAATGAACTGTCAAACAAATCAAATTCACCGCGTTAAATTGTTGTTGCAGTTCACATCTATTCATCGACACGAAATGAAATTACAAAAACAACAATGTAAACAAATGGGTTTTGGGGGGTGATACGAACGAAAGATTCCTATCTAGGTATTGCTTATCTGTGGTTTCCAAGCTCTACGTCGGAGATTATAATGCTTAGATGCTCTCTGTAAGCGGTCGCCTACTAATCTGTACAAATCTTTTTGCCTCTCCTGTCGCATGGACACAGGTTCGGTGCATTCTTCACCATTTGGTAAGAGGGGGTTTGGTTGTCGGGGTGTTCTTAACTCGCTACCGAAGTTAAGAAAGGCGGGAGTAAATCCAGTGGAATCGTGTTTACTGGTGTAAATGGCGAATGACAATTCGGGGAGATGTTCATCCCATTGGCGTTGATTTTCATTAATATATTGGGAAATCATGGTTTTAATTACCCGATTTACTCTCTCCGTCGGGTTTTCTTGTGGGGTATATGGTGCAGTTAAACGCTGGGTAATCGCCATTTCATCTTAAAACTCTTTCATTTGTTGACTGACAAACTGTGCTCCATTATCCGTCAGTAACACTTCAGGGGCCCCAAAGCAGGTAATCACTCGTTCACGTAATGCCTTGATTACCCCCGCTGTTGTAGCTGTACGTTAAGGTACCACTTCTACCCACTTAGTAAACTTGTAAGCTAGTACTAGCATACTTGTGTTACCCTTCATTGACCGAGGTAGAGGACCCACAAAATCGGCCCCAACTACTTCCCAAGGTTTTCGCACATTCGAAGAGTGCATCAAGCCGCTAGGCTTTAACTGGGATGCCTTATGTTGTAAGCAACTTGTACATTTACCAACTTATTTGACAATGCCGCGATACATTCCGGGCCAGTAGTAAAGCTTCATTAACTTTGATGCCGTTTTGGATACTCCTAGGTGTCCTGCGGTCACTGCATCATGATTCTCTTGATGTAATTTATTACGATCCATTGTAGGTACACATAACTTCCTGTGATTTTGTACGTTAGAAAGTGGTTGGGCATCGAATTTTCGGTAAAGCTGGCCTTCACTGATGTGATAATCTTGAAAATTTTCAGGGTTTTTAAGGAATTGTTTCATTCGTCGTTGTACCCAGTCGTCCGGGTCGTCGATAATGGTAGCTAAATCGCTCTCGGTTAATGGTAAAGGGTCTCTGGATAATGCGTGTGTTCTTAGCTCTCTACCGAAGTTAAGAAAGGCGGGAGTAAATCCAGTGGAATCGTGTTTACTGGTGTTAATGGCGAAGGACAATTCGGGGAGATGTTCATCCCATTGGCGTTGATTTTCATTAATATATTGGGAAATCATGGTTTTAATTACCCGATTTACTCTCTCCGTCGGGTTTTCTTGTGGGGTATATGGTGCAGTTAAATGCTGGGTAATCCCCGTTTCGTCTTAAAACTCTTTCATTTGTTGACTGACAAACTGTGCTCCATTATCCGTCAGTAACACTTCAGGGGCCCCAGCGGGTAATCACTCGTTCACGTAATGCCTTGATTACCCCCGCTGTGGTAGCTGTACGTAAAGGTACCACTTCTACCTACTTAGTAAACTTGTCAACTAGTACTAACATACTTCATTGACCGAGGTAGAGGACCCACAAAATCGGGCCAAACTACTTCCCAAGGCTTTCGCACATTCGAAGAGTGCATCAAGCCGCTGGGATTTAACTGCCTTATGTTGGTAGCAACTTGTACATTTACCAACGTATTTGGCAATGTCGCGATACATTCCGGGCCAGTAGTAAAGCTTCATTAACCTTGATGCCATTTTGGATACTCCTAGGTGTCCTCCGGTCACTGCATCATGATTCTCTTGAAGTAATTTATTACGATCCATTGTAGGTACACATAACTTCCAGTGATTTTGTACGTTAGAAAGTGGGTGGGCATCGAATTTTCGGTAATGCTGGCCTTCACTGATGTGATAATCTTGAAAATTTTCAGGGTTTTTAAGGACTTGTTTCATTCGTCGTTGTACCCAGTCTTCCGGGTCGTCGATAATGGTAGCTAAATCGATCTCGGTTAGTGGTAAAGTCTCTCTGGATAATGCGTCGGCCACAACATTCATGGCTCCTTTTGGGTACTGTAATTCGAAGTTGTACTGCTGCAACTCTATCACCCAGCGTGCTAGTCTTCCGGATGGGTTTTCCATTGAATGTAGCCATTTCAAAGAGTGATGGTCAGTTATTACGGTGAAATGGTAACCCTCGAGATATGGCCTCATTTTTCTAATGCCCCATAAAATGGCTAAACACTCCTTTTCGGTTACCGAGTATTTTTTCTCTATCTCGTTGAGAGTTCTGCTGGCATAAGCTATATCCCTTTCATTGCCTTTTGTGTTTTTCGAAAGGACCACTCCTAAGCCATGCTGACTGGCGTCCGTTTGGAGTATAAAAGGGAGTGTGAAATCGGGACACATCAACATGGGCGCTTCTGTGAGTTTCGTTTTTAGTTCAGTAAAGGCAATTTCTTGTATAGGTCCCCATTCCCAAACTTGTTTTCCTTTAAGAAGTTTAGTAAGCGGTGTAGCTATGATTGAAAAATCTTTAATAAACCTGCGGTAGCAGGATACGATGCTCAGAAGCCGTCGGAGTTCCTTAACGTTTTTAGGGGCTTTAAGTCCCTGTACCGCAGCAACTTTATCGGGGTCTGTGCTGATACCGCTGTCACTCACAACGTGTCCTAGATACTTAAGTTCGAGTTTACAGAAAACGCATTTTTCTTTATTTATTTTAAGCTGTGCCTTTGTAGACGTTTGAAAACTTCTTGTGGATAGGTCATGTGGTCTTCGAAGGTTTCGCTTACTACGATGATATCATCGAGATACGCAAAAGCGTGGTTGTCCATGTCCGGCCCTATTATCGTGTCTAACATTCGCTGAAAAGTGGCTGCAGCTGAATTTAAACCACATGGCGTTACTGTCCACTGAAAAAGGCCACGGCCCGGGACTGTAAAAGCTGTTGGTGGTCTGGAACTTGACTCTAAAGGTACTTGCCAATATCCCTGTTTCAAGTCGATTGTTGATATAAAATTAGCTTGCTCAAGCTTATCGAGTATAGCAAAAATTTGAGGGAGAGGATAAGCATCCATAACGGAGACCTCATTAAGCTGCCGATAATCAACGCATACCCTCCAAGAACCCGTTTTGTGTTTGACTTATACGATTGGGGACCTGTATGAGCTATTAGAAGGCTCTATCCTCCCAGCGTTTATTAGTTCATTTATTTCCTCATCGATAATTTTCTGCATTGCGGGGTTCCTAGGGTAGTATCTTTGTTTAAATGGTTTGTCAGTTTTTAAACGTATCCGATGAACTGCCGAGTATCACTTGTCACGAATAAGTGCTTCTCATCTAGCCGTTCGGATTCGGCATAAAATTGTAGGTCCCTTCCATTCCTGTCGAAAGGCGCACACAGGAATGGTTGCGAGTTGTTAGTCACTAGGCCCTGGTTCTTCATGAGCCGTTGTGCCACCCGATTTATTTTTATTTTATAGATGAACAGCCGCATTTGTGGTGTTTGGTAATTTATCAAAATTAGGAAGTTCGATATTTAATAATGCGGTAAGTTGGCTGTGTTGAGTAGTAGAGAGTGGTTTCCTCCCTAACATACATAGTGAGTCTTTTTGTTCTGACGGGGGGGTTTCGATGGACGTAGTAAGTCCGTTGCCTGCTACAAACATTGAGAAACCGACCTTCAAAAGTAGATCCATACCCAGGACTACCTCTTCAGTTAATTGTTGCAAGTATGTCATATTCCCAACGATTGTCTTATCACCTATTCCAAACATGACCGTAAAAGATTCTCGGGTACTGACAGGACTACCGTTTGCCAGGTGTACTGTATGCTTTTGGTAAACCATCGGTATTTTAAGATGGCGGAATAGCTGCCGAGTATCCGTGTTAACATATGATTTTGTTGCCCCGGTGTCTATAAGGGCTGTCAAATCGTTACCATATACTGTGATATGCATGAAAGGCCGTGGGTCTGTCCATACGTTCGACTCTTTTTTCTTGTTCAGGGGAAGGAACTCGTTCTATTTTTCTTTTTCTAATGACGTTGAAGGTTCAAAGAAGTTTGAACAATGACTTGGTTCGGTCGGCTCTGAAAGTGCTTATGGGATTGGTAGTGCATACCCTTCAAGCAAAATCACGGACCCGAATTTCTCGGTTCACTTTGGAATCACTTGGGAATCCAAAAAAAACTGAGTGTTTCACACACATTAACAAATTTTCTGTGTACGCATGTAAATAGAAGAACAAGAATCGAGAGAATTTTTGTATGCACGGAGAAATAGAGAGAGTACAGTCAATTTGTTTTAATTCCCACCACCTTTTTTTTAGTTCGTTTTTGTAGGTAGCGTGGCGAAGACCATTGCTCTTTTATCTTTTTTTCTTGTGAAAACTTTAAGAAATTTCCAATCAAAAATACAAGTTTATTGTTAATTATATGTATATGTTAAGTTGTGGAAATAAAGAATGTACCTTTTATAATTGATAAATAAAAATAAAGTCTTGAAATGAACAAAATTCTGTTTGTTTTTTTGTTTTTTTTTTTTTATATGCAATGTAGAAACTCGACTAGATGGGGAAGATTCATTCATTTTTGGTGGTCCGTTTTGGATTCCATTTAGGCTCCGTTTTCTCGGAGTATGGTGAATTGGAATACTCTCTCTCTCTCACAATACATTCACATAATGGCTCCGTGGTGATTGTAATTTCCATACTAATTTGATCCGATTTGGAATCGTTTTGGATCCGGCTTTGGGTCCGTTTATGAACTGGTTTCGGATCCAAAACGAACTCGCTTGCTTGAAGGGTAGTCTGGCATCTCATCTGCGATATGTGAAGCGGGTGTTATGTTTGAGGTACCTGGTAGATCATAGATTATTAAAGGTTGATGAGTGTGGCAGGGCAATCTTGGCTAATCGCCCATCTTCACCACAATCCCACAATAGGAGCAAAATAATTTGAATGTACGGTTGCAGTTGCTCTTCTTCAGTTAGCTGTATTAAATCGGCGAAGGTCTGAAAATATTTCCTACGAATATACATGTGGTATCCAGGGAGTAAATTCGGTCTATGTTATCCTCAATTTTCATTCGAGTATGTTTATGGATTAGGTACTGGGTTGCTTGTATGAAATCTCTGGCCTTTTCTTTAGGCCCCTGCTTCTTTCTGGCGATTTCATCCTCTAGTTTCGGTATATATCTTTCTGGTAGGAAATTATGCAGATAGGCTTCTTCAAAGTCTTTCCAAGTATGGAAACGATCGCGGTTGATAATATATCTTTCTAGAGTGGTTCCTACTAAAACCTCGGGAAGAGCTCTTATTATCTCGTCCAGATGGAGGTTGAAACCGGAGGTTAGTTCCTCGCAACTTTTCAGAAGTTCGATGGGGTCGCTGGTAGATTTGAACTTAACGCCACATTTGCTTATTATATTCATGGTATCTGCTTCTCTACTCATTGAAAATCTTTCACTAGACCTTGGTTGAAAATTGTTAGCGAGAATAGCAGGCGATGCCTTTTCTGCAGATAGTTGACTATTTTTATTGGAAGGTGTGGAATTACCAGTGTTGTAGGTAAATTGATTACTCTGAGAAGTTCCACCGGCTAAGGAGAGTACTGGAAAACATAACTCCGTGAAATGCGTTTGCTTGCCTGGTTTTCCAGTGTCGGTTGACGAGTTTTCAATAGGTTCGATTCCTTGCTGGATGGTTTCTTTTGGAAATTCTCGATCTAAACTTAACTTTTCCATTTCTTTGCGAATGTCTTGAGTCGATGCACGTAAACTTGCTTCTTTTATATGTTTAATGAGACGTGTGCGCAACGCAGCAAAATTACCTTCGGTGCTTAGATTCAGTCTTGACATACGTTCGATTATCTCTTCCTTGCGGAGGAGGTATATGGCTCCTATGCTACTAAAAATATTGTCTTCGTCGTCAGACATATTCGGACCCTTAGTAGTAGTAGTAAATAATTTTATTTCCATAATATAATTATATAAAAACAGTTGTGCTGGTTTTAAAATTAATTTGACAATAACTTAAATAAGTTGCCTGTCAGGTTAAAAAGGCATTACTAAATTAAGACATTGTGAGTTTACGTTTAAAAAAATTCATTCATTATTTGAAAGCGATATTTAAGTGCGGATTTTAAAAACTGATATAAATTTGAATAGCTTTGACCGTTTAAGTATTCGAGGAACTGGGATCTGGTTAACTGATGGCTTCCGAGAAATTGCTTCCTGTATCCGCTGAATATGGGACAAACTCTAACAAAGTGGTATGTATTCTCAGATGCATCGAGGTTACACATCGTACATAATCCAATGGTGTGATTTTGGAAGGCTCTAGCATTCAGATTAAGCAATCCACTGCGTGCTTTGAGTATGAGACTAATCATCTCTTGTGGATTCGAATCTAAAAAGTAGTTAGGGATATCGCAGTAAGATAAGTTGCTGTATTCATCATGGAACTGCGACTGCTATGCGTTGCTTATGAACATGCTCCAGTGTTTCTCTCTAAGCTTACTAAGTAGGACGTTTTGTGAGTTACGTATCTCCAATATATTAGATGAAAAAGAAAGTGCAATCGACGCTTCTGAAAAAATCATCCTCCATTCATTAGCCCAGTAGATGTTCTTCCGAATTATAATTTCCGATAGGATTTTGGGAAGTCTATTATTCGGCAGCTCCATGACTCTGGTTATAAATGAAAAATGCAGTTTCAGGGTTGTCAGGAAGGATTTCGGAAGTCCTGTTTCTATATGCAGTACATAGTTTGGCGTGTTATTAGGAAGAAGGAAACACCTTTTCAGAAAGAAACGTTGCAACTTCTCCACCTGGACATGCTCCTTGTAGCCCCTTACTAGAGCACAGTACAGCATTATTGTTCTTGAAGCCGCATCGTTAATTTTGAATTTAGCTGAGTGTCGAATCGTTTTATTCCTTAAAAACTGCGACCATGTGGAATTTATAGAGTTTTTCGAAATAATTAGTCTGTTATTGAGGTGATCCGTCCAAGACATGTTGTGGTTTAAAATAACCCCAAGGTATTTATATTGGTTAGTAACAGCAATCTCCACACCTCTGAAAAACCATTTTTCTTGAGCTGCTCTTCGGCCTCCATTGCGAAAGATAACTATTTCTGATTTATCAAGATTGACTGTTAAACTCCATTTGGTGCAGTAGGCAATGAAACTGTCTATAAGGACTTGCAGATTAGAAGCACTGTCAGAGAGTATAACAATGTCATCGGCATACAAGAGAACGTTGATTTTTAGGTCCTCCAGAAACAATCCTATTGGGAGGTCGGTATGTAAGTCGTTCAAAGATAGTATAAAAAGAAGTGCACTTAGAACACATCCTTGTTTGACACCTTTGTTTGTTGGAAAAAAGTCAGATCTAGTTTTTCCATCCCAGATGGCGGCCGTGGTGTCTTTATAAATCAACTTTAAGATATTTATCATTTTTGAGGAGATACCAAGTTTAGCCAATTTGTAAAAAAGTGCATTTCTATTTACGTTGTCAAATGCAGCTTTTAGATCAACAAAAAAGGCGTACAGTTTCTTCTTTTGGCTCAATTGCAGCTGGATAAGACAAGTTAAATTGTAGATCTGGTCAACTGTAGAGTAGTTGTTACGATACGCAGCTTGATATTCATTCAAAATGTTGTTTTCTTCAACCCAAACTGTAAGCCTATTAAAGAGCACAGACGTAAATATTTTATACAGCGTGTCTAAGAAGGACAATCCGCGATAGTTTGTTACATCATTAGCGTTGCCTTTCTTCATTAACGGATATATGATCGATTGTTTGAACGAGGTAGGTATGATTGCTGTTTCAAAAATGTCGCTGAATAACTTGTAAATTTCATCAATCAGTGCAGGGCTGGCATTTTTATAGTATTCATACGGTATCCCATCTATACCAGGAGCTTTTTTGTTTTTAGAAGTAGTGATGGCTAAAAGAATCTCGTCCTTCTCTATATGTCGATCCAGTTGCGATGCGCTAATTGCAGGTATATTAGGATACGTTGACGTTGACTCTGCTGTATCTGATGGGAGTATTTGAAAATAGGATTTGAAGATTTCCGCAGTTAATAGGATTGTGGCATTTGGTTTGTCTCCACGTATCTCTTTTGCTAGTCTCCACCATTCTTTTGAAGTGCTTACCATATGCATTTGGGTGATAATGTTCTGATAGTATTCACGTTTTTTCATTTTACACAGGTTTTTATAATGTTTCTTAGCAGCAGTGTATTTAATCCGAAATACATCAAGATTAAATTTCCTGAACGTCTTTAGATGTTTAAAAGTTGCTTTTCGGGCTACACTACAAGCAAGGTCAAACCAAGGCTTTTTTGGCTCAAACATCAACTTTTGACCACAACCTCTCCCGTTAGCTTCATAGATGCAGTCTTTAATTGCATTGCAGCGATTTTCTATTGATGAAGTTGTAAGTATTCTGCTTCTTAAGGCTCTTTCAAGATTTTTGACATAGGTGGGACATCTATTCGCAGTCCATTTAAGCCGGGGAAGTTAGTTCGTATTTAGTACAATGTCGTTCTCGTTAAAATCTTTGAAAGAAAAGATAATAGGCATGTGATCCGAAAAAGTTTCAGTACCAACAGCAAAGTCTTCGATCAAATGAGCTGTTGCATATGATGGGCAGCAGTAATCAATTACAGAAGAACCTCTGCTACTGACAAAGGTATACTCGCCATTTCGATCATTGAAGCTCCGACCATTTAAAATAAAAGCTCCGACATCTTCAAGAAACTCCAGAAATAAGTTACAGTTGCTATCACAAGTAGTATCTTTGGAACACCTTGTTTCTGCAACCGAATTTAGAGCTGTAGGGCTGATGTCTACCGAACCTCTTGTTCCTGTTCTAACGTTCATATCACCAAAAACGATAAACTTGTCTAGAGCAGTTTCAGCAAAAAACGTCTTTAACTTGTCGAAATCATTTCTCCAGTGATTGCAGTTGAGGTATACAGGAACAAAGTTGACTCTAGAACCACCAAAAGTTGCTTGTAGTATTAATGTGTCGTTGCAGTTCATGAATTTAAGTTGATGTGTTATTTCGATGCTCTTCTTGTAACCAGATAAGCACCCCCCACTGGCTCGCCCAAAGTTGCTATTTTTTGTTGCCGGAATCCAAATAAGTTTAAACCCAATAAAATATTTTTCATAGTTTTTTATATTTTCAGACATTACAAAAGTTTCAAAAAGAAAAAATATTTGAAATTTACTTATAAAATTAAAAAAATTTCATAAAAGTGTTTTGTTTACAAGACCAGCTATATTATAAAATAAAACCTGACAGGCATTGATTTGCTAATTTTGAATATTTTTATTTTTTTGAATCGGTGGTGACACGCTAACCGTGTAGTTACAATCTGTTTTTCTTAGAAGATCTGTTAGATAAGCTCTATCTGCTTCATTAAATGCTGCGATTAAACCACTCTTGTTGCATTTAAAACGGTGACATCTTTCTACTATGAGAGTCCAGCGCTTGATCTCAATATGTAGATTTCTATCAGTTTTAAGCAGACATCTTTTTATATTTCGGAGGTGATATCTTTCATTTACCGTTAGATGCTTGTTGATGGATATTTGAGTATTTTTTAGCTCATCTAAGAGTTTGCTCATTTCACTGATCAGTTTATCCGTTATTGAATCAGACATTGTATTTGTGGAACAAGACTTTTTAATCAATGAACTGTCTAATTCAGGGGATATTTCTCTTAAAGGCCGTTTCAGATTCAAATTCGAATTCAAATTTTCATTCATGTGGTGGGTTTCCGGAAAAATTGCTGATCAAGCTTTTAACCACAAAAGAGCTGGTTGTTGTATTTGCTAAGTGCTTTTAGGCGAAAAAGATCAGGTTGTAGTGGTATTTATTAAGGGGAAAGTTGAGGTGAAAGTTCTTCTATAGTTATTGAAGCAGGCTCATACGTGTCGGTTGAAAGGAGATAGGTAGAGTAGGAAAGTGAGCGGGAAGTATTTTACCGTGCTGGGTTGCGATGTATTTGGTTTTTAATTTTTATTTTATTCAACACAAATAAAGTTTATATTTATGTTAGTATAAATAAACGTTGGTGAACATACAAAAAATAAAAGCTTCCCACTACTTGTACTGAACTTTACCTCTTATTTCGTCTACAATTCAGTGATAAAATTATATTTTGCGCAATTTCTTCAAAAACTTTCACAATTTATTTTAAAGCAGAATGTTGCCAGGACACAGTTCTATAATTATGTTTATAAGAATATTAATAAAATCCACTTTTAACGCTTTCTTTTTCTTAATTTTCAATAGCAAATCTAAAACACTTCCACTTGCTAGCTCACTTTCTTTCCAATTTCTATTCTATTCGGACCCTTAGTTTCTCCTTATAACTGTTGAATTAAATAATTTTATTTGCAGACTTAATATGCTATTTTCACACTGGGTCATGCGTTTCTTGAATATATGGTCGAGTATTGAGATCTTCTATTTATTTTTAAAATAAAATGGACATTAAACAGTCCCTGCTCGGGCGCCAATTTGTAATGGTAGTTTAAAGTTTCCAGCTGGGGTAAATACTCAGCGGTTATGCAAGGGTTCGAGCCAAAGAAAGAACGAGAAACTTTAGCTTAGTTTTAAAAATTGTTTATTTTTATTCAAGAAAACGAATTATAATTCCATTCAAAAAATCTTCTTATTGTAATGGACGTTGGTTACTCATGTGTTCTGCAGGCAGCTCGTTGTGTTCTTTGTCGTCTGGTACTGGTTGAATTGGGATACGTATATGTTTGCCTTCGCTTGTTGCTTATACGAGGAAACGATCACAGACTTAAATCTGGTACATCTCGAACCTTGATCCGGTAGATCGCAGACACTTGATACTGTCCGGTAATCACAGGCTTTGTCTGGTAAATCTCAGTTTTATAACTGGTGAATCGCAGACCTTTAATGGGTCTGGTACATCTCAGGTTTATCACCTGGTAGATCACAGACTTTTATCAGTCTGGTAAAATTGCCGTTCAGTTTTATTTACCTTATCCTTATTGCAACCGTATCCGCTAGACTACTATGAGTTGTGACTTGGTGTACTTCTCTTTGGTCATCTGCGGTAGCCCTCTTTATGCTGTGTTGATGCGAGGAGATAGTGTCAACTATATATTTATCACCCGGTAGATCACAGACTTTTATCAGTCTGGTAAAATTGCCGTTCAGTTTTATTTACCTTATCCTTATTGCAACCGTATCCGCTAGACTACTATGAGTTGTGACTTGGTGTACTTCTCTTTGGTCATCTGCTGTAGCCCTCTTTATGCTGTGTTGATGCGAGGAGATAGTGTCAACTATATTGAGAGCACATTGAAAAAGAGGTATTGATTTATTATCGATTTGGTGGGGTCGGGGTGTGGTGCGTAATCGTCATATCATTGATAGCAGCTGCAGCTTGCCACTGCCATAGAGTTTTACCAGCTATGTGTAATTCACCACACTGGTTTGGTTGGGTGAGGTGAGTTTTGGTCTTCCTGACCTATGCAGCGTGTGTGGCTTGTTACTTGTATCGAATATAATTAGTTTGCTCTTGATTAAGTTCGTGGCAGGTTATGATGCTGCAGCCCGCATGTTGGTCTGTTGCATTGAATGTAATGTAATTGTATTTTGTATGGAATGACCAGTGGCGTCGGTCAGGGGTTCTAGTGTTTAGTGTAATGCTTCATTACAAACTTCCATATGCTCCACTGATGGGCGCTGAGAAGTTTGTCAATTTTGAATAGATCACTTTCCATAATAACCTACTAAATTATTTAACCAAACTAAACTCTTCCGAATAATTAGAAAAAAGAATGGCAAAAGATTAAACTTTTATCAGCAACTAATAATTCAGATTTAGTTTTACTGTTAAAAAAAAAAATATTAAAAAGTACCGGTAAATTGTGGACTTGGGTCTAGGCCCATAACCTGTTAAATGAAAATGCGACCAATCAGTTAGAGGTTCAATACAAGAGTAATTTTATTATAAGTTCATACTTCGTAGTTTGACTTGACATTGGAATTATTTATTTGAAAGTGAGAGAGAGCAAGAAAATTAAAGTGACAGTATAAGAGTTATTTACTTTAATATAAATGAATACATGCAACAACGATGATAGATGATGAGTAAAAAAAACAGTCGGCGCCGGCGGCGCACAGTGGTCCGTTTGTTAAATTCTGTGGACAAAAGTATTTTCTCACGCCAATTCTTGGCGGAAATTAATGAAATTGTGTAGACTTAATGATTTGGGGACGGAGAATTCAGTGGTACTGCTTATATTTTGGTACTCAAAAGGGGGGCTTTGCAATTTAGGCCAGAATATTGTTCGATATGTAAAAATTCCAAAGATAGCCTTTTCAAAGCTAGGAATCTTATGAGATTAATGTTTGAAATATCTTAAAATATGTCCCCACATGCGTACTAAAATATAAAAATGGTTCAAATGTAGATATGTACCATATTTAGAAAATTCAATGCCAAATGTTCCGCCAATTTCACTAGGGATTAGAATTGTTTTGTGTGGTATTCTTTAATTTATTTTTATGGACATTTTTTTGACCAAATCTGATCGAATCTCATACAAATTTGAAAATTATCTTGGTTTAAAGTTGGTTAATCAAATTTCCAGTCAATTACTTCTTCTTGTGTAAAGTTCGAAATAGTGTAAAATAAAATCTGCACACAAATTTTTCTTTTTTTAACATCTTTTTAATCTGATATCAAACTAAGAATTTTAATAGTTAACAGTTCAATAATCTTTAAATAGCCGTTATGTATACTTATTAACCTTTTCAACTATTTTAAAAATAACTGTAAACTATCAGAATTCTTAGTTCTACATCAGATTCAAATGATGCAATAAAAAAATATAAATTTTTGTACAGGTGTTATTTAACAATATTTTATAAATAAACAAGATTAAGGCAATATCAAACAAATCAATTCTAATAAATTTGAATTCTTAAAATTTGATACACATCTGTACTGGAACCATTTTTATTTTTAGTACACATTCGGGTACATATCCTAAGCCATTTAAAACATAAATTTCATAAGATTCCTGGCTTTGAAAAGGCGTTCTTTGGAACTTTTACATTTAGAACCATGTTCTGGCCTAAATCGTGAAGCCCTCATTTCGAGTACAAAAATATAGGCAAAACCACTGGATTCAGCTTTCCCAAATCATTAAGTGTACAAAATTTCATAAATTTCCGTCAAGAATTGGCGTGGGCAAAGATTTTTGTCCACAGAATTCAACAAACGGACCACTGTGCGGCGGTCGGATCGTTTGAGATTAGCTGCTGTGTTGCGGTCGATACATGAACTGTCGTATTATTTATTTGAATAATTAAATTCAAATATTTGGCAGGAAATTAATTCTTGTGGATTGTTTATTTATAGATTCCTACATCACTCCCCTTCCATTAATGTACTTACGATGTTAATTTCCTAATCTTTCGTCTCGCCTTCTTGTTGATGGCATCGACGGTAGTTGGAACGATGGGAGATGAAGGTGATAAAGGTGATGGTTGGTTTGTAGCTGAGTGTTGAAATATACTATCGTCTGAGAGTAGAAAAGCGGGTTTTAATCGATCAATAGAAACTGTGATGTCTTTTCCTCGAATTTTGAAATATACTATCGTCTGAGAGTAGAAAAGCGGGTTTTAATCGATCAATAGAAACTGTGATGTCTTTTCCTCGAATTTTGAGAACAAAGAATTTGTCAGCTCATTTTACGACTGGAAATGGGCCCTCGTATGGCTGCTGTAGTCCAATTCTGACTGAATCTCATCTCAAGCGAACATGAGATGCCGTTGACAGTTCCTTGAAAATGAAGACTGCTCGTTAGCCATGATTTGACAATAAAACTGGCATAAGATCTACAAGTGTCGTCGAAGTTGATTCACGTAGCATTGATGTTTCTCGTTGGTGATAAAAACTCATCGGGTAGTCTGATGGGTTCTCCGTATACCATTTCTGCTACTGTGGCTTAGAGGTCTTCTTTGAATGAGTCCCAGAAGTACAACGGGCAGTTCATCAGCCCATGCTGGTGATTCATGATACTCTATAGCGGACTTCAGCTGTCGATGAAACCTTTCGACCATACCATTAGCTGCTGGATGGTACGCAGTAGTTGTTAAATGGTTGATACCAAACAGTTTAGCTAGAGCCTAGAAAAGATCGGATAAAAATTGTCTACCGCGGTTGGAAGTTACCTTGAGTGCCACTATAAAACGAGCTACCCAATTTGAGAAGAGCGTTCTCGCTAGTGTTTCTGCTGTAGAATCATCCAAGGGGTAAGCTTCAGGTCAGCGAGAAAAATGATCGCTGATGGTTAGGCAAAATCTGGATCCTCGAGAGTATGGAAGTGGTCCAACGAAGTCAACATGTATGTGCTCAAATCTTGAAGCTGTTAGCTCATAGTCTTTGAAAGGGAAGAAGTATGACGAGTTATCTTTGATCGTTGGAACGGGATACATGATTTCACCCATATTCTGCAATCTTTTCGTATTGACGGCCAGACAAATTTCGAAGAAACTAATTATACTGAAGCATTTGCATAAGGGTGGCTCAAACTGTGAAGTGAATCAAATACTTGATGACGATAAGGTTGCGTTACGAAGGCGAGCAATATCACATTATATCTGCAATTCGGTGGGGTGTGGTTTATGTTCCGTGAAGATGGTAAAATTTCTAGCTTCTAGCATAAACTTGAAATATTTTACAGCGGCATAGAGGGCTAAAAGTTCCCTGTCATACGTGCTATATTTTTTGTTGAGCCTTGTTGAAATTTTTGGCAAAATACGAGAGGCTGCCAACCCAGCGGTGACTTTTGCTGTAAGACCGCACCCATCGCACAGTCTGACGCGTCCGTAAAGAGCCCCCATTCTAATGTTGGATTTGGATAGGCGAGCAAGGCGGCATCTATGAGAGCATCTTTACATGCGTTAAATGCTTGCTGCAGATTTGGTGTTCGATCGATGATTTGGTTACCTTGCTTCTTTGGTCCTTTAAGACACTTGTTGGGGCTTGTAGCTTGGCTGCATTTTTAATGAAGCGTCTATAAAAATTAATAGAACCAAGAAATCTTTGGAGCTGCTTTACAGTAGCTGGAGGTTTACAATCGATGATATAGCCTTGGTCCGTTCCTTAGGTGGTACGATTCCATCACTTGAGATTTAGTAACCTAAAAATGTGATTTTAGACTTACCAAACTCGAACTTAGCTACGTTTACGACCACGCCATACTCGTTCAATCTTTCAAAAAGACTTCGCAGAAGTTGAAAATTTTGTTCTTCATTGTCTGATGCCACCAAAATGTCGTCGACGTACGGAAAACACAAATCGAGACCATTTGTGACTTCGTCGATGAACCTCTGAAAAGTTTGGGCCGCGTTTCTGAGTCCAAACGCCATGAACATGAACTCAAAGAGGGTGTAATTATGGCTGTCTTCTTGATGTCGTTCGGTGCGATTGGTATCTGGTTGAACGCTTTTACCAGATCGATCTTCGAAAAAATCTTCTTACCCGCGAGAAAAGCTGAACAAAATCAAAAAAGAAGAGGAGGCAATAAGATCCAAAACTTGGAAAGAACTCCCAAAGCTAAGACAGGCTAAACTATTACTTGGTAATTATAACCACCAACGTTTTACAGACTGTATCAGCTTAAGTAGAAACAACCTAAGAATTATAACGGGTCTCCTCACTGGACACTGCAAACTAAAAATACACCTTAGTTTACTTGGCCTAGTAAGTAGTGCCACATGCAGGTTCTGTGACACAGATGAGGAAACGCCGGACAACATTCTAGGTCGATGTAGCACACTCATACATCAAAGAAAGAAGTACCTGGGACGCTACCAGGTAGAAGAGAGCGACTTACCATCTCTTAAAATACTCCAAATACTTCAATTCTTGAGAGGAATACATTTGGAGGAAGAGCTGTAAGATGAGCAGGCCTCATCCAGCTCTAGATGGGGGGCACAATAGAGCTCAAGGTCGCAGTGCAATATCCTTCAAAATTATATTCACTCATTCAAGCTGAACAATCCTGTAGGTTACGTGGACGATAGTTGTCTAAAATCGTACGGTCATACAAGGCGCGATAATCACCGCAAGTGGAGATGACCAGCAGCTTTCAGAACGCCTAGCTATTCCCATTTTGAACATTGTTTCGCGCTCACTTTTAGCAATGTTCATCTTGTCAGGAGCAAAATGTCGTGCCTTGCAGCTAACTGGAGGACCGCTGGTTGTGCTGATGTGGTGAACAGTGGAATGTCGAATTTACTTGAAGGCTCCATCTGGTCGAGTCAAACTCGGATATTGTTTGAGCAGTTTGATGGAGCTAGAAGTACCACAAAAAGATTTGATTTGTGTAGAGATCACATGTGCATAAAAACCTCGTGTAGAAAGTCCGGTGACTCCATCTAGTAATCTACTATATATCAACGGCAAGGTACGAAAACTGTTGGTTCTTATAGAACGTTGGCCGCGAATAGTGTACTCTGTTCACTTTGATTTATGACGTTGACAGGATATGGAAATACCGGAAAATCGGCGCCCGTGTTCAGTTTATATTTTCAGTACAGGCCTTATGGGAGAGCTTTTTCAAACATACACGTGCCGGCTGGTGTTTGCATGGCACTAAACTTAAGAAATTGGCTATTAAATAACTTCCATTGAAATTGTTTTTGTAACGTACATTCCACCATGACCTGTCTGCTCCCTGGTTGTGAGATGTGAGGAGACTGAGAAGATACACACAATTTGCCTCTCGCTCGCTTAATGTGTTTATTAAAAAAAAAACACATTGATTCAGAGTTACCATACTTCCGTGGACGGAAATTCTAATAACTTTTTCTTTGGTTTTTGCTATGGAGCTTTCAGCATTGAAGTATCTAAAAGCTTTTGAGAGCATATATTTTATTTTTAAGAAAAAAGTGTTGTCACTTCGTGTTTTTCTACTTACATCTTTTCGTTTTAGTTTTTTCTGGAGAACGGTTAAAATGCTGCTATACAATATTTGTTGGGTATTTTTGTTTTTAAGAAGAATTAAAACTTTACCAAGTTGTTATAGGAGTTCCGTTCATTAAGAAATTGCAATTTTTATTTGCCAAATAGTTTTTTTTTTTAATTTTTTTGAACTTGATCCCATTATAGAACTTGTTATGGCTCAAGTGAAAGGATTCGGTGCAAGCCGAAATAAGTCTTTATAAACTGGCAGAAGTAAAAAATCTTATAAGAACAGGACTTGCGAATGGTTGACGCTGAAAAATGGCAAAGAAAAAACTAATTGTCTGTCTTTAAATATTGACAAGTGTAAGATCGTGCATTTTACACGCAAACACAACGTTCTTACACATTATTATCTGCTGAATACGTCACATTTGTGTAGTCAATCAAGTTTTACTGACCTCGGAATCGTACTAGATTCCAAACTCTCATTCACAGATCATTACAATTATATTATAAAAAAAGCCAATAAGACGCTTGGTTTCATTAAAAGGTTTGCTCGTGATTTTCGTGATCCTTATGTCCTTAAAATTCTGTATGTGTCATTTGTGAGATCAATTTTAGAACGGTTGCATCGTATGGGCCCCATACTACGCGGTTCATATCAACAGAATTGAGTGTGTTCAAAGGAGATTTATGAGATTTTGTTTACGTCTTCTTCCCTGGTCTGATAGGGTTGTCTTGCCACCTTACACTAACAGACTCTTACTAATAAATCTTCCATCCCTCTTAATTCATCCAGAGTACTTACAATTCTGTTTTATTATAGGGATTATTAATGGAACAGTTGCAGCTTCATCGGTTCTTTGTCGACTGAATTTTAGTGTTAGTCTTACTAGCTTAAGAAGGCAAATGCCTCTTTCTAACATTTTTAGTAGATCTAACTACGGCGCTAATAGTCCTCTTAATCTCTTGATAAATGTGTTCAATAAAAACTATATTCTAATTAATTCAATTAATGATAATGTAAAATCTCACAGATTTAAGAACTCATTTTTTTCATCCAATATCACTAGGTCTAATTTATTCAATCCCCATTAAATTTAAACTCATCATTAAAAAAAAGATTTTTTTTTTTTTTTGACATTTTCATACAAATTTTATTGATTTCAAATTATTAACAGAAAATATAAATTTCATGGAGAGTGAATAATTAGGGCTTAATTTTTAAAGTAGATTTAAGTTTTTTGTGTACATTCATATTATGTTATAATTTAAGATTGTTCCGTTAGCATTTAACGTTTAAATAAAATCAAAAGGTGTGTCCAACACGTTGAGCAGGTGATTGAGCCAAATATGTGGGAAATAGATGTTTTTACTGAAAGAGCAGTGAAAAATTAAGTTTTTAACTTAAATGAGGAGAGCAGCAAGTACCTGCCGGAGTGTTTAAATGTTTTTTTTTTTTAATTCAATTTATTTTTTATTCTGTAATTTATTTATACGTTTTTTCTGCAATTCATTATTACTGACTTAAATTGAGTTGGTTTACTAGTCAAGTTGGCATTTCAAAATTGAGTAATTCGGTAATAAAAGAAAACTTGTCAAGTAAACTAACTAAATTTAAGTCAGTTATCATTAAATAACGGATTTCTCTGATAATTTTGAGGTTTTTTCATATTACTCTATTTAAAATATTTGATATTTTACATTAACCCATTTCCGGCTAGCGTTACGTTTTCGTAACGTCATATTTGAAGACTTCTGGAACTTAACTGATTATAAATTTAAATAAAATAAAAAGTGACTTTGAGAGAAAGTTGAATTATATAATCGAACTGTTTTTGGATTTTTTTGTAAATTTTTTTTTTGTGGTTTTTTAGGACTTTCAAAATACGAGTTTTTGTAAATTTTGAGATAGGATTTTTGAAGTTTTGAAAATTATCGTCAAAATTATAATTTTTCAAAGCAATGTCAACTACAGGTAAAAAACGGTTCAGATTATATTCTTAAATAATTCTGATGTAATTTACATGAGTTGCCTGCTTGTCAGGTTAGATGAAAGCGTTACGTTAGGTTTTCGCAACGCTCGCCGAAAGCAGTAGCATTACAAAAAAAAAAAAAAATTCGCTGCTTTAGATGAGATTGAACGGTCTTTTTCTCGGAATATTGTACGTTTTCTAACATTTTTGAAAAAGAATCATACATTTTGATTGCAACCTGTCCAACAAAAGGATGCATATTTTAGTTCTACGAAAAAAAAATCATTCAAGAGTGCTATATTGGAAAAACCCTTTACCTTCCACTTGACTTTATTCTAAGAAATAATAAGGAAGTGCATTTTGCGTATAGGAAACATCAAGGCTCAGGTCACTTTCCTTATAAGCGTGGTGCCTAGAAGACAACTGTATACTACACTCAGGTACTATAAATGATCGCATATTCTAATTCCAAGAAAAAAAAAACAATTCATAAATGCGCTCTGTATTGGAAAAACAGATCGCAAATATAAGTTTTTTTGCATTTGACTTATTTTTTACTTATAAGCTGTGCGCTGTGCGGTCAAGAAGTGTTTTAAAAATTATCTTTGATTTTTATATGCTAAGGAACTCGAAGAGTTATTGATGAATCCGAGTTCTGATGAAGACGAGGAAATAAAATTGAATTTGGATGCTACAGTTCATACAAACGTTATAATATTGAGAAAATCGATGATAATGTTCAGCTTTTGGAGGATGATAATGTGCAGCTTTTGGAGGTGCCCCATTTGGATTTGTATTGGTCCAAACAACCAGTATTTCGATGCGATATAGTAAAAAATACCATGAGTCGCGATCGGTTCAAAAGAGTTAAGTCCTATTTACATGTTTGTGAAAACAGTACTTGACAGTACATTTGACTTATTTGATAATGCTACAAGCAATTATCGGATTCGAATTCGAGGAAAAAAGTGGTACTGGCCACTTTTATCAAATGCGGTGGATGCAGCGTTGGTAAATGCTTGGAAAACACATTGCATTTGCGAAAAATTTGCCAAGGAAACACAAATGCCGCAACTAGAACAACAACAACAACAAACGCTGTCAAAACAGAAAAGCATCTCCGATGTTGCAAGTGATCCAGCCAAACTGTTTTTTCCTGCAATAAATGTGATATCCCACTTAATCCAAAATGCTTCTATGAATACCACACAAAAACCCATTCTTTGTAATCATAATATACCTTAATATAATGTATAACTTATTACGAATTTTGTAATTTTATTTTTATCAAACTTTCAGTACCCAGTGTATCTATATTTAATTAATTTCTTCATAAGAATATTCAAATAAAATTAATTCATACTCCGTGTGAAAAAAAAAAATTATTTTAAAAATTTTGATACTCTTTTCGGCGAGCGTTGCGAAAACGCAACGTGAATTTTCCGGAAAACCAGAAGCTTTTCCAAAAAAAATTTTCAGATTTCCTCGAATTTGACTAAAAACAGATAAACTTAAAACTTGGCGTACTTTTAAATCTCACTACTTCTTACGGCTGACTTGTTACGCAAAAGTTTTTGTATATAGAAAAACTTGGCTCCTTTTTTAACATTTATGTTTTTGGTGTGATTTCACAACTTTTTGCAAGGATTCTTTTAATCAGGAAAAGTGGGTGGAACAAAAGCCCAATGAGAGCTCATAAGGTAGGGCTGCCAGATAAAATTTTGCTAAAATCGGAACGTCAGGGCCCAAAAAACGGGACAAATCGGGACAAAAAACAAATATATTTTAAACATAATGCGGCATAGATAAAAACATTTTTACCGACTTAGTATGATTTCTAAGTTACACAGAGAATGAAAAAATGTAATACAAAAGCAAATTCTTAAATAGAATTAAAGAATTTGAGTCAGGGCTAAAAAATCATCGTGTAAATAGCATGCGCCACATTATTCTATGCATACATGATGAAGATGATATTTTAAAGACGAAAACAAAGAAGACTGACGAAGCAAACCCTCCCGTTTCTGCGTTGACCACTTATCAGTGTTTCCGCTGAGATATTTGAAAAAGTCGCAAAAATAGGGGTCCCGAGAAAAAAAAGTCGCCTTTGAAAAATTATTTAATATAATAGCCAAATCAAACGAAATCCTCATAAATTGCGAAAAAAAATAAAACATAATATTTGTCTTGTTTTAAGTTTTACTTTTATTTAAATAATTATCAGGTGCAAAAGAAAAAGGTTCTTTCTGTTTTAAATTAATTTTAACAAAAATAAATTCATTTTGATTAAATTATGTAAATTTATTTTTTAGATAGGTACATAAATACATAGTACATATATCTATATTTTAGTATCACTTTTTTTTAATGAATAAATAAGTTAAATTAATTCAAGTAAGCTTAAGTATAAGCTTAAATAAAGACATCAGTGTTCAGTCAATTTACAGTCAAAGTTAAAAACAAAAAATAAATAAAATTTACATTCTATTTGCAGAATTTTCTTTAAATAAGAATAATAAGTAAATTTTGGGAATTATTGCACATTATTTATAATGCAAACTTTTAGGCTTTTATTTATATTTGAATTTAAATTGCTTTTAAATTGCTTTTGAAACTATCTCTTTCATTTCTCTTTCTAATTCTGATAATTAAAAAAAGAAAGAAGATACAAATCTTGTTGAAGGGAAAACCAAACATATTATATATGTATACATCGAGTCGAACCAAATACATTTCTACTTGATTCCATCTCACAGATTAAAATTCTGTTACTGTTAAAGGAAGGTTGGAAAGTTTTTATCAACCGAAAAGAGAAGTTTTCTAGAGATGGAGTCAAAAAGTCGCCCGATTTCAGAAAAGGGGTAAAAATAGACAATTTTTGGCAAAAACGTATCCTGGTCGCACGGGGCAAAAAAAGGGTCCAAATGCGACTAAAGTCGCACAGCGGCAACACTGCCACTTATCTACAAGAATTTTTTATCAATCCGAAAACAAAAAGTACAAGATTCCCCTTACAAAAAAAAAAATATTGAAACCTTTTTTTTTTATTTAAAGTTCATAGATTTTTGGGTAAATTAGAAATCAAAACACATTCATAATTATATGTACATTATATCCAAATGATTATAATAGTTAGTTTAAGTCTTAAGGAAATTTCTTTTTGTAGATCGTGGTCAACTTTGAAACGGACCAAAAAGTCATCTTGTTATAGACAAACTTAAAGTGGTAGGGCCGGGCACCTACTCTTCCCATAGAGGAGTAGTTAATCTTAATCTTAATCTTAATCTTAATCTTAATCTTAATCTTAATCTTAATCTTAATCTTAATCTTAATCTTAATCTTAATCTTAATCTTAATCTTAATCTTAATCTTAATCTTAATCTTAATCTTAATCTTAATCTAAATCTTAATCTTAATCTTAATCTTAATCTTAATCTTAATCTTAATCTTAATCTTAATCTTAATCTTAATCTTAATCTTAATCTTAATCTTAATCTTAATCTTAATCTTAATCTTAATCTTAATCTTAATCTTAATCTTAATCTTAATCTTAATCTTAATCTTAATCTTAATCTTAATCTTAATCTTAATCTTAATCTTAATCTCAATGTTAATGTTAATGTTAATGTTAATGTTAATGTTAATGTTAATGTTAATGTTAATGTTAATGTTAATGTTAATGTTAATGTTAATGTTAATGTTAATGTTAATGTTAATGTTAATGTTAATGTTAATGTTAATGTTAATGTTAATGTTAATGTTAATGTTAATGTTAATGTTAATGTTAATGTTAATGTTAATGTTAATGTTAATGTTAATGTTAATGTTAATGTTAATGTTAATGTTAATGTTAATGGTTAATCTTAATCTTAATCTTAATCTTAATCTTAATCTTAATCTTAATCTTAATCTTAATCTTAATCTTAATCTTAATCTTAATCTTAATCTTAATCTTAATCTTAATCTTAATCTTAATCTTAATCTTAATCTTAATCTTAATCTTAATCTTAATCTTAATCTTAATCTTAATCTTAATCTTAATCTTAATCTTAATCTTAATCTTAATCTTAATCTTAATCTTAATCTTAATCTTAATCTTAATCTTAATCTTAATCTTAATCTTAATCTTAATCTTAATCTTAATCTTAATCTTAATCTTAATCTTAATCTTAATCTTAATCTTAATCTTAATCTTAATCTTAATCTTAATCTTAATCTTAATCTTAATCTTAATCTTAATCTTAATCTTAATATTAATCTTAATCTTAATCTTAATCTTAATCTTAATCTTAATCTTAATCTTAATCTTAATCTTAATCTTAATCTTAATCTTAATCTTAATCTTTATCTTAATCTTAATCTTAATCTTAATCTTAATCTTAATCTTAATCTTAATCTTAATCTTAATCTTATACTTTATCTTATCTTAACTATTATATAAAGACGAAACAATTATTTTGCTCCTTCGGGCATAACTCATAAAATAATTAACTGATTTACGTGAATCAAATTTAATAATATACTTTACGTCCATGAGACGGTTTTAGGCTATTTCTTATTTCTTTATTTGTTTACATTTTCAGAATATTATTGTTTTTTAATTTTGTTCACCTTTTTTCTAAGAGTTTGTCCCACATATTCACTCATACACTCAAAACGGTTTGATATTTTAATAAACTATATTTTGATAAACTCAACATTCATACGAAAATGTTAAAACCTACATATTTTCTTAATTATATATACAAGCTGAGCAATAAATATATAAACTTATGAAAGTTATCAATTTTTTAAAATTATTTCTATCCAGGAATGCTATTCAAGAATCAAGAGCAATCAATGGGTAGCTGCTTTGTTCTTTTCTACCGCAAACTGAATTCATGCCTGCTGGCTGAGCACAATGGTGTAGTTGTAGAAAGGTGAACAAATAGTATATGTAGCACCACAATATAAAGCTATCACTGTAACGAGAAAGTGTGTGCGTGTGTGTGAACTAGGTATGTTATGTAGGAAGAAAAGAGTCATATTATGTCATAGTATAAAGAATACAAGGTATGCTTGACAGTTCTTGTCGACGTCATTGCAAGTGAACGTTCTCAATCATAGTATTCTTTGGTTCTCAATTTTAAGTTGGAAAGAAAAGGAAAGAAAGCACACATTTTTGCTTTCGCAAACGAAATCTACCAATCAAAACGACTGTCCCTCGCAATGACGTCACACGAATCTCATATTGAGCATACCTTGTATTCTTTATACCATGATATTATGTGATCAAATTATTTGTGTATTGTGTATCTCTTATCATGGGTAATCGACTTGCGTCGATTTAAAAAAGGTGTTTTTCGGGTGGCAAAAAAAATGATTTGGTTCTAGTAAAAGGCGTATAACTTGACTTCTAAACGTCGGATTTTAAAGATTGAGATCCTGAAATGACGGGAAAAACAGTTAACAGTCGTGTGTATTAAAATAAAGCAATTGAATGGTGTCTGGCGAATATTTTAAAAGGGAAAATGCTATGAATAAATTCAAATTAATTCAGTCTTAAAAAACGCTTCACATATTTACAAAATGGCTACACTGCAAAAAAATTGTGTGTCCGGAAGCTTTAAAAAAAATACATATGTAGGTAGGTAGGAATGCTTGCAAATATAAACAATCTCCTTTTATATTATGTACTTATAGCAAAGAAAATATTATTTTTTAAAGTTTGCGAAGAAAAGCTAATTCTACTAATAGCATATTTGCTATTTGTATATCAATGTCAACGCATGTCGTTTATATTAAAATTAACAGAGATTTCTGTTGTATCGTAAAATATTGGAACTATCCCCAACCTTATAATAATAGGAGAAACTTACAAAATAAAAAAGTTGGGACAAAATCGGGACATTTTGTAAATTGGGACAAATATCGGTTCAGGGTTCAAATATCGGGACTGTCTCGCCAAAATCGGGACGCCTGGCAGCCCTATCATAAGGCAAAGTAAGTTTTTAATTTATGCCTTTTATATGTACTACAAGTCCTATTCTCTATTAATTTTTGTAAGTTAGAAGTGCTCCATTGAAATGATAATAATTGATAAGAAAGTAGGTGGATGAAACGCCCCTGCATGAAAAAGTTCATGCCCCCTGAATGTTAAATATCAAATTTTAAAATTTAGCCTTTGTTTGTAGTTCAAGTTCTACCGCTCTACCAAATTTCAGCTTTTTACGACAACCACAAGTGCTCCATATAATTGATATCAATTCTGCGTCAATGGGCGGATGCCACGCCCTCTGAATGTAAAATCTCAAATTTTAAACTTTTCTATTTGCTACCAAATTTGATCATTCTGCGAGAGTCAGAAGTGCTCCTCAGAATTAATAAATTTCTTATTCAAATGGGCGGATGCCACGCCCCTGAATGTAAAATCTAATATTTTAAAATGTTGCCTCTGCCTGTACTTTAAGCCCTTACTTACTTTTACTTTACTTTAGATGGCGCTCATAGCCCAGGATGGGCTTGGCCTCCACTAACAAGCCCCTCCAGCCAGCTCTGTCCCTAGCTAGCCGGTTCCAGTTGAGCACACCGAGTTGTTTGATGTCCTCCTCCACTTGTGTGCACCACCTGTTACGGGTTCTTCCTCTGCTGCGTACACCATCGTACACACGAACAATCGTCGTCGTCTCAAAGCACCCTAGAAGATTTGTATCCCATTTTTGCAGTGTCCATGCTTCTTACCCATAGATCAGGACCGGGATGATTAGGGTCTTGTATAAAGTCTCCTTGGTTCTCTGAGAGAGGGCCTTACTACTTAAATGCCTTCTTAGACCGGAAAAACAGCGGTTGGCAAGAGTAATGTTTTGCTTAATCTCTGCACTGATGTCATTTTGCGAGGTAATAGTGGAGCCCAGGTAGACAAAGTCCTTGACAACTTTAAGCCCTACCACTGTACCAAATTTCATCATTCCACGACAGTCAAAAGGGCTCCAAATATTTTATATCAATTCTATGAAAATGGGCGGATACCACGCCCCCTGAATGAAAAATCTCAAATTTTAAAATTTTACCTTTGCTTGCACTTTAAGCCCTGTACTAAATTTCATCAATCTACGACAATCAAAAGTGCTCCAAGTAATTTATATCAATTTTATGAAAATAGGCGGGTAACACGCCCCCTGAATGGAAAAGCTTTAATTTTTTTCCTTTGTTAACACCACAAGGCCTACCGTCTACGATTCTACGATGTCAGGAAGTGCTCCCTAATTTTGATGAGCTTTTAACGAAACCGCTGGTGTAAATCGGCAAGGATTCCCAGACTTGCTTATATCTTCAAGCATAGGTGCGTATCACCCACACTCAGGACAAATCTGAAAACCCCCTAAAACTCTTTCTCCTTTACCACCATTACAACCCCATACTAACAGGAGTATGAGGCTGATAGGGGGGAGGGTGTAAGATGTTTGTGACCCTCCGGAGTATTTGCCCACCCTTGTATCCTAAAGATACCACCATGGCTACTGCGTCCTCCACGCCTGAGCAGTAGCCCCTAGCCTGACATCGTATCAAGCTTACCCAGTCTTCTTCGTAGTTGTTTCCTCGTCTGATCACCCCCACCTTTGACTCAGGAGCTTAGTCCATCATGCTGCTTGCGAAGTAGCCAAGAACTAGTTGTATATCACCGGACTAATGAGTCCACTACCCATATATATTAATATGTGAATGAGCGAAGCTCAGCGAGTGGTTGTGTTTTCGATTGGCTCTTGGAAAAGTTTTATACAGTTTTGCACAGAACGGGTTAACAACATAAATTTCAATTGAAATTAATTCGGTCGCAGGTGGCAACATTTTGCACATAACAATTGGTCTTGTTTTTCGGTCAGCACTTTTAAATTGTAAAAGTTAATTGCAAATGTCTTGTGAAGTGACGAAAGAAAAAAAAAAATACCTATTGATTTGTGCACAAAAAAGTTGTTGCACGCCATAAAAACCAACTGTCAATCCTCAGTGCACAACGAAGAGAAGCACACAGAACAAAATAAAACAACTATATTTCTAAACTTGTGAGTACTTATACGAAATACACATAAGTTTAAGCTTTACACTGAAACTAAATAAGAAAAACAAAGACAAACAAAAATAATACAACATCTCACAGCTCAGACGTATTGGTAGAGCTTTACCACCCGTCTTTCACCTTATAAGTAGAGTATAATAGACAAGATCGAGCTTCCCCACATCAATTTAAGTTAAGACACAAACCAAACATTGTAATAAAACTTCAACACACACCACAGATTATATCAGCGTGGTGAATACAGCTTTTGGCACAGTGAGTCAAAGCATTGCTCATGAACGATACACAAAAACTGAAAAGACCAATCGCAGAAATTTCGCCAGAACACAATAATATTTTAACTTTGAAAAAACCTTGTCCAAAGTCAGATATGTCCTTAACCGTTCAAATGGACGTGCTTATTAAAGAAATGGATAAACTTTTAGACAAGAAGCTTGTACACTTAGCACCTTAAGAAGATATCACTGGAATAAAAATGATATTGCAGTCTTACAAGAAGAAAACAAGATTTTGAAGGAAGAAATATTAAAACTAAAAGATGGAGAAGTCCAACTGAAAAAGAAAATGGAAGAAACAGAACAATTTACAAAAAAAAATGAATGTTATTGTAACAGGTTTAAGTACAGAAAACGTTGAAGAAGCTAAAACCCAGTTCCAAGATGTTTGCAGTTCAGCTCTTCGTGTAGCCGCCACGGCCAACAGTGTTCGAAAGATAAGTTCAGCTAACGCGAACAAAACAGCCTTTTTATTTGAGCTCGCAAGTTTTTCAGAAGTTCATGCTGTGTTCTCATCGACAAAAAATTTAATTGGTTAACAAATTTCAATCAACAAGGATCTGACAGGAATTGAGAGAGCAGAACAGTTTCATCTCAGACAAGTCAAATGATGTCTCACCAAAGCTGACAGCAGCCTCCGACTCGAAATAAAACGTTGGACCCTGATAGTTGGGCGCAGACGGTACAAGTGTACCCCCGAAGGAACAATTAAGGCAGCAAATCCGGATGATAACCTTTATTGAAAATCTTCTTTTAAAAATGCAGTCCACATACTCGGTTGTCTTAGATTCAAAATCTACCCAAAAACTCCTTCAGAGTAATAAGCAATCTAAAGTCTGTCAGGTTTTATGTTATAATGTAGTTGGTCTTGCAAATAAATCGATATTATGTAACTTTTTTAAATTTATAACCGAATTTCAAATCTTTTTTTTATATGAAACATTTATTACATTAGAACACATGCAAAATTATGAAAAATTTTTCAAAGGATTTAAATTACACTGGATTCCTGCAACAAAAACTCAATACTTTGGTGGAGCCAGTGGAGGATGTTTGTTTGGGTACAATTCTGCGTGGAACCTTTCTTGGAACTACCGTCAACTTCGTGCCTTGCTACCTCAACTGCAAACATTGGATAACATCATTTTTCGACTAGCTTGGGTCAGAAAATTTCATATTATTATTAGGTGATCCTAATGTCAGAACGGGAACGAGAGGTTCTATAGATATCCGGGCAGTGCCACAGCAGCCAATCATTGATTTCAGATATTCCAAAGTTTCAACCACTGATAGAAACTGCAACGTGTTTCTTGAGTGCTTAGAAGACATCGGGGCTTTTATTCTTAATGACAGAAGCTTTGGTGATAAAAATGGAGAGTTCACTTTTGTATCAAGTAGAGGATCATCTGTAACTGACTATTGCTGTCCATCTTATAACTCAGTCAGTATCATAGAAGATTTTGCGGTTGGATGTAAAACATACTCGGATCATATGCCATTATTCCTGACTCTCAAGTCATCTGAAGACATCAATAGAAATTCTCCAATGCAGTTATTTCCTAGGCTGAAGTGGGTTGACAACAAACGCTCTGATTATGTACAAATGCTAAATAATGCTGTAACAATGAACATTGCCCGTGAAGAAAATATCGAAACAAGATGCGAAACAATAAAAAAAAAAACAAATAAAAAAAGTGTAAACAGGAAGCCCAACACTCGTAGTATAAAATTTGATAAGAAGAAACCCTGGTACGACTAATATTGCCACATTGCTAGAAAAGATTCATTTAAAGCTCTGAAAATGTTCAAAAGACATAATCTAGAAAAAAAAAAAAATAAAAAATAAATCGGGTGGCACAACGGCTCATGAAGAACCAGGGCCTAGTGACTAACAACTCCCACCATTCCTGTGTGCGCCTATCTATCGACAGGAATGGAAGGGACCTTCAATTTTATGCCGAATCCGAACGGCTAGACGAGAAGCACTTATTCGTGACAAGTGATACTCTTGGAGGATTTGTCATTTCCTCGCTAGAGGCAGTAGCCCTGAAAAAAAACTTTAGTTTTTAGGTGGACGAGGCTGGGAAGCGAACCCAGACCTCCAGCGTGACAGTTGAATGCACTAACCATTACGCTACGGGCTACTACAGATAATCTAGAAGTAAGTCGAAAAAAAAAAATACAAAGCCCTCTTAAAATCAAAAACCTCACCAGTCTTTTGCTGAGGTAACATATGCAAGTTGGCGTGCGATATTTTGGTAGTATTCATACTGTTTTAATTGGTATTCCAAACGAGTTTTACAAAAACGCCTCATTTATCAAAGAAATACATGTTTTGCTCAGCGATATATTTGTTACAGAAACCATACCGTCATCCTTCAAGAAATCGATAATCTTCCCTCTTTTCAAAAAGGGTGACTCAAGTCTCGCTTCAAATTATCGCGGGCTTTCGTTTCTTGACACACTTAACAAAGTATTCACTTTAATTTAGCTAAACAGACTTACTAGTTGGATCGAAGAGAACCATATACTTAATGAATACCAGGCAGCATACAGAAGTCAGTATAGTTCAGTTGACCAAGTTTACAACCTATCCTGTATAATCCAACTTCAACTGAGTCAGAAAAAAAAGCTTTATGCCTTCTTCGTCGATTTGTCTGCAGCTTTCGACAACATTAATCAGGATGCATTGTTTTACAAAATGCTAAGGCTAGGTGTCTCATCAAAAATGGGTTCCGTTATAAAATCTCTGTACAAAGATACTTCTGCGACAGTTTGGGACTACCAAAGGAGTCAAGCAGGGTTGTGTGCTGAGTGCCTTACTTTTTGTACTATTCCTAGACGATCTTCACAATGAACTCCCAACTGGTCTCATCTTGAATAACAATAACAAGCTTCTTTTAGACTACCAAAGGAGTCAAGCAGGGTTTTGTGCTGAGTGCCTTACTTTTTGTACTATTCCTAGACGATCTTCACAATGAACTCCCAACTGATCTCATCTTGAATAATTTAGAAATAAACGTCCTTTTGTATGCGGATGATATAGTTCTCCTTTCTGATAGACCTAATGTACTGCAAATGATTATCGACAGCTTCAGTAGGTACTGTAGTAAATGGAACCTAGAACAAGCTTCTTTTAGACTACCAAAGGAGTCAAGCAGGGTTGTGTGCTGAGTGCCTTACTTTTTGTACTATTCCTAGACGATCTTCACAATGAACTCCCAACTGGTCTCATCTTGAATAATTTAGAAATAAACGTCCTTTTGTATGCGGATGATATAGTTCTCCTTACTGATAGACCTAATGTACTGCACATGATTATCGACAGCTTCAGTAGGTACTGTAGTAAATGGAACCTAGATGTTAACATAGAAAAATCTGAAATTGTAATTTTTAGAAACGGTGGTAAAAGGCGGCAGCTGAAAAATGGCACTACAATTAAAGTGAGATAAAAATATCAAACCAGTATAAATATCTTGGTGTTATCTTCACTTACAATATGTCTTGGTCTGAACACTTATCAAAACACCTCGCTAAATCAAAAAACTCCATCAACTCGACATGGTCGAAATTTGTGCAAAATAAATATGTCACACACTCTGCTAAATATAAAGTGCACGACGCAGCCACAAAATCAATAATGCACTATTGCGCGCAGGTGTGGGGATACAAAGAGTCCGTTCAAATTGAAAAACTTCAACGCTTCTTCGTTTAGAGATGCTTCGGGTTACCAGATAACACACCCAATTACGCAATTCATATTGAAACCGGTCTTCCCAAGGCATTCCTTACAACATTAAAAGTTCACCTAACGTACATACGGAAAGTAATGTCAATGCCACGTAATCGTCTTCCACGTATTCTCTCTGAATAAGAAGAAGAACAGAAAAATATTTATTGGGCCCAGGAATGGTCAGGTCTTTTCCAAGAAACTCAAATAGATTTCAGTTTCGAAGCTCCACGCTCAGAATGGCATTGTATGCATAATATACTACTTAAAAAGCTATCCGAAAAATATTGGGTTGAGTTCGCAGGAAAGGCACTCCTGTCACAATACCATGACGAATATTGCAACCTCCTGTATTCTGAAGTCCCGAACTATTTTGAAGATAGTAACCCACGAGACATTATAAATCTAGTCTTCGAAGCAAGATGCGGTGTTCTAAATATAAATGCGAGAGCTTTTCGTAATGATACTGTAGGTTTATTAAGTTTATCTAATTTAGATGCTACAGAAAACACGTACCACTTTGTTGGTGTGTGCCCCATCTTTAAAGGATACCGCACAAAATATCTAGGAAGCGAAATACTAATTTCAATACTAATACAATTTCTTAAAAAACGCTCTTAAATATCGAAATCTTATAATAAACGAATTAAGTTAAAACTCGCTTAGCTTTGCTGTTATAAAGTAAATACATTTTTTGAACCTGACGGACAACTTAAAACAAGTTATTGTCAAATTTAATTTTGAAAACCAGTATAATCATGTTTTTGTAAAAAATTTCTTTGAAAATAAAATTATTTTATCTATCTACCTATTAATGCGTAGAATAGAGATGTAATTAATTGGCCAAAATTTTTACGGTCAAAGAAAATCAATTCAAATTTACAATATTATTGGCAACCCTATTCTAAACCAAAATTATTTAATCGCATACAAAATAAATACAAGGTAGGTATTCGTAATTATGGTTGCATGCTGTTTTTTTTTTTTTTTTTTGTTTCAAAAAAAACTTATTTTTGGTTCGTTCTGTAATTTCTATTTTTTTTGTTTTATTTTTTTTCTCTTTTTTTTTTATTTAGGTAAGTGGTAATAATGTTAAGTTAACACATGGTGACCACACAGGTCAACAAGTGCATACAAGTGCAGGATGAAAAATGACACCAACCCCGAAATAAGATCGGGATCATCGTAAACTGCATAATTTATGACCCAAGCCAACAACATCTGCAACAGATAATGAAATGGTTTATGACCGATGACGCCGCTGATATTTACCGCTATCCGAACCTTCGACGAGAGTACGACAATCACAACAAGTAGTCCGATTCCAACCCCGCAACCATAAACATCAATACTTGTAAAACTAGTAATAGGTTGCATTTTAAATAAAATATATTTTTTTATTAAAAATATTTGTTTGAAAAATGAATTGGCGCCCGAGCAGGGACACGTTAAATTGTTAAAAAAGTGTTTGTTAAATTAAAAGTGAATGAAATTCAGTGGGTGAAAAACCATACAAACAAAAATAATTTAAAAGGCATTTGAGAAGGAGAAAACAGAAAGGAACACACCGACGAAGTATCCTTCAGCCACGAGAACCTAGATACAAAACTCTGACCTAAAACCTGAGCAACGGGGGAACGACTCAAAGAAGACTGCAGACTTAAAACACCTGAAGCAAAGAAGGGGACATTCACATTACCCAACTGATCAGAGAAGTAGGTGCATCAGTAGCCGAAATCTCAACATAATAGTACGAAAGTCAGAATATTTTTTATTAATTCAAAAAGTTTTAAAATTCATTCGCATCATTAAAAATTACATTGTATAAGTAAAAAGTGGTTGAAGTTTAAAAAAAAAAAATAATAAGTGTAAAAATATTTCCATGAAAAACTGATAAGGACAAGGAAATTGTGAATATTCAGGGAAAACTGATTTGTAAAGGAAAAAACAGAATGGCAATGACACCAGAAAAACTTTCGACAGTAGTGAGTAGGTTGGTGGCTGACGCCAACCGAAAACTAGTAGAAGATGTTAATAGACTAACCAAACAACTTTCGGCGTTGACGACAAGAGACGGCATCGAACCTTACAAGGACATAACGATCGACCCAACAGTAGTAGGCGGCGAAGGCTTGGAAGAAAAAAGTTTAGTTTTATACCAAAACCAAATTGTTCAAAGCAGAAAAAAATCAATAACGAATTAGTTATTACATAATTGTTTACAAATAAAATATGAAAGTTGTTCTTATATATTATTACTTATTAACAGGTTATTACATATAACATGGTTATATTAATAAATGGGTCTAGAGCTGCAAAGTCTACTTGCTTGAAAGTCGTTCTTTGCACTTCCCAAACATCAAGATCTTTGCATGCCTTTATAGGAACTTACCCACCTACCTACATATTATTACCCCGTTTACAAACAGAATCGAGAGCTCGAGTTGGATTAGGGTCGGATTTTCGACCCAGGTGTTTCGTCACGTGAGTTGAGAGCCCCATTTGAAGTTGAGTTGATATGGTGTTGAGATTACATTTAATGGAATGGCAACAATATATTTATTTTATACAAAAACAGTTCAAATTTAATGAATTTTAGTACATACTTCACATAGCTATCAAAACAAATAAATAAATTTACTCGCATATGTGCAAAAACACTTTGGTGAACACATCCTCAAGACTGACTCTTCGACCCAGGTGTTTTACCAACAATTTCGTCTCGACTCCGCTCCTGAAGTGGAATCGAGTCGGTTGAAGCTCATTTCAAGTCAACGCAGGTATACAAAGGGGCCAAGCGAGCTTGAAGCTCGCTCGAATACCTCATGTAAGAAAAAATAAATAAATCGGGTGGCACAACGGCTCATGAAGAACCAGGGCCTAGTGACTAACAACTCGCAACCATTCCTATGTGCGCCTTTCGACAGGAATGGAAGGGACCTACAATTTTATGCCGAATCCGAACGGCTAGACGAGAAACACTTATTCGTGACAAGTGATACTCTTGGAGAATTTGTCAATTCCTCGCAAGAGGCAGTAGCCCTGAAAAAAAAACTTTTTAGTTTTTAGGTGGACGAGGCTCGAAAGCGATCACAGACCTCCAGCGTGACAGTCGAACGCACTAACCATTACGCTACGGGCTACTACATCATGTAAACGGGGTATATATTTCCTATTTATGTAGCGTACGCAGAATTTGGTTTGGTGGGGGGGGGGATCAGTCTCAATTTTGGTGAAATTTTTTAAGGTATCAAAAAAAAAAACAAACAAAATTAAAGCCTTTCGTATAATCAACCACCAGAAGTGGAATTTCAATCAAAAAGAAAAAACACACAAAATACTCCCTATTGAGACTAGTAAATACCGATGGCGGCGCACATGACGGGCGTTTAGGCAAAAGTGCTTGCGAAATTCATTTTTCGGGTGGGTTTATAATGCAAAACTTTTACATTTTCTGAATTAACAAATGTTTGGAGCTCAAGAAATCGAAAAAATTATTTCATTTGTATGAATGGTTTGGCTTGTAGAGCCAGTCAAAGTCGACAAATATTTATGGTGAGAAAAAAACAATTTTTTTTTATTTTTTTTTTTTTTTTAATTTGAGTGTAAAAACTAGGAAAAGAATATAAGTAAAACTTTTTTTGTTATTTTTACTTCATATTTGTGTTAATCGCTATAATCAGAAATGAAAAAAAAAATTATAAGTTTTTTAATCTTCTAAATTTAATGTTTTTTGAAACACCCCTTTTTGCACACTTTACATTGAGTAGAAAAAAAATTTTCAACAGTTGTCAAGCCAAACTGCACGGATAAGGAATCCTCATATATCTTACAACCAAAAACTGAGCTGCATAAAGTTTCATAGAGCTGAGCTAGAGAGATTTGATTTGAAGAAGTCAGTAATTTTTTCTGAGTTTTTTTTTGTCAAGTGCAAAAAAAAAAATCATGGAAAATATTATTTCTTTGTTTTAAAGGTATAATTTTTTGGTTTAAAATAAAAAAGTTTTGTAATTTAGAAGGAAAACATATTTTATGCTTACTTACCTAAGTTTTTTAAAACAGTTTTAAAGCTTATTTCTTGTAACCCCTAATAAAACTTTTAAGTAGGAATGTTTTTGATTTCGGGTATGATTAATTATTCTCAGGTTGTTTGGTGGATAAGGGTTTTTAACCGGATTAGAATAAACAGATAGGTAATACAGATAGGTAAATTGGGATGTCATAAAATTGAATATTTTTAGTGCAGGTTTTAAGGTATAAAAAGATAAAACAATGCGATGAAACAATCATTGACAACTTGAACGAACGATCGAGCAGTTGTATAAGGAAAAATTATTTAAAATGGATATACCAAACAATACTTTGTTTGAAATTTTTTTAAAAGTTCTTCTTTCTGCCGTAATAAGTGAACACCAGCTATCCGGTGAAAATTTAACGGAAAATGAAGACAAATTAAGACACTTTCATTGCGCTACTAAGAAAAGATGGGTCGCAGTCCATAGATCAAGATTAAATTTCATAAACAAAAATGAAAAATGGTTATCTTCATCTCTCCATATCAATACGGGACAAACAGAAGTAATGTGTGATCCCGCAACTACATCAAGGTCATCAAGAGGAAGGCCAAGGAAGTCAGTTAATGAGTGCGCAACATTTACAAAAAAACAAAAACTAATCAATGCAACAGCAACAGAGGAGATAAGTACTGCAAATCTCTCTGATGCATTAGTGATAAGATATAATAAAGACCATGAAAAGGCGAAGAGTGATGTGATCAAGGCAATTTCTACTGCAAGTCCACTTCGAGTCAAAAGAGTCAAGGAAAACATTCCTACTCCACAAAAGGATCCCATAAAATATACTAATGAAACTGCATTAGCTTTGTTTATGGACTTGGGTCTATCGCGCGAGCTTGAACTTGATGTGGATAAACCAAAGCAAGGATTTGGAAATAGCAATGATGGGAACACTTCGAGGAGATTTTTTGAACAGTCTGAGGCAACTGCTCGAATAACTGGAGTCAATGGAGAGGTTATAACTAGGATCCAAATAATACTTAATGTTTTGAATTGCAGGAAAGCAGTGAATACAGTTAAATTTGGAGAGTACAACAAAAAAACCGCAGAGCTATTGAAACAAAAGTACCCTCAAAAACAACTCACACCAACTCTTCATAACATTTTGGTTCATAGCCAACATATTATCGAATACCAATCTTTGCCACTTGAAGAATTGTCAGAAGAAGGCCAGGAGTCCAAAAATAAAGACTTCAAGAAATACAGATATCTAAATACGTGTAAGGTTTCAAGAATTCGGCAGAATGAAGACCTATTTAACATGCTAGCAATCTCATCGGATCCACTAATTTCTTTCTTAAGACATGTAAGAAACCAAAAAGATCTGAAAGCACAATACTCACCGGAAATGATAAGTTTATTACGCATTACCCCGGACTTAGATGATAGTTTTCAAGAAATCTAATGTTAATATGTAAATTTTTGTTCCTTTTATTTTTTTTTTACTTTTTGAACTGTAATCTATCAATAAAATACTTTATTAATGTTCTCTTTTATATAAAAAAAAATAAAAAATCAATTAATAAAAAATGGTTTTTCCCCACTGTTTCACTCAAATTGGTTTGTTTTCTTTTTTCTCCACTGTTTCACTTAAACTTCACTCAAATTACTTCATGAATTATTTTTCAACCTTTTTAGAGTTAACTACCAATTATGTTAACCACCTTAACTAAAACTTCTTATTTCAACAGCAAATTCTGAAACACCCTGTACAATTTTTTTTTTAAACTCACCATTATTATAGCCTTGGAAATTTGCTTGAAGATAAGAAAAAATTGTGTCGATATCTTTATTCGTTTAAGAGTTATGATTTTTGCAACCAAAAAAGTCAATACGGGCCACTGTGCGGCGCTAGTGTCCATGGCCACTACCATGGACATTGACCATAGATAAATCATTATAAAGATGAGAATACTTGTAATTTGACTATAGATAAATCATTATAAAGATAAATTGACCATAGATAAATCATTATAAAGATGAGAATCCTCGGTTTATCCGTGGTAGCGGCCATTTTGTGTAGTTCATGAAATGTTCACCATGGCCGCATGATAATTTGCTGGTGCTAATAGTTATGCAATGAATTTTAACTTTCTTTCTTTGCAAGCAAATATTTTTTGTAAAAATCCATTTTGACAAAAATCCACATTATGTGCTCGATTTAAACAATGTCAACGGTAATAGGGGAAGGTGAAAAGTGTATTCACATTTTAATAAATAAAATTTCCGTTTTTTCTTTAAATAAGCTCATAGCTATGTTATATACCCGTGTTTTTTGAGAAAGTGAATAGCAACTCGACAAAATGTTTACACGCAAAATAATAACAAAACAAATTATTATAGAGAATTTCGTTTGTGTTTTCCGTGTAAAACTTTTACTGAGTTGCTAGTCACTCTCTCAAAAAACTCGGCTATAACATTTATTAGGTCTGTCCCTTTACTTTGAGTTTCTGTAATTTGTAGGCCAAAGTCCTGTCAAGTTCATACAAAAGAAATGAAATTGACAGAGCTTGGGAACAAAATGCACAGCAGAGTAAAGGAACATGCATTATTTTAGTGTAAGGTAGCAGAAGCACTAGCCATACAATGAAAAAATTGGTAGCATTTTTCAAGGGAATTCTCATAACACAATTTGTTTGTTTTGCTAAACTCATGTTTTATTTAAATACAGTTGGAATAAGATCAATTATAACAATTTATTCCAATTTTATTTCTGTACTTGTCGAAAAAGAAGTTTATTAAATTATTTATTGAACGTCAAAAATAGTGCATTGACAAAAACTAAAATAAATGTTTAGGTTATCTTTTAAGTTTTAACTAATCATTATAGTTAAGTCATTAATTTAACCTAATCATTATATTAACTTAAAAAAAATAGTTTGAGAAGATTGTTTACATCTGATACAAGTTAAATGCGGTTTTTCGAAATGTCATCAATTGACTCTGCAGCTTTCTTAATGCCTTGTGTCGTAGCATTAGAAATAACATTCGGCAAAAAAGTATGCAGCTTACAGATATTTAAAAATATTTTTTGAATATTTGAAAGGTTATCTGAGCGCGAAGATACTGGTTAAAGCATAACCAAAGCATTCGACCACACTAAAAAGCAATAAAAAAAGAGAAGATACTAAGAGAATGCATTATCTTAATAAGTGCACTGCAATCGTTATTTCATTCCGGCTTATTTATTTAAATGGGAAAAGAAGGAACAAATTAAATGTGTGAAATCATTTTGCGAATTTTGACTGATTGCAAAGGAATTTTGTTTGGGTTTCTATGAATACTGAGATACGTTTGAAATATCAAACAAAATCTAGATTACGTGTGGTATAGTTTTTTTTATTTTAATTAAAATTTAAATTAAAATTGAAAATACCTACCGCTAAAGTTTAAAATTAACAAAAATAAAATTGGAACTAAAAAATAATAAAAAACTTTCTATGATGTATGAAATCTTAGCACAGTATACCATTTTGCTTGGGGGGGGGGTTCAAGCGCCCTAAGCCCCCCTCCGTACGCCACTAATATCTACATACCTACATATGTTAGTACCAGTAAATAATAAAATTTTAAATCTCTATCAATCAATACTATTAAACATAAAGTTCACCAAACACAAAACCTATCATATACCTACCTACATTACATACCTATAGGTACCTACCTAACACAAAAATGTTTCCTTTGCTCAGATCATGAAATAAAAAAAAAAAATACAAAATTAAAGCATATAATCGTCATCTTCCCCAATTCCAAGCAAGCACCAATAATACATTTAAATTTTCCAACAGAATTCAAAATAAAAAAAAAACCTTACAAATCCATTATGTCTACCGAATGTGCAACCTTGCCTGACACAGCAGACAAAAAAATAACTTAAGTGGTATTTATTGTTGTTGTCATCCTTTTATGGCAGACGAAAATATCCTTTTAATCTTCAATAAAATACAATAGGACTTTTTTGATCCCTAATGGGTTTGGAAATTGAATGATGAAAAAAGGAAATATTATCTTCGTTTTGTCACCATCGCTTCACAGGCGCGCTTTGTAGATTGAGTAATGTTGGGTGTCCACTTCAATATATTATTATTCAATGGTTTCATCTTCGTCGTTTCGACCATGTCTCTGCACATTCAAAGTCATTGCTTGGATGTATTTTTTTAAGTTAACTTTTTCTTATTTTTCTAATTTACAAACTGAAGTTTTTCACACTCATTTAATTTTTTTTATCTTACTAGGTACTAAACTTTAAAACATGTTTTCTTAATTAAAATCAGTTTTTATCTTCAAATATTGTAAATTCTGTAAATATTTTCAACTATTGTAGTTTTTTTTTTCAACTTTTTATTATTATCTTTTTTTATAAATAGGTAAGTCACCTTATAAACATTATACTTATATATTACCTGTATTATAATATAAGAGAAATCTTTTTATACAGCGATATCAAAATTAAAATAAATAAAAATCAATTAAAGTTAAAATGTCAATGCATTTGTGTGTAAAAATATTCGTAAAATTATGCAAAAAATCATAATAAAAAAGTGATTGAGTGAAAAATCAATACGATGCCTGGCATTATAAAATTTAAAAGTTAATAAAAAAGTTTCTTATGTGCGCGGGCATCCATCAACTATACTCTGTTCAGTTTGCATTTTCAGTACAGGGAAGATGGGGTGTTTGCCTCTCACTCAAACTTTTATGGATTTCAATAAGCTATCTCTTTTTTATAAAGCTTTTGCATTTTCCATGGTTGACGTATCGCGCATTATAAATTGGCATATTTCTCTCTTCTCTCTCATTCAAATGTCAGTAGGGTTACTGACTGCTAATTTAGATTTAGATCGTAAACTAAATCTAAAAAAAAATAATGTAAATGCAAATAAAAATACATCTATTTTTTTTCAACACCACCAAGAGGTAAGATAACAGGTGCGTTTTTTTAAGAGTTCCCGAGAAGGGAACGTAAAAATAAAGCACAGAAAAAATAAATTGAATTAAAAAAAATATTTTATCACTCCGACGAGTACTTGCTGCTGCTACTCTCTTCATTTAAGTTTATAACAACATCTTTGGTTCAATCACCTGCTCAACGTGACGGACACACCTTTTCCATTTTTCAGCGTCAACCTTCGCAAGTCATTGTAAAACTTTTGTAAAACTTTGTAAATACCTAGATATAAGCTTTTCACGTTAGCATTTAACGGATTAATAAATAAATCAGGTCACTTCAGGTCAGGGCAGGACACAGGTCACGTTAAAATTAAAAAAGCGTTTTTTTATATGGCGTTTTCCAGGTATACTGGTATACTTAAGGTGACCACCTGTACCGAAATGACCGGTACAGTACCGAAATTTAAGACTGTGTACCGTGTACCGGCGAAAAGTCTCGGTACAGACAAATATACCGAAATCCAATTCGTGTACCCAAATTTTAAAAGTAAATAGAAATAAAATGGCGGTAGCACACTCAAGGGGTTATTGAACATTCAAACATTCATAATGAATATTTAATTGTATTTATTAAATATTCATATAATCTTTAAGTAATGTTCGTAGTACAAGGACATCTTATAATATTTAAATAAATTAAACTAAGGGCCTTATTGGGAGAGTCTACTCCGAAAAAGTCTAGTCGACTTAAGTTGATCAGAAATTCGTGATCTAATTTAATTTTATATAAAATTGAAAAAATTCATATAATTCCATAGTATTGTGACAAAAAATATTAACGAATAGATTTTTGAAATATCGATAATAGACTTTATGTTTATTCGACTTTTAAATAGACTCTTGCAATATGCCTCTAAGATTTAAAAAAAATATATTCTTGTGTACAGAAATCGGCACCCTAGGTATACTGTTGCGTTTTTCATATAAATAAAAACCAAACAATGTTTATTGTTCTTAAAAGTTTTATTGCTTTGTTTGCGTTGTGTATGCTTAATTTTTTATGACTTTTAAGGATTAGGTTAGACTAGATTATAAGATTTATTTCAGGAAAAAGGATAAGTTATACCTTATTAGAATTTGTAAAAAGGAAATACATTTTATTTTATGAACCCTTGGTAAAATATTACAATAAACACGAAACCTTATTCTTTTTATTTTTATTTTCATGAAGAAAAAAAACTATTTGGCAATTCAAATTGCAATTAATTAACGAATCGAACTCCATCAAAAACATGCTCAAATAGTAATTCTTCTTAAAAAAAAATATCCAACAATTATTGTATAGCACAAACACATTGAGCACATTAAGCCATTAAAAAAGTATTTGGCTAATTGAAATAAGAATAAAGGGCTTATTAAAGTGGATTTTCGAGGGCGTGCGGTTTTGCACATAATTTGTATTTATGTAAAATATTAATATACCTATTGCGTTTACTTATAATCGCGTTGATTTCTGATTGCGAAACGAAAAAATTAAATGCTTAAAGTTATTTATTAGTGCTGTCGCTGTGTTCATAAACTGTGTTTTTGCTGTGTAAGATAAACTGTGATTTTGCTTTTACTTTTGATCCTATGCACATATCTATCTAAATAAAAATAAATTGGGTGGCACAACAGCTCGTGAAGAACCAGGGCCTAGTGACTAACAACTCGCAACCATTCCTGTGTGCGCCTGTCAACAGGAATGGAAGGGACCGAATGCCGAATCCGAACGGCTAGACGAGAAGCACTTATTCGTGACAAGTGATACTCTTCGAGGATTTGTCAATTCCTCGCAAGAGGCAGTAGCCATAAAAAAATACTTTTTAGATTATAGGTGGACGAGGCACATATCTAGATGTACGGGGCACTTATCTACATATAATAAAATTAAACGTCGAAAGCAACAGCAGTTACTCGTCGTCAAATGAAATAATGTGATATGGTGCTGTGTAATTTACATTTGTTTTTTTTTGATCAGACCTACTGGGGATACACTTAAAAAACGCGCCTATTATCTTACCGCTTGGTGGTGTCATAAAAGATCAATTTATTTCAGTTAACGTATACAAACTCTGTCTTAGAATATCTTGACATTTTCAGATTTTCACATTTAAGATGTTGAATTTCGTAATTTTCATATCCGAGATATAATTATTTTTGATTCTTGATTTTGGGATTTGAAATTTAAGAATTCAATTAATGATTTTTTTAAAATGAATTTCTTTGTTTTAAACTTAGTAATAAATCATAGATGGCAGCCCTTCTGAGCTTTTTGAATTTTTATAGTATGCAGTACGGAAACCCTTGACAATTATTTCTTTCACACAACTAAATGGGATTCCTTTGCAGTTAGAGTAGTAGCCCGTAGTGTAATGGTTAGTGCGTTCGACTGTCACGCTGTAGGTCTGGGTTCGCTCCCCAGCCTCGTCCACCTAAAAACAAAAAAGTTTTTTTGCAGGGCTACCGCCTCTTGCAGGGGCTTGACAAATCCTCCAAGAGTATCACTTGTCACGAATCAGTGCTTCTCGTCTAGCCGTTCGGATTCGGCATAAAATTGTAGGTCCCTTCGATTCCTGTCGACAGGCGCACACAGGAATGGTTGCGAGTTGTTAGTCACTAGGCCCTGGTTCTTCATGAGCCGTTGTGCCACCCGATTTATTTATTTTTTGCAGTTAGAGTGAGATACAAACGTCCTATCTTCCCTGTACTGCACATATTCATTGGACAGAGTATAGTTTATCTCTGTCTGAAATTGTATTTTTGTCAGTTTTTTCATACGCAAGCGACACAAAAATGAGATTTGGGACTATGATAAGGTTTTTTGCATACCAGTCATACTGTCTAACTATATCCAAAATGTGATGATCGAGCTAGAGTTTAAAGATATGGGTATAACAGGTCAATTTCAACTCCAAACACGTTGGTATACAAATATGTTAGAGCGTAGTTCAAACTCACTATATCACTGGAGATAAACGTAGTTTCTATAACACAAAAAAATTGCTACAAATTAAATTTAAAAGAACTAAAAACTGAAAAATGTCAAGAAAAATATTTTAGGGGAAAAAGTGGGCTCCTTACCTTTAGCACCTCATATATGGGATATTCGCAAAAAAAAGTATGCCATCTTAAAGGTCAGTAATTGGTCAAAAAAGGTCAACTAGTTTCAGAAATTGGTCAGCCATAGGAAATTTGTTATCAATGGTTAAAGTTTTTCAAGGTCAGCAACTATTTTTGGCACCTCATTTATGGAATATTCGCAAAAAAAGTGTACCATTCGACAGGCCACCGACTTGTGCTTAAAGGTCAGCTAGTTTCAGTAATTGTTCAGCCATAAGTTTTTTTTTTAATGATTTTTTAAAGTTTGTTTCAAGTTCACAGTATAAGACTTTTAGCACTTCATTTATAGAATTTAAAAAACTGAGTATGCCATCTAAAAGGTCACTAATTGGTCAAAAAACGTCAGCTACTTTCAGTAATTGGTCAGCCATATATTTTTTAAAAAATTTTTTAAAAATTTTCAAGGTCAAAACTATTTTTAGCACCTCATTTATGGGATATTCGAAAAAATATACACCATCTGGTCAACTAATAATTTCAGTAATTGGTCAGCCATAGTTTTTGTTTAATTGAATTTTTAAAATTTATTATTTCAGGGTCGTATAAGACTTTTAGCACCTCATTTTTTGGGGTATTCGAAAAAGAAGTATACCATTTGAAAGGCCAACGACTCGTGATAAAAGGTCAGCTAGTTTCAGTAATTGGTCAGCCATAGGTTATCTTATATGAAGTTTTAATTTTTTTTATTTTTTTTTGTTTTCCAAGGCCGTATAAGTCTTTTAGCACCTTATTTATGGGATATTCGCAAAAGAAGTATACCAATTGAAAGGCCACTGACTCGTGATGAAAGGTCAGCTAGTTTCAGTTATTGGTCAGCCATAGGTTTTTTTTTTCAATGAAGCCACTTATACTGTAACCTTGCAATAATCTTTAAAAATTCATTAAAAAAACCTATGGCTGACCAATTTCTGAAACACGTTGATCTTTTATGAGGATTTAATAACCTTTCAGATGGCATTAAAACACAAAAAAACTTCAAAAATTCATACAAAATAACCTATGACTGACCAAATACTGAAACAAGTCAACTTATAATCGCGTTGATTTCTGATTGCGAAACGAAAAAATTAAATGCTTAAAGTTATTTATTAGTGCTCTCGCTGTGTTCATAAACTGTGTTTTTGCTGTGTAAGATAAACTGTGATTTTGCTTTTACTTTTGATCCTATGCACATATCTAAATAAAAATAAATTGGGTTGCACAACAGCTCGTGAAGAACCAGGGCCTAGTGACTAACAACTCGCAACCATTCCTGTGTGCGCCTGTCAACAGGAATGGAAGGGACCGAATGCCGAATCCGAACGGCTAGACGAGAAGCACTTATTCGTGACAAGTGATACTCTTGGAGGATTTGTCAATTCCTCGCAAGAGGCAGTAGCCCTAAAAAAATACTTTTTAGATTATAGGTGGATGAGGCACATATCTAGGTGTACGGGGCACTTATCTACATATAATAAAATTAAACGTCGAAAGCAACAGCAGTTACTCGTCGTCAAATGAAATAATGTGATATGGTGCTGTGTAATTTACATTTGTTTTTTTTCTCGATCAGACCTACTGGGGATACACTTTAAAAACGCGCCTATTATCTTACCGCTTGGTGGTGTCATAAAAGATCAATTTATTTCAGTTAACGTATACAAACTCTGTCTTAAAATATCTTGACATTTTCAGATTTTCACATTTAAGATGTTGAATTTCGTAATTTTCATATCCGAGAAATAATTATTTTTGATTCTTGATTTTGGGATTTGAAATTTAAGAATTCAATTAATGATTTTTGTAAAATGAATTTCTTTGTTTTAAACTTAGTAATAAATCATAGATGGCATCCCTTCTGAGCTTTTTGAATTTTTATAGTATGCAGTACGGAAACCCTTGACAATTATTTCTTTCACACAACTAAATGGGATTCCTTTGCAGTTAGAGTAGTAGCCCGTAGTGTAATAGTTAATGCGTTCGACTGTCACGCTGTAGGTCTGGGTTCGCTCCCCAGCCTCGTCCACCTAAAAACAAAAAAGTTTTTTTTTCAGGGCTACCGCCTCTTGCAGGGGATTGACAAATCCTCCAAGAGTATCACTTGTCACGAATAAGTGCTTCTCGTCTAGCCGTTCGGATTCGGCATAAAATTGTAGGTCCCTTCGATTCCTGTCGACAGGCGCACACAGGAATGGTTGCGAGTTGTTAGTCACTAGGCCCTGGTTCTTCATGAGCCGTTGTGCCACCCGATTTATTTATTTTTTGCAGTTAGAGTGAGATACCAACGTCCTATCTTCCCTGTACTGCACATATTCATTGGACAGAGTATAGTTTATCTCTGTCTGAAATTGTATTTTTGTCGGTTTTTTCATACGCAAGCGACACAAAAATGAGATTTGGGACTATGATAAGGTTTTTTGCATACCAGTCATACTGTCTAACTATATCCAAAATGTGATGATCGAGTTAGAGTTTAAAGATATGGGTATAACAGGTCAATTTCAACTCCAAACACGTTGGTATACAAATATGTTAGAGCGTAGTTCAAACTCACTATATCACTGGAGATAAACGTAGTTTCTATAACACAAACAAATTGCTACAAATTAAATTTAAAAGAACTAAAAACTGAAAAATGTCAAGAAAAATATTATATGGGAAAAAGTGGGCTCCTTACCTTTAGCACCTCATATATGGGATATTCGCAAAAAAAAGTATGCCATCTTAAAGGTCAGTAATTGGTCAAAAAAGGTCAACTAGTTTCAGAAATTGGTCAGCAATAGGAAATTTGTTATCAATGGTTAAAGTTTTTCAAGGTCAGCAACTATTTTTGGCACCTCATTTATGGGATATTCGCAAAAAAAGTGTACCATTCGACAGGCCACCGACTTGTGCTTAAAGGTCAGCTAGTTTCAGTAATTGTTCAGCCATAAGTTTTTTTTTTAATGATTTTTTAAAGTTTGTTTCAAGTTCACAGTATAAGACTTTTAGCACCTCATTTATAGAATTTAAAAAAGTGAGTATGCCATCTAAAAGGTCACTAATTGGTCAAAAAAGGTCAGCTACTTTCAGTAATTGGTCAGCCATATATTTTTTTAAATTTTTTTTAAAAATTTTCAAGGTCAAAACTATTTTTAGCACCTCATTTATGGGATATTCGAAAAAATATACACCATCTGGTCAACTAATAATTTCAGTAATTGGTCAGCCATAGTTTTTGTTTAATTGAATTTTTTAAATTTATTATTTCAGGGTCGTATAAGACTTTTAGCACCTAATTTTTGGGGTATTCGAAAAAGAAGTATACCATTTGAAAGGCCAACGACTCGTGATAAAAGGTCAGCTAGTTTCAGTAATTGGTCAGCCATAGGTTATTTTATGTGAAGTTTTAATTTTTTTATTTTTTTTTTTGTTTTCCTAGGCCGTATAAGTCTTTTAGCACCTTATTTATGGGATATTCGCAAAAGAAGTATACCAATTGAAAGGCCACTGACTCGTGATGAAAGGTCAGCTAGTTTCAGTTATTGGTCAGCCATAGGTTTTTTTTTCAATGAAGTCTCTTATACTGTAACCTTGCAATAATCTTTAAAAATTCATTAAAAAAACCTATGGCTGACCAATTTCTGAAACACGTTGACCTTTTATGAGGATTTAATAACCTTTCAGATGGCATTAAAACACAAAAAAACTTCAAAAATTCATACAAAATAACCTATGACTGACCAAATACTGAAACAAGTCGACCTTTTATCACGAGTCAGTGACCTTTCAATTGGCATACTTTATTTGCGAATATCCCATAAATGAGGTGCTAAAAGTCTTATACGACCCTGAAAAAACTATGGCTGACCAATTACTGAAATAAGTTGGCCTTTTATGATGTCTAGGTAACCTTTCAGATGGTGTTTATTTTTTTCGAATATCCCATTAATGAGGTGCTAAATATAGTTTTGACCTTGAAAGTTTTTAAAAAAATTATTAAAAAAAATCTATTGTTGACCAATTACTGAAAGTAGCTAACCTTTTTTGACCAATTACTAACCTTTTAGATGGCATGCTCATGTTTTTTTAAATTTTATAAATGAGGTGCTAAAAGTCTTATACTGTGACCTTGAAACACATTTTAAAAAATCATTTAAAAAAACCTATGGCTGACCAATTACTGAAACTAGCTGACCTTTAATCACAAGTCTGTACCCTTTCGAATGGTACGCTTTTTTTGGGAATATCCCATAAATGAGGTGACAAAAATAGTTGCTGACCTTGGAAAACTTTACCCATTGATACAAAATGTCCTATGGCTGACCAATTTCTGAAACTAGTTGACCTTTTTTGACCAATTACTGACCTTTTAGATGGCATACTTTTTTTGCGAATATCCCATATATGAGGTGCTAAAGGTTAGGAGTCGGAAAAGTGTAACAAAAGGGAAAAAAAAAGTAACATTATAACAACAAAATAAAATTTAAAAAAAGTGTAACACTTTTGTTACACTTGTAACATTGTGGTAACGCTGGTAGAAAAAACTGATGAATAAAAATAAGTGTATGTATTATAACTGTGAATTTCTTAAAAAAAACACGGTGTTTTGGATTGCATTTCTTATAAGCGAGTTTTTCTTATAATGGGTGATTTTTTAAGAGGTTTAGAACTTTTAAAAAAAAAAAAAACACAAAAAATTCGATAGAATCGAAAGTTTGAACCTTGCAATTTAATGTTTAAAGATAATTTCATGCAAATGTTGACCGCAGCTGCGTCTCAGGTAGCCCATCCGCTGAGTCCAATTTTGGCATACTCTTTCACACATATCGGCCGGTATCTCACGAATGAATGCATGGATGTTGGGTTCCAGTGCGTCAATCGAAGCGGGCTTGTCCCTATAGACATTAGCCTTGACATACCCCCACCAAATCGCACGATCTAGGCGGCCAATTGACCGGCCCGAAACGTGAAATTAACTGTTCACCAAACTCGCCTCGCAATTGCGCCATTGTTTCGCGTGCTGTGTGGGATGTGGCACCGTCTTGTTGAAACCACATATCATGGAAGTCAAGAACTTCCATTTCGGGCAAAAAAAAGTTTGTTATCATCGCTCGGTAGCGTTCACCATTGACAGTAACGCTGCGATTCGCATCATCTTTGAAGAAATATGGCCCAATAATGCCGCCGGCCCATAAACCGCACCAAACAGTGGCTTTTTCGGGATGTATTGGTAGCTGTTGCAATGCTTCTGGCTGATCTTCACTCCAAATGCAGCAATTTTGCTTATTTACGTACCCATTCAACCAAAAATGAGCCTCATCGCTGAACACAATTTTTCGATAAAAAAGCGGATCCTCGGCCAGCTTTCCAAGAGCCCATTCACCAAAAATTCGGCGTTGTGGTAGGTCGACTGGCTTTAGTTCTTTCACCAGCTGTATCTTAAAAGGCTTTACGCCCAAATCCTCCGCAAAATTTTCCACGTAGTGCTGTAACAAAGGCCTAACTGCTGGGAACGGCGCCGAATCGACATTTCGCGGTCTTCTGTCACACAAGCTGATACGGCCGCAATATTTGGTCACAATCTTCCGAATAGACTGCTCAGAAGGTCGAGAATGCCGACCATAAAATGGAAGCAGCGCGCGATGAACATTTCGAACCGAGCACGAATTTTGATAGTAAAATTCAATAATTTGCAAGCGTTGTTCATTTGTAAGACGATCCATGGTTAAATTGCAAACCAAACTGAAGCTGTTTGACAGTGACACAAGGTACTAAACACACGTCAGCTGTCAAAACCAGTGTTGCCAAAACAAACCAGCTAAAAAATCACCCGTTATGAGTGTCTCTTAAGCCGGCTTAAGACTTTCGTTCTTCATTCAGTATCCGTTGTTCGGTGTTCGTTCTTCTCCTAACAACGAACAACGAAGAAAGCATTTACATTAGAAAGTTAGACTCTATTCACAAAATTGTTTATTTATATAACTAGGCTTCTAATGCCATTCAGTAATTAAAAAACTTCAAAAATGTCTCTACAAAATGCACGACAACCCAAAACAATGTTCATTTAAACAGTTTTCGCATTTGAACACAAGTTGTTCGGGTAACACCGAACACCGAAATATCTGATCTGATTTGAATTTGCATGTTCTTCATTCGTTCTTAGTTCTTAGTTCGGTGTTCGATTTTATCATATACATTTTCGTTGTTCCAAGTACAAACAACAACGAACAACGTACACCGACGATAACACCGAAAGTCTAAGCCAGCCTTATATCCGTAAAATACTGTATTTATATTAGTTGTTGTCATTGTTGACTTTTATTAGTTATGAATTAAAGATGCATTGTCTGCTGTGTCATTCAATCTTTTCATCGAACGTTAGTTAGTCTTTTTTGTATTCTTCCTGCGATTTGCGTTTATCAACAATTCTGTTTTGGAAAAGCTTCATAAGTTAACTTAAGCAAAATAATTAATTAAACTCCAGTACGGAAAAAAGACATAAGTCGACCCAAATATTTACAAAACTACACAAGGAAAAACAGCATAAGTCTTGGTTTTTGCAAAATAACCTACAAATAAATAAACAAGTTAACATTTCTTAATAGAGAATAATTTTTACCAACATCTTGCTTATTTCTGCTTTAGTCTTGCTTTTTTCTACTTTTTCAATATATTTGTTACTTCAAACTGCTCTCCTGAAAAACTACAAAAGGTGACTTGCTTATGTCATTTTTCCTTGTGGCCACAGAAATTAACTCTGTGTTTTATAAAAGAATCAATATTATGTATCGCAAAAAGTTTTTATCTGCTAGAGATTTAAAAGGGTTATTGATGAATCCGAGTTCTGATGAAGACGAGGAAATAAATTGGAATTTGGATGCTACAGTTCACTTGCTAGTGAAAATTATCACTTGCTAGTGATAATGAGAAAAATGTATGATAATGTGCAGCTTTTGGAGGAAATGAATTGGCTGGCGAAATTGAGCTAGAATGCAGATTTGATGATTTAAATTCTTAAAATTCTGAAGTCATTATATACGATGAACCGGAAGTCGTTGTTGTACCAAATGATTCAAACAATTTATCATCATCCCAAAACGTCGCTTCAACTTCTAAAAAAGAATCAACATGTCTTCATTATGAGTTACCGAAGTGGTCAAAAAGCCATCGAGCTGAATTTTCAAAAAAAAAAAAAACAACAGAAGTGTCAAGTGAAAATATACGAACAATTTATGACAAAATCGGTAAGCTTATAATATTTATACCATTCAGAGATGACCCTTTCTATTTTTCGTACAGGTAATTTCAATCATCTGCAAATGTTAGAATTCAGAACTGATGTCAATGAAATTCGTAAATTCATCGGAATAATGTATTTATCTGGAATGCATACAGTGCCCCAGTTGAATTTATATTTGTCAAATCAACTAGTATTTCGAAGCGATAAGGACTATCCACATGAGAGCGACCAACGACTGACGAATTAATGAACAAATGGGATTTAAAACATTGATAAACCCAAATTCTTTTCAAAATCTAGACAAAATGGAAGAAATATAATTAAGGATTACTTTAAGATACTAAAATTTTCATTTTAATTGCTAAAACAAGAGAATTTTAAGAAAACAATCAAATTTTATAATTTTAAAATCAATCTTAAATCGAGTTCTACCAATTTTACTAGATTTTGTGTAATATTAAGGTTTATTAATGTTTTTATTCCCATTTGTTTGTTCATTCGTCGGTCGTTGGTCGCTCTCATGTGAATGGTCCTATATAGTAAAAAATACCATGAGTCGATATCGTTTCAAAAGAATCAAGTCCTATTTACATGTTTCTGATAACAGTAAAATCAATCCCATATAAAAGTTCACTTAACAATATGCTACCTACCCTACCCCCTACCTTTCCTATTGGGCTGGATCAATGGTGTTATACGTACCGTGCCGAGGATCAGCCTGGCTGAGGGCCCAATTAAAAATACTAGCTCAGTCGTTGACGGAGTATCCGGATACCTGGCGACCTCCGGATTAAGAAGCCTATCTGTATATGCGAATCTCTGTACAGATGGACCACCCTTTCTTCGCCTCTCGTGGGAACAAAATGAACAAAAACAAACAAAAAAACAAAAGGATAGATAGTTGTGAGACCGGTTCTTCTTCTAAACCGGGCGGCAGCACGGCGCCAGTGCTGTTTGCCGTTTCTCCTGTGTTGTGTTTCGTGGGGAGGCTACGGCTAATCGTGATCCCTCATCTGATGCACCTCGCAGCGAGGGAAGTGAAAAGGTAGCTGTACCTAAGTCCAGTAGAAGTAGGGTTGTGAATAATGGTCCCGCTACTACTATTGCGAGTGAACCTCGGTAACCGTCCCGAAAGGGAATCCAACCAAGTGCTGCTGTGGTTGTGAAGCATGGCCCTTCCAGTGCTGGGGGGGGGTTCTCTTCCGGGTACGGCAAAACGAAAAACACGGTACAGACCATATAAAAATCTGTATAAGGATAAACGTAATGCTGCGAGTATACTGAAGAGCTCTGATGAGCCCGGAGGTACGTCGCAGCATGACGTCATAATTGTGTGGGCAAAGCACATTCTTGCTAATGCACAGACCAGCGGCGACTCTACGTCAAAGCGAGAAAGGTCTATGGAGGGTGCCACACCGGTACCCAAACGGCCCAGAGTGCATAACACCAGCACTCCCCTCAATCCAAATAGCGGACCCGCTAAACCCGCTTATTCTTATAGGGACATTTTGAAGGGTAAAATCGTGATTGCGGTTTTCGACAGGAGCGATATAGATGGCACGATTTCTTCTGATCGGTGGCAGGTGGCAAAATTGAAGCTCTCGGCTGGCTTCTTAAGTGTTATGAAGGAGAACCCAGGACCACCTCCGATCACAAGCGATGGCGGTTGGCATCAAGGACATGTCAAACTCATCGTTTGTGATGATCAGAGATCTTGTGATCTGTACAAGCTTGCTGTTAGTAGGTTAGGTGAAATCTGGCCAGGTGCGAAACTCGAGGTTGTTGCTAAGGAGGACATCCCATGCAGACCAAGAGCTCGCACTTGGATTCCAGCTGAACCTTCCTGCATAGATGATATTCTCTAGGTAATCAAACTCAGCAGTCCATCCCTGCCGACTCATAACTGGAAAGTCGCAAAGCTGGAGGAGGCAAGGGGTCTTTATAGGAGCGCGATCGTCGTGGTCAATAAGGAATCCCTTGCCCCCTTGGCGCAGACTCAAGGTGTGATTCGGTTTGGTTTTGAGATGATTACCTTACGGATATATAAAAAAGATGAGGTGATCGCGGAATGCGAGCCTCCACATCCTCTTGAGGCTGAACCTGTGGCTGGGGACCCGGCTGCATCTATTACCTTCCCTAGTTTGCAGGAGGATGCATCCAGGACATCCTCTATTACAGCTCATTCCTCTACACACGTTGACAGTCAGACTGAAATGGAGACTGAAGACTACCTAAACATGGTTCTTCTCCTCCTCTTCTGACTCGGAAGATGTTAATAAAACGGTGGTGGAGGCTGGTCTGCCTAAATGTAGCCAAAATGCTGCAGTTAGTCCAGATTAACCTCCAACACTCCATTAGGGCTTCGGCCTCTCTTCTTCTCCGTCTGTCCAGGGGGAATGAAGATATCGTTCTGATCCAAGAACCATGGATTGTCAAATCCTTGGTTAAGAGACTCGGAACTCCTGGATACTACTTACTGTATGCGTCAGATAAAGGTGATCCTAGATCTTGCATACTCGTTAAAAGTAGCATTAATGTATATTTACTCCCTCATTTCAGCGACAGAGATATAACCGCAGCCAGGCTAAAAACGACAAACGGCATATACTGGCTAGTGTCAGCTTATCTCGGCCATGACCACCTTGGCCCTCTTCCCAGTAATACACTGGAAAGTATAGTCACTGAAGCAGAACGGCAGAAAATCCGCCTAATAATTGGAAGTGACGCTAACGCCCATCATACAGTATGGGGCAGCACTGACATCAATGATAGAGGTGAGTCTCTTTTCGATTATATCTTAAGTACTAACCTTATAGTAAGTAACGTTGGGAACGAACCCACATTTGTTACTAAAAACCGACAAGAGGTACTAGACATAACTCTAGTCTCAGACACTATTCATCAATTTATTATGAATTGGAAAGTTTCCAAAGAACATTCGTTCTCCGATCACAGATACATTCAGTTTAGTCTGAATGTTGAAGTTCCCACTACTCGACCAGAATTTCGAAATTTCAGGAAAACTGATTGGTCCAAATACAGGAAAACACTTGATAGTTTAATTAAACCTGAACTTCTAAGTCCTCCCTCTAGTACGACTGAACTTGACACCAAAGTCAATGACCTCACGTTAGCCTTAAATAAGTCAATGGCCATCTCCTGTCCACTTATTCAAATAAGGGGAAAAGGAAAACCACATTGGGGGACCTCAGGGCTTGAGCCTCTCAGAAAAAACTGTAGGAAGCTCTTCAATCGATCAAAAAACACAAGAGCAGTTTCAGACTGGGAATCCTATAAAGAGGCCCTAAAATCATATAAAAAAGAATTGAGGAAATCTAAACGCGCTTCTTGGAGAGCCTTCTGTGGCAGAGTAGAAGAAACCTCTGAAGCATCAAGATTTAGAAAAATCCTCTCAACCAGTCCAGCAATGCCCAGCTGTTTGTAAAATGCTGACGGCTCTTGGACAAATACTTGCGAAGAATCACTCATCAATCAGAAGATACTCATTTTCCAAATAGCTCCCAAACTTTAAACAGTACTGATCACATTAGATCTAACAATAATCTAACTTTTCCACAAGGTTTGATAACAAGGGAAAAATTGTTGTGGGCTATTAACAGCTTCAAACCTTACAAGTCTCCAGGACCAGACGGCATAATACCAGCCGAACTTCAAATGGGCTCATGTATAATGCTGCCTACTTTAGAAATAATCTTTAATAGCTGCTTGAACTTGGCTCATATTCCTAGTTCATGGAGAGAAGTAAAAGTTGTTTTATACCCAAAGCAGGTAAATGCTCCCATGTTAATCCGAAAGATCTCAGACCTATTAGTCTATCATCATTCCTTCTCAAAACTTTTGAACGACTGATTGATATTCACTTACGTACAAGTATTGATACGAGACTCTTGTCTCAGTCTCAACACGCGTACTGCAAAGGGAAATCGGTGGAAACGGCACTACATACTTTGGTACGCACCATCGAATATTCCCTCTACCATAAAGAATATACAATGGTTGCTTTCCTAGATATAGAAGGCGCTTTTAACAATGTCGACACATCTGCAATCGCATCTGCACTGTCATGTCTGAAGGTAGACAGTTCGCTTGGTGAACTGATCAATCAAGTGCTAACAAGCAGGATTATCAATTCAAAACTGGGCGATTTCTCTGCAAAAAGATCAGTCAGTAGAGGTACGCCACAAGGCGGTGTTCTATCTCCCCTTCTCTGGAACCTTGTAGTAAACGAACTGCTTACAAGCCTGGAAGCGGAGGGCTACAGAGTGATTGCCTATGCGGACGATGTTGCTATCGCCGTATCAGGTAAGTATCCTATTGTCTTAAAGGATCTCTTACAAAATGCCTTAAGCAAGCTAATAGACTGGGCAGAACGGTGTGGACTGGGTGTCAACCCCCACAAAACTGATCTTGTCCTCTTCTCCAGGAAATATAAAATTCCACACATAGATCCTCCCACCATTAAAGGAATTCCACTAACATTCTCCGGCAAAGCTAAATATCTGGGTCTTATTTTAGATAAGAAGTTAAATTGGAAACCTAATATAGAAGAAAGAGTCCATTGGATGTAAATGGGGACTCCAACCCCGTATTACTCATTGGCTATACATCTCGGTAATTAGACCGATTGTAACATATGGGGTGGCAGTATGGTGGACAGCTCTAGATAAAGCGGTTAACCGCGATAAACTTAGTAAAGTCCAAAGAGCAGCTTGCATGTGTATAAGTGGAGCACTTCGTTCTACTCCCTCCGCGGCACTGGACACTCTTCTTCATCTGATACCCCTCGATATATTTAGTAAACAACCGGCAACGAGTTCGGTAATCCGTCTTAAAGCCTATTCACAGTGGACCAATAATGAAATAGGCCACTCAGCTATTCTGAGCTCATACAGATCACTTCCAAGTATAATTGACTACACCATCCCACAATTCCGTTTCGATAAAAATTTTCAAGTTGCCATACCCTCCCGATCCACATGGGAGGACATGACATTTTTGGAAGATGAATCGATTCACTTTTATACGGACGGTTCAAAAACCGATGATGGGGTTGGTGGAGGCATGTACTCAGAAAGATTTAATTTAAGTCTCGCATTTCTCTCAGACCATTGTAGCGTGTTTCAGGCGGAACTTTTGGCGATAAAAGAAGTTTTATCTTGGCTTAAGGAAAACGTGATATTGACTTCTGATATCCGCATCTTCTCAGACAGCTGCCATAAAATCTCTCGACTGTGTCTCTACAAACTCTTAAACAGCCCTAAACTGTCGATCATCTCTTATAGAGATGGCACAGCAGTTCAATATTCTCCTTTGTTGGGTGCCGGGCCATAGGGACATTCCGGGTAATTGTAAAGCTGATGAACTCGCCAAAGTTGGAACAAGACTACCTGTTTTACCTGAAAATGTAGACAACGGTATGCCTATAGCTTCATGCAAATTTTTGGTGAAGCAAGATGCTTTAAGGAGAACAAACCTTAGGTGGAACAACATAACCACTTGCCTGGCGACAAAACAGATCTGGCCTACGCTAGATGTGAGGCGCTCTAAGTGTTTGATATCTTTGAACAGACTGTATATCAGCTCCGTAATTGGTGTCATAACCGGGCACTGTCTTATAGGCAAGCACGCAAAGCGGCTTGGAGTTTTCGCAAACGATTTTTGTAGGAGCTGTATGGATGAAGAGGAGGAAGAATCTGTTTCTCATCTTCTCTACACATGCCTTGCCCTATCTTAAAGGCGTAGGCTCCATCTCGGAGACTTCTTCTTCAATGATCATAGTGATCTGACAAACATAGACATAAGAAGTCTTGCACGCTTCATTAGAAGCTCCAACTGGTTTTAACAAGCGGGGAGAAAATCTCTCTAGATTCACGTGGTATCACAACGGACTAACTTATGGTCTAAGTGTGTCAGTCCCTTGCTGGCAGCCACTTCAACCTAATATGCTAAGTGAAATATTTATGTAGTTTGGAATATTTTCGCATCACCTTTCAACAGATGAACAAATAATACCGTACTGCGGACGTCATTCGGGTAAAAATTTGCGAAGGAAACACCAATACCGCAACTAAATTTGGAAAGTTTGTTGTAAAATCCCTGTTTCGAGCGGAAACAAACACTGAACCTATGATGCAAACGGAAGAAATCCCACTGAAGTGGTCCGTTTCGACAATATCAAAAACACTGTCATCAAAACAGAAAAGTGTTTAAAGATTTTTCTTTAGTTTTTAATCACTAAAGGATGCGAACAAACTTTGTGGTCACAGATATTAATTATAGTTTTTTAACAATTCCTTATTGACCGAAATAAATCATAAATAAAAAACAACACAATAATTTAATTATTTAAACGTCGAGTTTTATTTTACACAGAATGCATTTCGGTCTAGTTTGCAGACCATCTTCAGCGAAATACGCAAATACAATACAAAAGAAAGATAACAATAAAAATTCCCAAACAAAACAACGAGAGACAAAGAAATTGTAAAGGTTTGACATTTTGATAAAATTTTAAGATGTAAACAAATAGGAAGAAAGAAAATATGGAAAAATTTTAACAAAACATTATTTAGCAAGACCAAATAAAAAAAACTCTATCGGGCTATTGTCAATATTCATTAAATCGTTTGTAATTGAGATATATGCAGATTCATAAGCATCTAATTTAGAAGGATATTGAACAGTTTTAAGTAATTTGTAGTTTTTATCAATAGGTTTCATGTAGTATGGTTTGTCGTTTTGTAAATTAAAAGTGTGAGCTGCCACTGCTTTGCTGACATCCTTCTTTTCGATGTTACGACGATGTTCTTCGATGCGGCATTTAACCGCGCGTCTTGTTTGTCCAATGTAGTCTGGACAGGTGATTTGATAGATTCCACTCTTTTCTTGAAATGGTTTCTTATCTTTCGTTGAACCTAATAAAGTACGTAACTTGTTGTTGCTTGTGTGAATGATGCTCATATCAGCTTGTTTAAATGTGTGATTAAGCCGATTCGTAATGTTCGGTACATAGGTCATAGAAACACGACGGTCGTTTGAATTTTTAGTTTGAGTAAAAAGGGTGGAAATATTTTCTTTTCTCACCTTATCTGAGTACCTTTTCACAATACTGTCGATGAACGATCTTTTATACCCATTAATTTGGGATAAATGAACTATGTGTTCATATTCGTGCTTAAAATCTGTGGTGGTAAGGGGTAAGCGACACATTCGGTAGATCATTGAATTGAAAGCCGTGATTTTGTTTTGATGTGTACAGAAAGAGTCCGCCGTTATGTAACGATCTGTTGTTGTTGATTTTTATCATTATAGTCATTTAGATGATTTGCAATTGAAACTATATGAGTTGCATATAAAAATGACAAAAGACATGCAGAATGACGACGTTTTCAACAGTTTTTCCATATACCAATCAACAATTTTTCTTCGATGTGAGACGTTATTTCAAAACAAACGAAAGGTCCAACCAAAAAAATTATCCAACTTAAAATCTCAAAACACACAAACTATAGAACCGAAGCCCAGCGTACAAAATGTAGATGAATTAGTGGTGAACTTATCTAATGAAAATTTTAGTTTTGAGGAAATGGAATTATTAAATCGTGGGTTGAATTTCTCTGTTAAACCATCATCCGTCCCGTTAATTTATGTCATTGCTGATATTGAAGCCGCTATTCAGTACAAGCCATTTGATGTCAAAAAACAAATAAGAGAAAAAGCAGCACCAGTGATCGTCGAAACTAAACAAAAAGCTAACAACAGCAAGCTAGACACCGATACCGTCAAATGGAATGGAGCTCTTAAAAGTTTAAAACAACGAGATGTTTTTTATTTAAAATCGGACAAAGGTAACAAAGTAGTTGTTTTAAGTAAAACTGATTACAATAATCGTATGCTTCAATCTATTAATGAAGATAATTTCATCCCTATTCAAAAGTCTCCTTTGAATAAAATGATTAAAGATGCTAAATCAGTAATTGATCGTTTAAAAATGGTTTTCAATGTCAACACATATACATTAAAAGTATCTAATCCCCAAGTTCCTCTTATGTATGGTTTACCCAAAGTACACAAGCCCGGCGAAAAGATGCGAAAAATTGTGTCTTGCGTTAGTTCACCTTTCGCGAAAATAGCCAAATGGACCGTATCAAATTCGAAACAGTTTGGTGACTTTGAAGGTTTCTCAACAAAAAATAGTTTTGATTTTGTGGAAAAAATAAGAGACATCGAAATAGAAGACGATGAAGTTATGATCTCTTTTGATGTTACTGCCCTCTTTCCCAGTGTTCCTGTAGATTTAGCTAAAGCTTCGATTAAACAACACCTGCAAAAGTTTAATTTACCTACTGAACAAATTGATGCATATATTTTCGCCATTAAAAATTGCATGAAGTACAATTGTTTCCAATTCAGAGATAAGTTTTATCATAATAATTTTGGATGCAGTATGGGCAATAGTCTCTCGCCACTTGTAGCTGAAGCTTTCATGTCAAAGCTAGAGAGAGACCTGAAGAATGAAGGATTACTTCCAAGGATTTGGTGGCGCTATGTTGACGACACGTTTGCGGTGGTTAAAATATCCCAGGTCAACCAGATTTTGACCACAATTAACCAGCGATTTAAAAGCATAAAATTTACTTACCAAATTGGAAACGAAAACGATCATTCACTTGCATTTCTAGATCTTAAAATCAAACGAACTGGACGGAGAGTTAATTTTTCTGTGTATAGAAAATCAACAACAACAGATCGTTACATAACGGCGGACTCTTTCTGTACACATCAAAACAAAATCGAAGCTTTCAATTCAATGATCTACCGAATGTGTCGCTTACCCCTTACCACCACAGATTTTAAGCTATGATTAGACGGACAATAAAAATGGTCAACGCATTGACTCTCTGACGTCAGAATGACGTCAAATTATGTCCCATTGCTTTCAAGTCGTGTGATTGTCATTGCAAAACGTTGTCAACGCACTGACATCAGCGTTGACACTTGCGATGACATGGTTTGAAAAGTCAACGCGTTGACTGTTTTCATTTACCGTGTAATCACCCCATCAGAATTTTTCGGACACATTGACAGATATTTCCTGACTGCCCATCAACGCGTTGTCCAGGTACCAACGTTGACACGCTATAATTTTCTGCTGTGTCAAAGTAGCTGGCGTTGACATTCTATCCATTTAAAGAAACAGCAACACAAAAAAAAAAACAGCAACATAAAAGATAACAAAACATTTCCAAACAAAATTATTTAAAGTTAAATTAGTTTGAGCCTTGTATATAAAAACTATAGTACTATTATGGAAACGATTTTTCTGTTACTGGGAGTGTTCTCGTGAGGGCGCAAACATCGTGCCACGTTGGTTTGGAGAGATGTGAATGAGGATAGGAAGAGGAATAGAAGCTGGTAGTAAGAAGGAGAGGAGTATATTTTGTTGATTCTGACAGTTGCTGACAACAATTACCTGGTGTGAGTGAGATAGTTTTTCGTCATGGCAACGAAGGGGATTATTCGCACAAAATGAAAAAAATGTTCTCGTTGTCATGGTGCATTGTACAACAGTATCGTTGTTTGTTTGAATTTGAATTTGCGAACAGATTTTTTTGTTGTTTTCTATCAAAGTATATGATAGTACACAATATACATACATATGTCTATAGATAGGTTAATTATAATTTGATTTGCTTCGAATTGGTTGAAAATTTTCAATTTCAGCTGAAAATCATATTATCAAGACTACACCGTTGCTAATTTTCACAATTCTTAGGCAAACATAGTCTTACAACGATGCTATATTTCTTTATGAGGCATTCAAGAACAAACATTTTTTTCGAAAAAAAAAAATCCAGAAACATTTTTTTGAGGTTTATTTTTTTTTTGAAAAAAAACTAGAAAAAAACACTTTAAAAGTAATTTTTGTACAGGTAAATTTATCAAAAGTTTGATTACTTTAAATGTAAAAAAATTGATAAAAACAAAGAATTTGTTTTAGCAACCTTTCAAAAAAATACTTTTACAGGAAAACAAATTTTGATAAAATTAAAAAAAAAAGTATTTTACATTTAAAAAACTCTTGATAAATTTAAGAAAAATAGGTTTAACTTTAAAAAATATACTTTTAAAAGTAAAGAAATTTTGATAAAATTTAAAAAAGAATAACTTTACCTTAAAAAAAAACTTTAAGGTAAACAAAATTCGAAAATATTCAAAAAAAAAAACAATTTAAATAAAAATTTTGGGAAAATTTAAAAAAATAAATATTTTTTTACCTTTAAAAAATACCTACTTAAGATAAAAATGAAAAAAAAACTATTTTACTTAAAAAAAAATATTTCTGAGAGTAGAGAAATTTAAAAAATAAATTTATAAATAAAAATGGAAAAAATTAAAAAAAGTATTTAATTATAAAAAATTAAATCTCATTACTTTTAAAAAATAATTAAGATAAAACAAATTGAAAACAAATTTAAGCAATCTATTTTACCTTTAAAAAAGTATTTTTAAGGGTAGAGACATTTTGGCGAAATTTAAATATTTTTTTATCTTTAAAAGAAAATAAGATAAAACCAATTGAAAAAATTAAAAAAAAAATATTTTATCTATAAAAAAAATGTATTTAAAAGAGAAATTTTAGTAAAATTTAAAAAATAAATATCTTTTGTCTATTTAAGATAAGCATACTTTGTTAATTTTTTAGTAAATTTTAATTTTACTTCTTAACGTTATTAGTTTTTTTAAATTTGTTAAATTTTTACTTAACAAAATTCAAATTTCGTTTATGGAAATTGCATTAAGTAATTTTAATAAATTCGCATTCAAACTAAAGAAATTTTACTTTACGAAGTATTTTTTTTAATTCAAGTAAAAACATTCAACTTAGCTCACCTAGTTTAAAAATGCTTATTCAAATTTTCAAAAACCAAATTACAACTTTATAATAATATTGAAAAATTCACGTGAAAAATTCAATTGTTAATATTTTAACAATAACTATTAGGCAATGTTCAAATTTCGAAAATTGTATGAAGTAATTTCAATAAATTCGCATTTTGTAAGGTGTTTGAAATGAAATTTGAACTTTATTAAGTAATTTTTAAAAAATTCACGTGAGAAAATCAAATTTAGTATTCTTTTTTCAAAATTCCCGTGAATATTTAGACACTACTTACTCAACAAAAAAATTTCCAAATCTTGTTTTTTTAATTCCCGCGAAAAGTAGTGTGTGGAATTTTTAGTAGATAGTTGGAAAATATGCAGATTAAAATTAATTTAAATCAAATTTTGTTTGTAAATTGTTATTTAGAGAATTTTTAAAAATTACTTATTAAATTCAAATTTCATTTTTGAAACTTTTTTCGCACGAATTTTCACATGGTGAACTATAAAATTTTTAAAAACGTTATAGTCTAGGATATTTTAAAAAATAATCTTATAAAGTTAGAATTTCACTTCTGGAAATGTTATAATTTCCACGGAAAAAATCCCCGTGAATTTTTAAACATAGCTTGTTTCATTTTTGAAAACTTTATAGAAATTATTTATAATACTTTGAAAATTCATTCTTGGACATTTTAAAATGATTGTGAAAAATCGTTAATTTTTTTAAGAAATTACACACAAAATTTAAAATTTCGCTTGAGAAAATATTAAAATCATTTTTAAATTCGGGTTTCTTTCGAAAGAAATTTGACTTTTCCTCGTCACCCAAATAAATGCATATAATTTTCTCATATTTTTCACGCCTAATAAATTTCATTTTTGTCAACGAAAAGTTCACTTCACTTGGATGTATATGAAAAACTTTAGTTAAAAAGGTTTCGTACCGAAATTGTATAAATTATTAAATTTTATTTTGTTTACCATTTATATATGTATACGTATATTTATAATAGATAATATAAAATAATAAGTACGTACCTACTAAATGGCGTCCACCATCTAATATCATATATTTGTCATATCTCCTTAAATATGCACGCAAATATCAACCTACAAAATTAAAACAATTTCTTTCTATCCCTACTTGATATAAGAAATTCTTGTACAACTTAAAGTGGCAACATTACTCAACTTGCTACAGCATATCTCACACACAACGAAAGAAAAAATAAAATCATTGTTTCCTTTTAAAATTATATTTATTATCTTATTTCATATATATATCATATCTACTTAAATATGAATGCAAATATCAAAATACAAAATTTAAATAATTTCTTCCTATCCCTAGTTCATATACAAAATTCTTATATAACTTATATTCTTTAGTGGCAACATTGGTTGTAGCTTTTTATTTGGGCATACAGTAATACTTACTTGACTTTGCTACAGCATATCTCGCACACAGCGAAAGAAAAAATACAACCGCTAATTCCTTTTAAAATTATATTTATTATCCTACTTCCCCGTTAAATAGAGCAAAAAAGCTTCAAACTTCCCCTTCGTAAACAAAATTGGTGGAAGAAAATAACAAAAAAAAGTTTAGTGTTGACTCCCTTAAACTAGCTTTAATTTTGTATACGTGTTTCTCGTTCATTTATTGTTGCCTTGAACGTCATTCTAATCGTCAATTCCCTCAGTTTCTCCCTGTCCTGTACTCTCCAATCTCTACAATTTCGTAGTACTGGTAGTGCTCACCTCGAATCTCTCTATCGATCTTCTTCATGATAGTACTATAGTTTTTATATACAAGGGTTAAAAAAAAAATGAGCCTAAGCATCAGTGAGTCGGATAAGTAAATGCGGGTCCTGCTGCTGAATCGAAGGAAAAGTTGTCGGAGAAACGTAAAAGAAAATTACTTTACTCGTGGACCAAACAATACGAGGTCTCCACTTTGATTGCGTCAGTAGAGAAATGACCAGCGCTTTGGGATGGAGGATGCAGCGACTATAAACTAGTTAGTACAGGCAACGGGGAGTCAAATAACGGCAATCTGAAAAAAGTTTTGACGTCTGAAAAGTTTGAAGGCAGTTTTGAAGAGGGGTTGGTTCCTAGCATAAATCTCGATTTGCGGGATTTTTGGTCTTGTGGGGCGTCCGCCATCTTGGTAAGAAGAAAGAATTTTGAGTTTGAAAATTATTTTCTCAAAAATTGTTTGCTCAAACAACTTGGTTTAAAAAGTTAATTTAAGAATAGGTTTTTTGGCTTTCAAAAACGCTATAACATGATATTTTGATATTTTTTTTAGAAAATTGTCCCTTCTGCCTAAACCTAAATTGCCATTTCCATTTCGTTTGCTTTTAACATTTTTCCTTGCTTTAAAAAAATTTAAACCGAAATACATAAATTTATTTGACTGTGTCACAGCGCGCCACCACTATGTGTGAGCCTCAACTCGAAAAATTACAGATTTGTACTTTTGTCAACGGTCAAAGCGCGTGGTCATGGTCAAGCCGTGTGATCGCCAACGATTACTTGTCGCGCATTGACACCGATTTGGATAAATCTCGTTGACACACATTACCCGTCAACGCATTTTGGGACAACATTGACGGACTTGTGTCATTTGTGTGATCGTCAATATTTCAGGTGTTGACACGGTGAGCGTTGACGTTGCCATGTCAGTGCTTTGACCGTTTTTTTGGTGACGTCAGAGAGTCAACGCATTGACCATTTGCGTTGACCGTCTAATAGTAGCTTTAAGCACGAATATGAACACATAGTTCATTTATCCCAAATTAATGGGTATAAAAGATCGCTCATCGACAGTATTGTGAAAAAGTATTCAGATAAGGTGAGAAAAGAAAATATTTCCACCCTTTTTACTCAAACTAAAAATTCAAACGACCGTCGTGTTTCTATGACCTATGTACCGAGCATTACAAATCGGCTTAATCACACATTTAAACAAGCTGATATGAGCATCATTCACACAAGCAACAACAAGTTACGTACTTTATTAGGTTCAACGAAAGATAAGAAACCATGTCAAGAAAAGAGTGGAATCTATCAAATCACCTGTCCAGACTGCCAACAAAAATACATTGGACAAACAAGACGCGCGGTTAAATGCCGAATCGAAGAATATCGTCGTTACATCGAAAAGAAGGATGTCAGCAAAGCAGTGGCAGCTCACACTTTTAATTTACAAAACGACAAACCACACTACATGAAACCTATTGATCAAAACTACAAATTACTTAAAACTGTTCAATATCCTTCTAAATTAGATGCTTATGAATCTGCATATATCTCAATTACAAACGATTTAATGAATATTGACAATAGCCCGATAGAGTCTTTTTTATTTGGTCTTGCTAAATAATGTTTTGTTAAAATTTTTCCATATTTTCTTTCTTCCTATTTGTTTACATCTTAAAATTTTATCAAAACGTCAAACCTTTACAATTTCTTTGTCTCTCGTTGTTTTGTTTGGGAATTTGTATTGTTATCTTTCTTTTGTATTGTATTTGCGTATTTCGCTGAAGATGGTCTGCAAACTAGACCGAAATGCATTCTGTGTAAAATAAAACTCGACGTTTAAATAATTAAATTATTGTGTTGTTTTTTATTTATGATTTATTGCGGTCAATAAGGAATTGTTAAAAAACTATAATTAACAGAAAAGTGTCTTGGATGTCACAAGTGTTTCAACCAAACAATTTTTTCCTGCAAGAAATGTAATATCCCGCTTCATCCAAAATGCTTGGATGAATACCAGACAAAACCCCATTCTTTGTAATCATATTTCTAAATATAATGTATAACTTATTACGTATTTCGCCATTTTTTATTTTCAACAATCGTTTCATTACCCAGTCTATCTATATATTTAATTTATTCTTTAAAAATAATATTCAAATAAAATTGATTCATATTTCACGTAAAAAAAATTATTTCAATAATTTTGATACCCCTTTCGGCGAGCGTTGCAAAAACGCAACGTGAATTTTCCGAAAAACCAGAAGCTTTTCCATAATTTTTTTTAAGATTACCTCTAACTAGACCAAAAACAGATAGGGGCATATTCATAGTCACAGATAGACCCAGGTTTAACTAAACTACAGTTTAAGACAATTTTGGCTCAATGAATACAGACCGATTTCAATTACAGATTGTTGGTTCTATATTTACATAAGATAATTAACTTGGTATACTACACAAATAGCTTAAAATATTTTGAAATTATAAACTTAAAAAAATAGAATCAACGTCCGAAAATTCAACAAAACCTATGTTTAACTTAGACCCAGGTCTAAAATGACTATGAATACGCCCATAGTGTGCAAAATTTCAAGTTTCTAAGTCAACTGGAATGGTAGCCGCCGGAAATGAGTTAATAAAAATTTTATTTTTTAATTATGTTTTTTAAATGTTTGTTGTTAAAAAAATTAATTTTTTCTGCAATAGTTTGATAGTTCAAATAGTTAGGGCGTTAAGGGAACCAACCTTGCATTTCATTTTGACGGGATGAGCTTTGGTACAATAGTCCACCTCCTAAATTTACTTCTAAGAAGTGTTGCCACGGTGGCGACACTGGCAGACTGAAGATATAAGGGTTGCCTTCTGAGCATGTTTTAACAGGAAATTTTACATAAATTAGTCTATAATTTGGGAACCAGACATAATTGATGTCGCTGATATTCTTGTTGGATTAAGAATACTTGAAGCCATAGGAATACATCCACTTTTTGGCCAATCCCCAACCTTGTACGCTGGGGGAGCAAAATACCGTCGGCGGATAAGGGTTTTTATTTCTCAGAAAATAATGTTAATAAAATGAATATTCACAAAATTTTAAGATAAGTTTCGACGTAGAATTTCATACTCTACAGCATATCCGAAGACCATTTTTATCCATGTATTAGTTTTTTGTATAATCGCTTTCAAAATGGGGGAGGGGAAGGTCGTAGTATATAAACAACCATATATTTATCTTGGTATAATCCAAGCATTTGGCACATGACCTTAGGGTAGTTTTTAATGCCCAATTTTATGCATTCAAAATAATTTCAATATAATTCCACCAAATAGAAGTCGATCCTGCAGATCAAGAAAAAACAGCGTTCAGTACGTTGTCTGGCCACTACGAATTGTTGAGAATGCCATTCGGGATAAAAAAAACGCGCCAGCCACCTTTCAAAGGGTGATGAACGAAGTGATAAAAAATTTCGTTGAAAAAAATTGTTATGTCTATCTTGACGACATAATCGTCTTTTCCACATCTTTAGAGGAGCATTTAGATTCCTTGGACAAAATATTCAAAACACTCCAAGAAGCAAACCTCAAGGTTTCGCTTAATAAATGTGACTTTTTAAAGAAAGAATCAGAATTCCTGGGACACATATTTACCCAGAATGGAATCAAACCAAACCCGCACAAAATACTAGCTATCAAGAATTTCCCAATACCAAAAACGGTAAAAGAAATTCTGTCATTCTTAGGCTTAGCTGGATATTACCGCAAGTTTATCCAGGACTATGCAAAAATTATAAAACCAATGACAATCTGTCTCAAAAAGGACAGACAAATAGATATAAATGACCCTGGCTACAAAGAACCCTTTAAGAAACTAAAATTGGAAATGTCTGATGACCTCCTAAACAGACATCCAGACTTCACCAAGGAATTTACCTCAACAACTGACGCATCCAATTACGCAATTGGTGCAGTATTGAGTCAATCTCATGGTCCACTCTGTTTTGCTTCTAGAACCTTAAATAAACATGAGTCTGGTTACTCAACCATAGAGAAAGAACTTTTCGCTATCGTTTGGGCAACCAAACAATTCCGCCATTACTTATACGGCAGAAAATTTAAAATACTTACAGACCACCGACCCTTAGCATGGTTACAAAATTTACGAGAACCCAATTCAAAATTACAGAGATGGAAAATCAAGTTAGAAGAATACGACTTCAACATTGAGTACATCCCAGGTAAAGAGAATAAAGTAGCAGATGCTTTATCTCGTATAAAATTGAATGAAATAAATGCACTAGAATTAGTCTCTACTCAACATTCAAACGAGTCAGACAGTTCTAACCTAATCTATATTACAGAAAAACCTTTGAATTCATTTATTAGACAAATCATTGTAAGAATCGGAGGAGAAAACAACGAGAATATCACCTTCCCGTTTAATAAACGCCGAATAGAAATTATCCGAAAAACCTATAGTATAACAGATTTCGAAAAAATAATATCTGAAATCGATGTAGACCACCAAAACGCTATCTACATAGAAGACGATGAACTTTTTCTAAAATTCCAAAACCATTGGAAAAACAATCACAATAACCAAAGATTGTTAAGGACAAAAATCTTCTTAATAGACATTTTTGACCTACCAGAAATAGAAGACATCATTCACAAAACGCACCTAGAATTCAACCACATAGGCATAGAGAAACTCTATTTAGAACTAAAAAGGAAATATTATTTCCCGAACCTAAAGAACCAAATCACTAAGATAACAAATAATTGTGAAACCTGTAAACTAAAGATAGAGCGAAATCCTATTAAACTCCCTTTTGAAAAATTTGAAACCCCTTCAGGACCACATATCTATTATCACTTAGATATATGGATCTTGTCTAACAACAACAAGTATCTCACTTGCATTGATAAATTCTCAAAGTTTGCAGCAGCAGAAAGATTAAAGTCAAAAAATCAAAAAGACATATTGAATGCATTAGAAAAACTATTCAGCTATATGATTCAACCGAAAAAAATAACAAGAGATAACGACCCCACGTTTAAAACCTATTCTATAGATAGCTATTTCAAAGAAAAACAGATTTTAATTCACTTTTCCACCCCCTATAGGCATACTGGAAATTCAGACATAGAGCGTCATCACAGTACTTTAAAGGAGCACATCAGGTTGCTGGAAAGATCAGAAAATATCTTCGACCTAGTAATCAAATCTTTATATATCTATAACACAACAATACATCTGATAACCAAAGAAAAACCTATAGATATACATTTAGGGAAAATAAATAACAAAACAATATTCGAAAGAATAGAAAATACAAAAAAAAACAGAATTTTAGAGAAAATTAATAAAAATAGAATAGATTCAAATATAAACCCAAATTTCGCGAAGGTAAACAACTCTGAAAACTTTAATAAGTTAAAGACAAAACACAAAAAAGTAAAATTAATCAAAATTAACGATAAAAAGTTATTAGTTAAACCTCATCTTAGAAAACAGTTGCTTCATAAAGATCAGTTTCGAAAGAAAAAGAAATTCACTAAACCCCATAATGAAGATAATAACAGTAATAACTCTCTTTTCAATAATCATCCTGCTGAGATCTAATCTCGAGATAACTAAAATAGACAGGGAATTCTTTCTATTACAAGAAGGTCAAGTAAAACTGATTAATGACTATAATATAATCCTACACTTAATTAATCTAACAGAGTGCCAAATACTAATAAATCAATCAAAAGATCAATATCAGACCTTACCTGATAAAGATGATCAGCAAAAACAGAAATTAGACACTCTAGAAATAAAACTTCAAACTTTAATCCCACACCATATAATACACAAAAGAGGATTGATCAATATTATCGGAAAAGGTATGAAACTCGTATATGGAACTATGGACGATGACGATAGGGAAAGTATAGAACAAAGCTTAAAAGCTTTAGAAGAAAACAACGAGGAATTATTAAAAAATAATAATAAACAGGTAAAAATTAACCAACAATTCAATGAACAATTTCTACAATTAAAAGATATTTTTAAACAAAGTTCAAAAACATTAAATAAATATAAAGAAATCAAAAACGAAATCAATTCCCTACGTATGGAAATTGAATTTAATAAAAACCTATTAGAAGTACAGGAAATTATAGAGAATATATCACATCATTATGACCAGTAGAACAGGTGTCCTAACACAGGACATTTTAACAGTTCAAGAGATATTTGAGTATGAAATAAATTTCGAAAAACTTAAAGAATTAAAGATAACTTGGGCAACTTATAGGGGAGACTGGGTACGGTTGAAACAATTTTGCTTATATCGTCCATAGTATTGCCATATGAACACCGAGCGATGTTGATGGTACTTTGAATGGAAGATCATGTTTTTATCCACACATGGACAGGGTTATTTTAGAACCATGTGCATTATTTTAGGTTAACGTCAAATTTAAAAAAAAAATCCAATTCGTTTCAACCGTACCCATACCAGGGACGGTTGAAACAGTGATTGGGGTCAGTTGAAACAAACGTAAATAGTGCATGATATTACAAAGTTATGCATGTTTATGATTTTTTTTTTAATTATAACGTTAATTATGACATTGTTTGACAAGATTTATTAGTCTTCAGTGTTTCAATGTGTCTCAAAAAAAAAAAAAAAAAAAAAAAAACAAAACAATAAACAATAAAAATGAAATAATTTAAAAATAAAACGTTACTTTATTAAATAATTGAAAAGAAACTAAAAGAAAAGTTTTATTCAATTTTGATTGGTCAGAAACCAATAAAATTACCATTTCGAAATATTCCAGAACACGATTCTAACAAAAAAACTTACTTTTGGATGTCAAAAAGCAAAAAGGGCCCTCCGTAGACAACTGAAGCGTGCTACGACCAAAGCGATATCGAAGTTCGTCTTTAAAGCTGTTGCTTCTTCGTGCGTCTCTGAGACGCATCCACCCACCACCCACGGTTTGCAAGATATTTGCGTTGTTTCAACCGTCCTGTGCTTCAACTGTACCCAGTCTCCCCTAACGAAAACTTATTAATTATCTTAAACATTCCTGAATTCAATGATAAACTATTTAACAAAATTTATATACAAACATTCCCTGTAAGGGATAAAATAATTAAACTACTGAGCACCGAATTGATCGAAAAAAATAAAGCCCTTTACTATGTAACAAAAGAAATTAAGAACTTACAGGAAATAAAAGACAATTGTATTAGAATTTAAAATTATTTAAAAATAACACCAACTTAGATTGCAAAACCGAAAAATTTGAAGATGTAAATATAATCATAAATAAAGAAAAATATCAATATCAATATCAAAAATCCATTGCAAACATAAGCCTCCCAACGGTTACTTTTAAACCATTGGAATCCTCTAAGGAGGGAGGGGTTATAACCACAGAAAAAAGTAGAAGCATTTTTTAATCTAAATTTTATTTCAAACAAAGGAAATGAAATCACATTCATTTTCCACTATCAAATATTTATGTGATACCATTTCCTGTCATTGCTATTAAGTTTATATTCTGAGATAAAGAACAAAGAATTAAAATGCTAACAAAGTAATTTGCACAAAAGATAAATTATGAAAAACACTGGCTATCAGCGATAGCACAGTTCAGTTCTTAATAGACATGGGTAACGCAGTAAAAATTTGTGCGTTGATACACTAACTCAAGCGCACTTCACTGTATCAGCGCCATGGCGCAATTTTTTTCCTTTTCCTTCGTTTGATACACACTATACAACAACGCACTAACTCAATGGCGCAGATCTGAGTTGAGTTTGTTACACAATACACAACAATCCCCAATCAACAACCAACTCTACACGAATTCATAGAATCTGTCGGCTCGGCTTCGGGTGTCGGTCGGTCGAGGGTCGGGTCGAATGCGTTGCTTTATGGTTATGGCTAAAACAGATGTGCAGCGAGTCTGCACGCATCTCTGCATGCAGAGCTGCACACGAAACACATGTGCATAGTTTCTGACATTCCTGATGCATAGTTATCTCAAACAAATACATGAAAGCACAGCGTTGCCGATGTCACACAATAGTGTTGGAATGAGATTTTCTTCGTTGGACGATGGTAGGGTGGCAACGCCGGCTTCATGGATTCTTAAACAAAAATCACCAACACAAACAAATTTTTTTAAAGAATGGCAGGTGATGTCAATATGAGTAATGCCAAATAGCAATTATTTAGAAATTTTCGTTTTTCAGTTGTGGCTGCAATGAAACTAGGCAGCAAATTTAGAAATAGAGACATCGTGCAGCGCTGCGCTGCGAGTGAATCGGCTCCCATAAGAACCTGTGTAATTTAATTTCGCTGCATGGAAAAAGCTGCACATCTGTTTTAGGCATTATAGGTGTAGTTAGTTGTAGTATGTGTAATCTGTATGGTGATGAAGATAAATTTTGGTAGATTTTTCTTTTACATTTCACTCGCAGTCAACACTTTCACTACTATTAAATGGATTTTGCATTTGCGGTATCGACTCACACATGACAAATAGAAACATTATTTAGGATAATAAAGTTTTTGAGCATTTGTTTCTGTTCGTTGGGGTGGGGAAAAAAATTCAGAGTTCAGATAGGTAGGGTAATGTAGGTAACTATTTAACTAAAAAGAAACACTTGTGATTCGATACTTGACAACCCATCCGATGTATTTTTTGGTTAGGAATCTGATTGAAAATTATAGGTATAGACCGTTTTACTTAGGATTTCTTGCTGAAATAAAATTGTTTTTAAGTAAAAAACAAAGAAAATGGCAAAATTTATAATTTGTTTAATTTTGTAATTTTGTTCAATTATTTATTTAGCATAAACAAAGAAACAGCCTTATTGACTCAAAACATCTTTAAACCAAACAACATAAATAAATTCATTATTAAAATAAAATAAAATAAAATTAAATAAATAATTTCATTTAAAAAGAAATAAAAAATAACATCCTTCTTGACTAGAAAAAACTTCTTGACTAAAAACAACTTAGAATGAAACAAAATAAAAACATAGGTATCTAAGATACATTTAAATATTAGGAATTTTGAAGTCAAAATCTTTAAAACTTAGCCTCATGCTGAGATAGTAAAGTTCAATGGCTTTCAATGCATTTTTCATATCTTCTGTCCAATTTGTCTTTTTTTTGTCATCGGGTAACCTATGTTTTGGCATTTTGCATGAAAAAAAACCAAAAATAAAGGAAATTTTGCATGTACTTTATAAGGCCCGCTCAATTTTTGTATGGGCCTTATTAAAAACATGAAAGACTTATTTGTTTATAAATTTATACACAAAAATCCACCGATATATATTAATGAAACTTAGCAACAATTAATCTATTTTTAATATAGTTTACTAAAGAAATGCAAAATTTTAATTGACTAAATTTGCCGAAAAAGTAAAAACTTGTTGAACCGTTTTTTTATAAAATGCCACATGATCTCCACTTCACAAAGTCATTTCGGCTGCCAAATTCAACACGAATGAAGCAGGTGGCCTTTTTTTTTTACTTTTTTGTTGGAATGCAACGGGTTTACCTATACATAAAACAAAAAGTCCCTTTATTTGTTAGTTATCATTTTTTTTATGAACTGGGCCTTATTAGGGTCCGGGCCTTATTTGACGCACCTACCTTACATATTTTTTAATACCTAGGTATCTACCTACTTTGATAACATAAGGCTCTATACACCATCTGGATTTGTGTGTTTAGTTTAAAATTTATAATAAAATATTTATTTATATTGAATATTTCAAACAAAAAATTAACGAATTTTATAATTGGATTAATAATTTAAAAAAAATCATTTTAAAAAAAAATATTTTTTTCTTTACTTTAATATTTTTAAAAGTAACCATCTAGTTTTCAGTGCTTTACTTTAAAAAACAAATAATTTTTTTTAAATTTTGGAAAAAGATAATTTTTTTTAATTTAAATTTTTCTTCATCTTGAGTTTGAAAATTAATATTCCAAAAACTGTAAGCTCAAACAACCTTGTCTATAAATTTAATAAAAGAAGAAAAAATCCAGATTTTTCCTTAAAAATACACGCTTGACATATTTATTTCTTGTATGGCATAAATATACGCAAATAATTTTTTCTTAAATAATGCTGTTCAAATATTTTCCGAAGTTGAATTTTTTTTGAACCACCCTAATTAAAAAATATTTTTTTCTTCAATAAGTCTGTGTCTGCTACAACATACTTCAATTCTATCGAAATCGGTCAAAGAATAACGAATTTGAAATTTTTTTGAACCACCCTAGTTAAAAAATATTTTTTTCTTCCATAAGTCTATGTCAGCTACATTATGTTTCAATTTTATCGAAATTGGTCAAAGAATATCGAAGTTGAAATTCTGTTGCACCACCCAAGTTAAAAAATATTTTTTTCTTCAATAAGTCTGTGTCAGCTACAACATATTTCAATTTGATCGAAATCGGTCAAAGAATAATGAAGTTGAAATTTTTTTGAACCACCCTTATTAAAAAATATTTTTTTCTTCAAAAAGTCTGTGTCAGCAACAACATATTTCAATTTTATCGCAATCGGTCAAAGAATAACGAAGTTGAAATTTTTTTGAACCACCCTAGTTAAAAAATATTTTTTGCTTCCATAAGTCTATGTCAGCTACAGCATATTTCAATTTTATCGAAATCGGTCAAAGAATATCGAAGTTAAAATTTTGTTGAACCACCCAAGTTAAAAAATATTTTTTTCTTCATTAAGTCTGTGTCAGCTACAACATACTTCAATTTTATCGAAATCGGTCATAGAATAACGAATTTGAAATTTTTTTGAAGTTAAAAAATATTTTTTTCTTCCATAAGTCTATGTCAGCTACAACATATTTCAATTTTATCGAAATCGGTCAAAGAATAATGAAGTTGAAATTTTTTTGAACCACCCTTGTTAAAAAATATTTTTTTCTTCAAAAAGTCTGTGTCAGCAACAACATATTTCAATTTGATCAAAATCGGTCAAAGAATAACGAAGTTGATTTTTTTTTTTGAACCACCCTAGTTGAAAAATATTTTTTTTTCAATAAGTCTATGTCAGCTACAACATATTTAAATTTCATCGAAATCGGTCAAAGATTAACGAGGTTGGACATTTATTGGAACTACCCACCCGCTTGCGACCTCGAAAAAAAACGAAGTTTATGCGCATGCTGAACCCTCTTTAACATTAAATTAAAAATGTCTTGTTCTACCGCTACCCTCTATGTTATGTTATTGTTCGGCCAAATATATCTATTCATAAACTTATGCAACCCTCAAATACACTTTATTCATTCATTTGTGTTAAAATAAAACCTTTAAAAAAACATAAAGTAAAAACTCAAAAACACATTAAGCGCAACGAACGCATTTTATATTGAAAATGCTCTGAGATAAAGAACCTAGTACCAGCAACAGCGAACAGCAAAGCGAATAGCAAAAGCAACCAGCACTTTTTCATAATAATATGTAATGCATATTATTATAATGCTTCAATGCTTTCTGTTCGCCGCGCGGTTCTGCGCCACAGACAAAAAAGCGAGATTCGATGTAATTCAGTTGATGTGATGAGAAATTGCACTTTTGCGCTTTTGCGTTGCTGAGTTACAAATGAATGTATCAGCGCACGTAACTCAGCTGCTACTTCAACTCATTGTGCCAACGCAGCGCTGCGTTACACATGTCTAGTTCTTAATTGACACTCGAATAATAAAGACACAGGAATCAAGAGCTCCGCTCTTTAATTCCTTTTTTAAAAAGTATTTTTAATAAAATACATTTATATTTTATATATATAATTATAAATTTTAGTATTGAATTAAATAAAACACTTTTTAAAAAAGGAATTTAGAGACGGAGCTCTAGATAGTTGAGGTTATCTTTATTGTTTCAAAGATACTTAAAGTCTGACCAGAGTGTCGCAGACAAGTGGTATTTATCATCTTATTTTCTAAAGGCATACGTGACTCATTTCATATACGACTTCTATTTTTGGAAGTCTTAATATGATATGTGGTTCGTATCTTTCTTTATTATTAATCTTATGCTAGGTTTTGTTTATTTTAATATTTTGTTTAGTCTGAGTATTGCATTTGATCGGATATGCATTCATCAAATGTGATACGGAGAGTAAGCTAAAGTGTTTATCTTTTCGTTTGGATATTGGATTACAATGTGTCTTTGATTAAACATAAAGTTATCTTAAAAAATACTTTTATCAATAATCTTGGTTATAACACCTCCCTCTTTCGAGTGTTCTTACGGTTGGAAAGCGACCGTTGGAAGGCTTATATTTGTAACAGTTTTTTTATTCTTTAATTTCATTTTTAAATACATGATTGCAAAAAGTATTATTGATATTATTAATACAATAGTTATTACATTATATGTTACATGTTTTGTATGTATTATTGATTCTAATATTTCAATATTATTTATTGGTTGGAAATGTAATTCTTTAAAGTAATTATCTGAAAAGTTATAGTTTATCAATGGTATTATTTTATAGTTATTTTGATATAATTTTCTATTATATGTTACATTTTTTATCTTTATTTTACAATTTTCAAGTTCCAAAATATAGTTTCCTTGTAAAGTATAATCTAAGTTATTACAATCTTGTTCTAACTTTTCATTCTTTATGTTTTTTATTATTAAATATTTTTCTTTATTGATTATAATATTTTCATCTTTGTAATCTTTAATTTTACAGTTTAGTTTAGAATTATCTTTAAATATGTTTTCAATACAATTGTCTTCAATTTTTATTAGATTTTTTATTTCTTTGTTTATATAATACATAGTTTTATTAAATTCTATAAATTCATCGTTAGGTAATGTTATAATTTTATCATTTACCGGGAGGGTATGTATAGATATTTTGTTATATAAGTTTTCATTAAATCTTGATAAACTTAGAATTATTAGTAAGTTTTCGTTATAAGTAGCCAATGTCAATTTTATCTCTTTCAGTTTTTCTATGTTTATATCGAAGTCATAAATTTCTTTTACGGTCAGTATATCTTGGGTTAATATTCCTGCCCTGCTGGTCATTATGATATTGTCAATCTTTTCTATTGTTTGTTGTACTTCTATTAAGTTTCTATTAAATTCTAGGTTCATACGTAAAGTATTTATTTCTGATATGATTTCTTTGTATTTATGTAGTTAATGTTTTTGAACTTTGCTTAAGTATGTCTTGTAATTGAAAGAATTGTTCATTGAATTGTTTGTTAATGGTTACTTGTTTGTTATTATTTGCTAAAAGTTCTCTGTTACTATCTTCTAAATTTTGTAATCTTTCTTCTATGGCTTGTCTATCATCGTCGTCCATAGTTCCATATATGTAATTCATTCCTTTACCTACAATATTAATTAATCCTCGTTTATGAATAATATGGTGTGGGATAATTGTTTGGAGTTTTATTTCTAATGTATTTATTTTTTGTTCTTGTGAATCGTCAGGATTTGTTAGTAAATGGTGTTGATCTTTTAACTGTTTTATTAATGATTGGCATTCTATAAGGTTAATTATATGTAATAGAATGTCATAGTTATTTATAAGTTTCATTTGTCCTTCTTGTATGATTAAAAATTCTCTATTTATCTTTGTTATTTGTATATCATTAGTTTTTACTGAAGTTATTAATGAGAGAGTCACTATCATGATTGTTATTGTTTCGGTTGGATTCATTTTGTGTTTTAGTAAATTTCTTTTTCTTTCTGAATTGGTCTTTGTGAAGGAGTTGTTTTCTTAGGTGGGGTTTGATTAGTAATTTTTTATCAATTGTTTTAAGTAGTTTTACTTTCTTGTGTTTGGTTTTTAGGTTGCCCAAACAATTGCTTAAAGTTCTTTTTCTATAACTGAATAACCACATTCATGTTTATTTATAGTTCTGAACTATAAATCATGTGATTGGCTTAAGACTGCTCCAATTGCGAAATTGGATGCATCTGTGGTTAGTGTGAATTGTTTATTAAAATCAGGGTGTCTGTTTAATAAATCGTCTGACATTGCTAGTTTTAATTTCTCGAATGATAACACAGCTATATTTATTTGTTTATCTTTTCCTAAACAGAGAGTTAGTGGTTTTATGATCTTGGTGTAATCATGGATGAACTTTCTATAGTATCCTGTTAAGAGAAAGAAGAAAAAATCCAGATTTTTCCTTAAAAATACACGCTTGGCATATTTATTTCTTGTATGGCATAAATATACGCAAATAATTTTTTCTTCAATAATGCTGTTCAAATATTTTCCGAAGTTGAAATTTTTTTGAACCACCCTAATTAAAAAATATTTTTTTCTTCAATTAGTCTGTGTCTGCTACAACATACTTCAATTCTATCGAAATCGGTCAAAGAATAACGAATTTGAAATTTTTTTGAACCACCCTAGTTAAAAAATATTTTTTTCTTCCATAAGTCTATGTCAGCTACATTATGTTTCAATTTTATCGAAATTGGTCAAAGAATATCGAAGTTGAAATTCTGTTGCACCACCCAAGTTAAAAAATATTTTTTTCTTCAATAAGTCTGTGTCAGCTACAACATATTTCAATTTTATCGAAATCGGTCAAAGAATAATGAAGTTGAAATTTTTTTGAACCACCCTTATTAAAAAATATTTTTTTCTTCAAAAAGTCTGTGTCAGCAACAACATATTTCAATTTTATCGCAATCGGTCAAAGAATAACGAAGTTGAAATTTTTTTGAACCACCCTAGTTAAAAAATATTTTTTGCTTCCATAAGTCTATGTCAGCTACAACATATTTCAATTTTATCGAAATCGGTCAAAGAATATCGAAGTTAAAATTTTGTTGAACCACCCAAGTTAAAAAATATTTTTTTCTTCATTAAGTCTGTGTCAGCTACAACATACTTCAATTTTATCGAAATCGGTCATAGAATAACGAATTTGAAATTTTTTTGAAGTTAAAAAATATTTTTTTCTTCCATAAGTCTATGTCAGCTACAACATATTTCAATTTTATCGAAATCGGTCAAAGAATAATGAAGTTGAAATTTTTTTGAACCACCCTTGTTAAAAAATATTTTTTTCTTCAAAAAGTCTGTGTCAGCAACAACATATTTCAATTTGATCAAAATCGGTCAAAGAATAACGAAGTTGATTTTTTTTTTTGAACCACCCTAGTTGAAAAATATTTTTTTTTCAATAAGTCTATGTCAGCTACAACATATTTAAATTTCATCGAAATCGGTCAAAGATTAACGAGGTTGGACATTTATTGGAACTACCCACCCGCTTGCGACCTCGAAAAAAAACGAAGTTTATGCGCATGCTGAACCCTCTTTAACATTAAATTAAAAATGTCTTGTTCTACCGCTACCCTCTATGTTATGTTATTGTTCGGCCAAATATATCTATTCATAAACTTATGCAACCCTCAAATACACTTTATTCATTCATTTGTGTTAAAATAAAACCTTTAAAAAAACATAAAGTCAAAACTCAAAAACACATTAAGCGCAACGAACGCATTTTATATTGAAAATGCTCTGAGATAAAGAACCTAGTACCAGCAACAGCGAACAGCAAAGCGAATAGCGAAAGCAACCAGCACTTTTTCATAATAATATGTAATGCATATTATTATAATGCTTCAATGCTTTCTGTTCGCCGCGCGGTGCTGCGCCACAGACAAAAAAGCGCTATTCGATGTAATTCAGTTGATGTGATGAGAAATTGCACTTTTGCGCTTTTGCGTTGCTGAGTTACAAATGAATGTATCAGCGCACGTAACTCAGCTGCTACTTCAACTCATTGCGCCAACGCAGCGCTGTGTTACACATGTCTAGTTCTTAATTGACACTCGAATAATAAAGACACAGGAATCAAGAGCTCCGCTCTTTAATTCCTTTTTTAAAAAGTATTTTTAATAAAATACATTTATATTTTATATATATAATTATAAATTTTAGTATTGAATTAAATAAAACACTTTTTAAAAAAGGAATTTAGAGACGGAGCTCTAGATAGTTGAGGTTATCTTTATTGTTTCAAAGATACTTAAAGTCTGACCAGAGTGTCGCAGACAAGTGGTATTTATCATCTTATTTTCTAAAGGCATACGTGACTCATTTCATATACGACTTCTATTTTTGGAAGTCTTAATATGATATGTGGTTCGTATCTTTCTTTATTATTAATCTTATGCTAGGTTTTTTTTATTTTAATATTTTGTTTAGTCTGAGTATTGCATTTGATCGGATATGCATTCATCAAATGTGATACGGAGAGTAAGCTAAAGTGTTTATCTTTTCGTTTGGATATTGGATTACAATGTGTCTTTGATTAAACATAAAGTTATCTTAAAAAATACTTTTATCAATAATCTTGGTTATAACACCTCCCTCTTTCGAGTGTTCTTACGGTTGGAAAGCGACCGTTGGAAGGCTTATATTTGTAACAGTTTTTTTATTCTTTAATTTCATTTTTAAATACATGATTGCAAAAAGTATTATTGATATTATTAATACAATAGTTATTACATTATATGTTACATGTTTTGTATGTATTTTTGATTCTAATATTTCAATATTATTTATTGGTTGGAAATGTAATTCTTTAAAGTAATTATCTGAAAAGTTATAGTTTATCAATGGTATTATTTTATAGTTATTTTGATATAATTTTCTATTATATGTTACATTTTTTATCTTTATTTTACAATTTTCAAGTTCCAAAATATAATTTCCTTGTAAAGTATAATCTAAGTTATTACAATCTTGTTCTAACTTTTCATTCTTTATGTTTTTTATTATTAAATATTTTTCTTTATTGATTATAATATTTTCATCTTTGTAATCTTTAATTTTACAGTTTAGTTTAGAATTATCTTTAAATATGTTTTCAATACAATTGTCTTCAATTTTTATTAGATTTTTTATTTCTTTGTTTATATAATACATAGTTTTATTAAATTCTATAAATTCATCGTTAGGTAATGTTATAATTTTATCATTTACCGGGAGGGTATGTATAGATATTTTGTTATATAAGTTTTCATTAAATCTTGATAAACTTAGAATTATTAGTAAGTTTTCGTTATAAGAAGCCAATGTCAATTTTATCTCTTTCAGTTTTTCTATGTTTATATCGAAGTCATAAATTTCTTTTACGGTCAGTATATCTTGGGTTAATATTCCTGCCCTGCTGGTCATTATTATATTGTCAATCTTTTCTATTGTTTGTTGTACTTCTATTAAGTTTCTATTAAATTCTAGGTTCATACGTAAAGTATTTATTTCTGATATGATTTCTTTGTATTTATGTAGTTAATGTTTTTGAACTTTGCTTAAGTATGTCTTGTAATTGAAAGAATTGTTCATTGAATTGTTTGTTAATGGTTACTTGTTTGTTATTATTTGCTAAAAGTTCTCTGTTACTATCTTCTAAATTTTGTAATCTTTCTTCTATGGCTTGTCTATCATCGTCGTCCATAGTTCCATATATGTAATTCATTCCTTTACCTACAATATTAATTAATCCTCGTTTATGAATAATATGGTCTGGGATAATTGTTTGGAGTTTTATTTCTAATGTATTTATTTTTTGTTCTTGTGAATCGTCAGGATTTGTTAGTAAATGGTGTTGATCTTTTAACTGTTTTATTAATGATTGGCATTCTATAAGGTTAATTATATGTAATAGAATGTCATAGTTATTTATAAGTTTCATTTGTCCTTCTTGTATGATTAAAAATTCTCTATCTATCTTTGTTATTTTTATATCATTAGTTTTTACTGAAGTTATTAATGAGAGAGTCACTATCATGATTGTTATTGTTTCGGTTGGATTCATTTTGTGTTTTAGTAAATTTCTTTTTCTTTCTGAATTGGTCTTTGTGAAGGAGTTGTTTTCTTAGGTGGGGTTTGATTAGTAATTTTTTATCAATTGTTTTAAGTAGTTTTACTTTCTTGTGTTTGGTTTTTAGGTTGCCCAAACAATTGCTTAAAGTTCTTTTTCTATAACTGAATAACCACATTCATGTTTATTTATAGTTCTGGACGCGAAGCATAGTGGTCCATGTGATTGGCTTAAGACTGCTCCAATTGCGAAATTGGATGCATCTGTGGTTAGTGTGAATTGTTTATTAAAATCAGGGTGTCTGTTTAATAAATCGTCTGACATTGCTAGTTTTAATTTCTCGAATGATTCTTTATATTCTGTGTTACCTATATTTATTTGTTTATCTTTTCCTAAACAGAGAGTTAGTGGTTTTATGATCTTGGTGTAATCATGGATGAACTTTCTATAGTATCCTGTTAAGAGAAAGAAGAAAAAATCCAGATTTTTCCTTAAAAATACACGCTTGACATATTTATTTCTTGTATGGCATAAATATAAGCAAATAATTTTTTCTTCAATAATGCTGTTCAAATATTTTCCGAAGTTGAAATTTTTTTGAACCACCCTAATTAAAAAATATTTTTTTCTTCAATAAGTCTGTGTCTGCTACAACATACTTCAATTCTATCGAAATCGGTCAAAGAATAACGAATTTGAAATTTTTTTGAACCACCCTAGTTAAAAAATATTTTTTTCTTCCATAAGTCTATGTCAGCTACATTATGTTTCAATTTTATCGAAATTGGTCAAAGAATATCGAAGTTGAAATTCTGTTGCACCACCCAAGTTAAAAAATATTTTTTTCTTCAATAAGTCTGTGTCAGCTACAACATATTTCAATTTTATCGAAATCGGTCAAAGAATAATGAAGTTGAAATTTTTTTGAACCACCCTTATTAAAAAATATTTTTTTCTTCAAAAAGTCTGTGTCAGCAACAACATATTTCAATTTTATCGCAATCGGTCAAAGAATAACGAAGTTGAAATTTTTTTGAACCACCCTAGTTAAAAAATATTTTTTGCTTCCATAAGTCTATGTCAGCTACAACATATTTCAATTTTATCGAAATCGGTCAAAGAATATCGAAGTTAAAATTTTGTTGAACCACCCAAGTTAAAAAATATTTTTTTCTTCATTAAGTCTGTGTCAGCTACAACATACTTCAATTTTATCGAAATCGGTCATAGAATAACGAATTTGAAATTTTTTTGAACCACCCTAAGTAGTTAAAAAATATTTTTTTCTTCCATAAGCCTATGTCAGCTACAACACATTTCAATTTTATCGAAATCGGTCAAAGAATAATGAAGTTGAAATTTTTTTGAACCACCCTTGTTAAAAAATATTTTTTTCTTCAAAAAGTCTGTGTCAGCAACAACATATTTCAATTTTATCGAAATCGGTCAAAGAATAACGAAGTTGATTTTTTTTTTGAACCACCCTAGTTGAAAAATATTTTTTTTTCAATAAGTCTATGTCAGCTACAACATATTTAAATTTCATCGAAATCGGTGAAAGATTAACGAGGTTGGACATTTATTGGAACTACCCACCCGCTTGCGACCTCGAAAAAAAACGAAGTTTATGCGCATGCTGAACCCTCTTTAACATTAAATTAAAAATGTCTTGTTCTACCGCTACCCTCTATGTTATGTTATTGTTTGGCCAAATATATCTATTCATAAACTTATGCAACCCTCAAATACACTTTATTCATTCATTTGTGTTAAAATAAAACCTTTAAAAAACATAAAGTCAAATTTCAAAAACACATTAAGCGCAACGAACGCATTTTATATTGAAAATGCTCTGAGATAAAGAACCTAGTACCAGCAACAGCGAACAGCGAACAGCAAAGCGAATAGCGAAAGCAACCAGCACTTTTTCATAATAATATGTAATGTATATTATTATAATGCTTCAATGCTTTCTGTTCGCCGCGCGGTGCTGCGCCACAGACAAAAAAGCGCTATTCGATGTAATTCAGTTGATGTGATGAGAAATTGCACTTTTGCGCTTTTGCGTTGCTGAGTTACAAATGAATGTATCAGCGCACGTAACTCAGCTGCTACTTCAACTCATTGCGCCAACGCAGCGCTGTGTTACACATGTCTAGTTCTTAATTGACACTCGAATAATAAAGACACAGGAATCAAGAGCTCCGCTCTTTAATTCCTTTTTTAAAAAGTATTTTTAATAAAATACATTTATATTTTATATATATAGTTATAAATTTTAGTATTGAATTAAATAAAACACTTTTTAAAAAAGGAATTTAGAGACGGAGCTCTAGATAGTTGAGGTTATCTTTATTGTTTCAAAGATACTTAAAGTCTGACCAGAGTGTCGCAGACAAGTGGTATTTATCATCTTATTTTCTAAAGGCATACGTGACTCATTTCATATACGACTTCTATTTTTGGAAGTCTTAATATGATATGTGGTTCGTATCTTTCTTTATTATTAATCTTATGCTAGGTTTTGTTTATTTTAATATTTTGTTTAGTCTGAGTATTGCATTTGATCGGATATGCATTCATCAAATGTGATACGGAGAGTAAGCTAAAGTGTTTATCTTTTCGTTTGGATATTGGATTACAATGTGTCTTTGATTAAACATAAAGTTATCTTAAAAAATACTTTTATCAATAATCTTGGTTATAACACCTCCCTCTTTCGAGTGTTCTTACGGTTGGAAAGCGACCGTTGGAAGGCTTATATTTGTAACAGTTTTTTTATTCTTTAATTTCATTTTTAAATACATGATTGCAAAAAGTATTATTGATATTATTAATACAATAGTTATTACATTATATGTTACATGTTTTGTATGTATTTTTGATTCTAATATTTCAATATTATTTATTGGTTGGAAATATAATTCTTTAAAGTAATTATCTGAAAAGTTATAGTTTATCAATGGTATTATTTTATAGTTATTTTGATATAATTTTCTATTGTATGTTACATTTTTTATCTTTATTTTACAATTTTCAAGTTCCAAAATATAGTTTCCTTGTAAAGTATAATCTAAGTTATTACAATCTTGTTCTAACTTTTCATTCTTTATGTTTTTTATTATTAAATATTTTTCTTTATTGATTATAATATTTTCATCTTTGTAATCTTTAATTTTACAGTTTAGTTTAGAATTATCTTTAAATATGTTTTCAATACAATTGTCTTCAATTTTTATTAGATTTTTTATTTCTTTGTTTATATAATACATAGTTTTATTAAATTCTATAAATTCATCGTTAGGTAATGTTATAATTTTATCATTTACCGGGAGGGTATGTATAGATATTTTGTTATATAAGTTTTCATTAAATCTTGATAAACTTAGAATTATTAGTAAGTTTTCGTTATAAGTAGCCAATGTCAATTTTATCTCTTTCAGTTTTTCTATGTTTATATCGAAGTCATAAATTTCTTTTACGGTCAGTATATCTTGGGTTAATATTCCTGCCCTGCTGGTCATTATTATATTGTCAATCTTTTCTATTGTTTGTTGTACTTCTATTAAGTTTCTATTAAATTCTAGGTTCATACGTAAAGTATTTATTTCTGATATGATTTCTTTGTATTTATGTAGTTAATGTTTTTGAACTTTGCTTAAGTATGTCTTGTAATTGAAAGATTTGTTCATTGAATTGTTTGTTAATGGTTACTTGTTTGTTATTATTTGCTTAAAGTTCTCTGTTACTATCTTCTAAATTTTGTAATCTTTCTTCTATGGCTTGTCTATCATCGTCGTCCATAGTTCCATATATGTTATTCATTCCTTTACCTACAATATTAATTAATCCTCGTTTATGAATAATATGGTGTGGGATAATTGTTTGGAGTTTTATTTCTAATGTATTTATTTTTTGTTCTTGTGAATCGTCAGGATTTGTTAGTAAATGGTGTTGATCTTTTAACTGTTTTATTAATGATTGGCATTCTATAAGGTTAATTATATGTAATAGAATGTCATAGTTATTTATAAGTTTTATTTGTCCTTCTTGTATGATTAAAAATTCTCTATCTATCTTTGTTATTTTTATATCATTAGTTTTTACTGAAGTTATTAATGAGAGAGTCACTATCATGATTGTTATTGTTTCGGTTGGATTCATTTTGTGTTTTAGTAAATTTCTTTTTCTTTCTGAATTGGTCTTTGTGAAGGAGTTGTTTTCTTAGGTGGGGTTTGATTAGTAATTTTGTATCAATTGTTTTAAGTAGTTTTACTTTCTTGTGTTTGGTTTTTAGGTTGCCCAAACAATTGCTTAAAGTTCTTTTTCTATAACTGAATAACCACATTCATGTTTATTTATAGTTCTGGACGCGAAGCATAGTGGTCCATGTGATTGGCTTAAGACTGCTCCAATTGCGAAATTGGATGCATCTGTGGTTAGTGTGAATTGTTTATTAAAATCAGGGTGTCTGTTTAATAAATCGTCTGACATTGCTAGTTTTAATTTCTCGAATGATTCTTTATATTCTGTGTTACCTATATTTATTTGTTTATCTTTTCCTAAACAGAGAGTTAGTGGTTTTATGATCTTGGTGTAATCATGGATGAACTTTCTATAGTATCCTGTTAGGCCTAGGAAAGATTGGATTTCCTTAATAGTTTTTGGTATAGGAAAGTTTTTTATCGTGCTTATTTTATTGGGATTAGGTTTTATTCCATCTGGGGTAATTATATGACCTAAGAATTCGCTCTGTTGTTTCATGAAATCGCATTTATTTAGGGAGATCTTTAAATTTACAGACTGTAATTTGGTGAAGATTTTATTTAGTGGGTTTATATGTTCTTCCAATGAAGTTGAGAATATTATTATGTCGTCGAGGTAGACATAACAGATTTTTCCTATATATTAATATTCCTTTAGTACCTCGTTCATCATTCGTTGGAATGTGGCGGGGGCATTTTTGAGACCAAATGGCATTCTTAACCATTCGTAGTGTCCTGATAGTGTTGAGAAGGCTCTTTTCTTTCTATCTTCGGGGCTTACATCGATTTGGTGGAATCCTTTCGTTAAATCTAGTGTAGAAAAGTGGAATAGGGAATTTATCCTCTTTTGTTGCGTTATTTAATTTACGATAGTCAATGACTATCCTCCACTCTTTGTTTCCTACTTTGTCTTCTTTTTTTGGTACAATCCAGATTGGGGCATTGTAAGGTGAAGTACTTGGTTTGATAATTTGTTGATCTAATAGATCTTTGATTTGTTTGTCCACTTCTTTTTTTGTAGATTTCGGGAAATCTATATATCCGTGTGAAGATCGGTCCTTCATTTATTGTGGGGATTTTATGTTTTACATGACTGGTAAAACTTAAATCATCTCCTTTTTGGTAAAATACCTTTTGGTGTTGTTTCAATAAACTAAATAAACTTTTATGTTCCTCATCGTTTAGATGTGAGACTCTTTGACTTTCCAAATTTTCGAAAGTAAATGTGTCTGGTGCAATTAAATTGTTTAAATGATTTATTTCAACTTGATATTCCTGTTCGTCTTCCTTAGAAGAAAGAACAGTGGAATAATTTGTTCGTTTAGTTTTAGTATTTTGTTTTTAAAATCAATACTGGCATTATTTGGAAATAATATATTGTTTCCAATTAATCCATCAAAGCTGACATTAAAGTTGTGGATTTGAAAAATGCAATCTACGCGAGATTTGAGTGCAAATTTTTCTTTTGGTATAACTAATTCTTTGTCTATTGATATAGAAGTACCTACTGTTTTGATTTCTTATGGATGTTTTCTTGTTTTGATGTAGCTTACTGGAGCTATTTCTTTGTTTATAGGACTATTAGTGGCTCCTGTGTCAATTAATAGTCTTAACGTTTCATTATTCTTTTCTAACTTAATAAAAGGGAGTTTGTTGTCTCGTTGAGTAGACAGGTTTCCGTGGCTACATTCGGAAGAACCGTGTTGTTTTGATCACTTTCGTTATAGTTAGTTTGGATCTTCTTTAATTGACTAGAAGTTGGGTCAACTTCCATAGGTTTATATTGTTTACTAGCAGGTTTGTTATTTGGGTTATAATTATAACCTTTATAATTTGGATTAGGGTTGTTAGTGTTTTGGTGATTAAATGGGGGTTTTATATAAGTTGGATTTCTAGGTGTGAAGTTATTATTTTGATTTGGATATTTTTTATAATTATGTTGGGGTTTTGTGTAGTTGGAATTTTTGGTGCTTCTAGCAATTTCTTTGGGGTTTCTTCAGATTTTTAATTTACAAAACCAGCTTGAGTAAGGCTGCTTGTAAATTAGGGGGTTTTAATACTGTTCGCATGTGAACTGGTAAACGTTCTTTAAAATGTTTAATGCTGTTTGTGTGTTATGAGTCATTTCCTCATTCTTTCCCTCTTGTACTGTTTTTTGGTTTAATTCACAAAGATTTTTTTGTACTTCATTATAAAAGCTTATAACATTTCCTTTATAAGGAGTTTGTCTCAAATCATCATGCAGTTGAAATGAGGATTTAAATCCACCGAAATTTACAACTAGTAATTCTTTTATTTCTTTCCAGGTGGATAAGTGAGCATGTATTTCAATGCAACGTTTAGCTCTACCTATAAGTTTTGACTTTAATATATTTATAGACATTGTCTGTGACTGATTGTCATATTTGTTAAGAGTAGGAGTTATCCCGTCAACGTTTGTAATAGAAGTATATAAGTCTTCTCTTCGTCCATCGAAAGTATTTAACTTTTCGATGTACTTGAGTGGGTCTAGTGTGAGTGTTAGTTGCATATTGGCTTTACAATTTGAGTCTTGTTCTAATATAATATTTTCAATATTGGGTAGTTTAATTTGTGATAATTGCTTATCTAAATTAATATTAAAATTCTTACTATCTCTGTTGTACTGTGGATCTCCTTCGTTTGATGATCTATCTTCTTCATCAGAGTTCTTTGGATATGCATTATTCTTCCTGTGTGTCTTCTTGAAGAGGTGCATTTATTGAATAGTTTTGTTTTGTAGTTGGTTATGTTAGATTTAATTGTCCTCTATGGATATCGTAACATTACTCTTGCACGAGGGTGAGTTACTAAATTAATTATTGATGTTTTTAGAATTTTAGATAAGTGTTCTAATAACTTTATTATTCACTGAAGTAATCTTTATATGCACTAAAGAGTTTATTCTTCACTGAATTTATTTTTCAATATCGTTAAGTAGTCCAATTAAGTTATTAATTCTTAAGATTTCTTTTTCGCAGAATTTTAGATATTAATTTCACTTTTAATATGGGTATAAGTTATTAAAATAAATTTCTTTCTTTTTGTAAAAAATTGAATTTTAATTTTCACTTTATAATACACTTGAACGATAGGTAAACGATGAGTTCTTGTTTGCAAAGGATACACATGTTATATTTTGTGTATCCTACCGCCTGCACCAATTTTAGTGTGGAATTAAATAAAACACTTTTTAAAAAAGGAATTTAGAGACGGAGCTCTAGATTCTTGAGGTTATCTTTATTGTTTCAAAGTTAATTAAAGTCTGACCAGAGTGTCGCAGACAACTGGTATTTATCATCTTATTTTCTAAAGGCATACGTGACTCATTTCATATACGACTTCTATTTTTGGAAGTCTTAATATGATATGTGGTTCGTATCTTTCTTTATTATTAATCTTATGCTAGGTTTTGTTTATTTTAATATTTTGTATTGCATTTCACCGGATATGCATTCATCAAATGTGATACGGAGAGTAAGCAAAAGTGTTTATCTTTTCGTTTGGATATTTGATTACAATGTGTCTTTGATTAAACATGACGTTATCTAAAAAAATACTTTTATCAATATTCTTGGTTATAACATATATATATATATATATATATATATGTTTTACACTCAGATGAGATACAATAACGAAAGCTGCTTTAATAATCTTACAATAAAATAATGTTTTTTAAGTGTATATTATTCGTTTTTTACTGCATATTTTCCGTTTTAAGTGCTTATTTTAAGCGCATGAGAACCCCAGCCCTAGTTATCACCAATTTAGGTGGCATCCTTATTTACATTTATATAATAGAACCAGGGATAATCAATACAAGAACCATTTGCTCCTTAAGGTAGACTATTTCCTCACTATTTCCACAAATAGTCTACCTTAAGGTGGAAAATGTCTATCTTAACCCTAGAAAGGTAACCTTCATCGATTCGACCCTTGTATATAAAAACTATAGTACTATTATGGAAACGATTTTTCTGTTACTGGGAGTGTTCTAGTAAGAGGGCGCAAACATCGTGCCACGTTGGTTTGGAGAGATGTGAATGAGGATAGGAAGAGGAATAGAAGCTGGTAGTAAGAAGGAGAGGAGTATATTTTGTTGATTCTGACAGTTGCTGACAACAATTACCTGGTGTGAGTGAGATAGTTTTTCGTCATGGCAACGAAGGGGATTATTCGCACAAAATGAAAAAAATGTTCTCGTTGTCATGGTGCATTGTACAACAGTATCGTTGTTTGTTTGAATTTGAATTTGCGAACAGATTTTTTTGTTGTTTTCTATCAAAGTATATGATAGTACACAATATACATACATATGTCTATAGATAGGTTAATTATAATTTGATTTGCTTCGAATTGGTTGAAAATTTTCAATTTCAGCTGAAAATCATATTATCAAGACTACACCGTTGCTAATTTTCACAATTCTTAGGCAAACATAGTCTTACAACGATGCTATATTTCTTTATGAGGCATTCAAGAACAAACATTTTTTTCGAAAAAAAAAATCCAGAAACATTTTTTTGAGGTTTATTTTTTTTTGGAAAAAAAACTAGAAAAAAACACTTTAAAAGTAATTTTTGTACAGGTAAATTTATCAAAAGTTTGATTACTTTAAATGTAAAAAAATTGATAAAAACAAAGAATTTGTTTTAGCTACCTTTCAAAAAAATACTTTTACAGGAAAACAAATTTTGATAAAATTAAAAAAAAAAGTATTTTACATTTAAAAAACTCTTGATAAATTTAAGAAAAATAGGTTTAACTTTAAAAAATATACTTTTAAAAGTAAAGAAATTTTGATAAAATTTAAAAAAGAATAACTTTACCTTAAAAAAAAACTTTAAGGTAAACAAAATTCGAAAATATTCAAAAAAAAAAACAATTTAAATAAAAATTTTGGGAAAATTTAAAAAAATAAATATTTTTTTACCTTTAAAAAATACCTACTTAAGATAAAAATGAAAAAAAAACTATTTTACTTAAAAAAAAATATTTCTGAGAGTAGAGAAATTTAAAAAATAAATTTATAAATAAAAATGGAAAAAATTAAAAAAAGTATTTAATTATAAAAAATTAAATCTCATTACTTTTAAAAAAATAATTAAGATAAAACAAATTGAAAACAAATTTAAACAATCTATTTTACCTTTAAAAAAAGTATTTTTAAGGGTAGGGACATTTTGGCGAAATTTAAAAAATAAATATTTTTTTATCTTTAAAAGAAAATAAGATAAAACCAATTGAAAAAATTAAAAAAAAAATATTTTATCTATAAAAAAAATGTTTTTAAAAGAGAAATTTTAGTAAAATTTAAAAAATAAATATCTTTTGTCTATTTAAGATAAGCATACTTTGTTAATTTTTTAGTAAATTTTAATTTTACTTCTTAACGTTATTAGTTTTTTTAAATTTGTTAAATTTTTACTTAACAAAATTCAAATTTCGTTTATGGAAATTGCATTAAGTAATTTTAATAAATTCGCATTCAAACTAAAGAAATTTTACTTTACGAAGTATTTTTTTTAATTCAAGTAAAAAAATTCAACTTAGCTCACCTAGTTTAAAAATGCTTATTCAAATTTTCAAAAACCAAATTACAACTTTATAATAATATTGAAAAATTCACGTGAAAAATTCAATTGTTAATATTTTAACAATAACTATTAGGCAATGTTCAAATTTCGGTTATGAAAATTGTATGAAGTAATTTCAATAAATTCGCATTTTGTAAGGTGTTTGAAATGAAATTTGAACTTTATTAAGTAATTTTTAAAAAATTCACGTGAGAAAATCAAATTTAGTATTCTTTTTTCAAAATTCCCGTGAATATTTAGACACTACTTACTCAACAAAAAAATTTCCAAATCTTGTTTTTTTAATTCCCGCGAAAAGTAGTGTGTGGAATTTTTAGTAGATAGTTGGAAAATATGCAGATTAAAATTAATTTAAATCAAATTTTGTTTGTAAATTGTTATTTAGAGAATTTTTAAAAATTACTTATTAAATTCAAATTTCATTTTTGAAACTTTTTTCGCACGAATTTTCACATGGTGAACTATAAAATTTTTAAAAACGTTATAGTCTAGGATATTTTAAAAAATAATCTTATAAAGTTAGAATTTCACTTCTGGAAATGTTATAATTTCCACGGAAAAAATCCCCGTGAATTTTTAAACATAGCTTGTTTCATTTTTGAAAACTTTATAGAAATTATTTATAATACTTTGAAAATTCATTCTTGGACATTTTAAAATGATTGTGAAAAATCGTTAATTTTTTTAAGAAATTACACACAAAATTTAATATTTCGCTTGAGAAAATATTAAAATCATTTTTAAATTCGGGTTTCTTTCGAAAGAAATTTGACTTTTCCTCGTCACCCAAATAAATGCATATAATTTTCTCATATTTTTCACGCCTAATAAATTTCATTTTTGTCAACGAAAAGTTCACTTCACTTGGATGTATATGAAAAACTTTAGTTAAAAAGGTTTCGTACCGAAATTGTATAAATTATTAAATTTTATTTTGTTTACCATTTATATATGTATACGTATATTTATAATAGATAATATAAAATAATAAGTACGTACCTACTTAATGGCGTCCACCATCTAATATCATATATTTGTCATATCTCCTTAAATATGCACGCAAATATCAACCTACAAAATTAAAACAATTTCTTTCTATCCCTACTTGATATAAGAAATTCTTGTACAACTTAAAGTGGCAACATTACTCAACTTGCTACAGCATATCTCACACACAACGAAAGAAAAAATAAAATCATTGTTTCCTTTTAAAATTATATTTATTATCTTATTTCATATATATATCATATCTACTTAAATATGAATGCAAATATCAAAATACAAAATTTAAATAATTTCTTCCTATCCCTAGTTCATATACAAAATTCTTATATAACTTATATTCTTTAGTGGCAACATTGGTTGTAGCTTTTTATTTGGGCATACAGTAATACTTACTTGACTTTGCTACAGCATATCTCGCACACAGCGAAAGAAAAAATACAACCGCTAATTCCTTTTAAAATTATATTTATTATCCTACTTCCCCGTTAAATAGAGCAAAAAAGCTTCAAACTTCCCCTTCGTAAACAAAATTGGTGGAAGAAAATAACAAAAAAAAAGTTTAGTGTTGACTCCCTTAAACTAGCTTTAATTTTGTATACGTGTTTCTCGTTCATTTATTGTTGCCTTGAACGTCATTCTAATCGTCAATTCCCTCAGTTTCTCCCTGTCCTGTACTCTCCAATCTGTGAGTACTGGTAGTGCTCACCTCGAATCTCTCTATCGATCTTCTTCATGATAGTACTATAGTTTTTATATACAAGGATTCGACGAACATCAATTTTACTTTTTCGTTTTTCTCTTTACTCCTTAATCCGATTGCATTCTTTCTCCGTGTAACCCTAGTATTCCCTAAGTGCTTGTGGTGTGTAGGCGTTCGGGGCGTACCTACTTGGGAAAATGCTTTATTATCGAAAAAACGGCGCCAATGTTCGTCGAAACGACGAACGTTACCTTTAATGTAACTTTAAGTGCTCGAAAAGCACCAATTTTACCCGCTAATATTAGATCTAATATTGAAAAATTTACTCCCAAAAGTAAGAAACCGTTAAGGGAGGACACAAACAATTTACAAATATAGTCTGTACCTACACAAAACCACGTATGACTAAGTCAACGTTCAATAAGTGTGATGCTAGCATGTGATGGAGAGCATAAAGTTCACATCTGCACCTAATGATGAAATATATTTTTTTTATTTTTTATTTTTATTTTGTTCTATTATTTAATGAATTAACTTTTAGTTCCTACACACGTTTTTATGGAAATAAAAATGCAAGTGATCTCAAAACCAATGTGTTCAAAGACCATTTTCGAAAATAATTACTCAAGTTGTTTAAAATAACTTTTTTTTTTTCCTATTCCCACAAAAAAAAAAAACAATCATAAATATAAATTATTTAACTTCACTGGGATAAGTTAATAACTTTTCTTTAACAGTGCAGCTGAATACCACTTCGTCGATTCGACAAATGGCCGTTAAAAGCTATATTGAAACAAATGGTTACCTGTAACGTACTAAAATATGGTTACCTTTCTAGGGTTAAGGAGCAAATGGTTCTTGTGTTGATTATTACTGGTTCTTGTTCTAGATTTAAATAAGCGTGCCACCTAGATTGGTGATAACTTAACATTGAGGTGGTGTCTCTATGTGTATAAACTCAATGATATTACGAATCCAAAACTTGGCCTATAAGTAGGTACCTGTGTCACAAGACATAAAAACTAGAAAGAGCTTTCGAGAATAATAATAGCAGGAAACTTCTTATAGGTAGTTAGTTTTACTGATTGTGCAATTGGTTTTTTCTGGGTAGGCATAGGCACCTTTAGATAACTCCAGGTAAAAAATTCTAGTTTACAAGTCACTTCGCATATTTCGCATATTTCCTATTACCTATTTTAATCAACCATAGACATGTTTACTAAATTTTACTATTCAATTCACATATACTCAATACTTCAGCTTATGATATATTAAAAACGCTCGTAAATCAACAATGTAGGTTTTTATTGCAATTTTAGCTCAAAGGTGTCCGCTTAATGCATTTTTTTTTGTTTTTTTTTCAAACTTTATTTTGCATTTTTAATATGATTCGCAGTGTGAAGAGCATATTGATTTTGTTTTATTATAAAAAAAAACTAAATGTATTCTCTAGAAAAAAAACATTTTTAAATGGTCTGCTGTGGTAAATGTGAAGTCTTTATGTTATTTGTTGCTATAGATGCTCGCCCTGCTTCCCCTACACTGTTAGACAACACGGGCCATCCTGCACCCGATCACTCAACGCAGGTAAATACTCTTTCTAACTTACCCATTATTTCTTTTAAAGCATTTAAATCATTTTGAATTGGAATATGCTTTCAATTTCTCAATAGACATAGTTCATTTTGATTTAATATTACAATTTGAATTCCTTTCGTTCTTAAAAGCCTCTATTTTATATTCTAATACCTATTGTTATTTCCCAAATATATAAATTCCATGTTTACCCATACCTATAGATATTTGTTGGCTCCTGGAGCATTGATAAAATGCACTAACTATGCTTTATACCTACATTTTATCCTTATTTTATAAATGCATCCAAAATGTTTTATTCATTATCTACGTATCGTTTTTGTTACCTTTATATATTTTGCCTACATATTAATGTTAACTGTTGTAAAGAGCTAAATATTTAGTTTTAATTACAGCATTATATGTATGTACATACCTTCCTAATTTTCTTACTTTTCCTGTGTGTGATACGCTATGCTTTTTTAGTTTAAATATTTTTGTTTGGTACTATTTGAACAATACTCCTCTCATTTTACAAAACGGACACAAACATAAACTGAGTGAACAAAGTATATGCTATGGGGTGCGTTAGCTTAAACATCGTACACACATAGCATTATGTACATTCCGTATAACATTCCTTTAGAAATTTGAATGCTTTGCAACGTTGGAAATTGCACGTTTGCAAATACATTCAGTTTATAGAGACAACATATATTTGCTTGAATTATCCCAATCTAAGTTCTAGCTTGATGAAATGGGTCTTTTACATTTTCTCACTGTTGATTAAAAACCCTTAAATTGTAATATTCAGTAGGCCTTATACCCAATTGAAAATCTAAGCGGCTTCGCTTTTATAAAATAAAAATATGCAAGTGTTATTAGATCATGGTTGAACAAACATGCATTTTTGTAATTTCCGTTTTCTTTATTCAAACAAATTTGTTAAAATTAAAAAATTTAAATTCATTTCATTCATACTGTCCCATTTTGGAAATTTATAACATTTGATTTTTTTTTGATATCTTAATGTAAATTAATAAATATTCACAGGTGATACCGGGGGCCAGAGGGATGAGCACCGGTGGCAATAACGCGCTGTACCAACAATATCCATCTTCACATCAGCAACACCAAGACTATAATGCTCAACAATATCACCAACATCAACAACAGCCGCAACCTCCACCAGTATCACAGCCTTCTGCGGGCGGTCTTTTCTCAGGAGCAACTAGCTTAATTTCTGGTGCTACACAGGCTGCCACAGGTGGTCTTTTTGGTTCGAGGCCTAAAATGGATCAAAAAGTTCCACCCAATACTGAACAGCCAATGCAGCACCAATCACAAAGGCTAGGAGGGATATTTGGTGGAGGAACCCAGCAACAACATCAGCAGCAACAGAATGAGCAACAGCACTTGCAGCAACAACAACAAAATCTAAACCAGCAACAACCTGGCCAAGGGCCTGGTTTTATGTCAAAATTAAATGTTATGGCTGCTGCTGCTCCCGGAGGGGAAATGCTGTCAAAAGCAAAAGATTCTATTTTCGGGAAATTCGGATTTGGTAAATAACCCTGGACATTACACAATTCTATTTTTGTAATAGCTGCTTCTTAAAACATAAAAATTAAAATATTATGCTAATATTTGATATCAATCTTAATATTGTAATATACATTTTTCTTTATTAATTTAAATACTTTAAAGAAGATATCATAATTGTTATCGGTGTTGACGAAAGAAATTTAAAAAGAGAGAAATGAAAAATATTAAATCTTTCTATGTACATACATTAATAAATATTATAAATGTCGTTAACCTTGGATCAATATTTCTCTTTTATAAGAAATAAATTAATAAACAGCCTATACTCTTTCCAACAAAAATAGTCAGTACAGGGAAGAAAGGACATTTGTTTCTTAATCTGACTGTAATGGATCTCAATCAAATGTCCCTTTCTTAAAGCTCTTACAGGGCTGCCTAGGGCTGCCAGATTAAATTTGGTAAATATGGGGACGCCACGGCCCAAAAATCGGGACAAATCGGGACATTACAAAAAATCTATTTATACAAATCTAAAATGCAATGGCGCAAAATTTTAGTCGATTAAGTACGATGTTAAATCATTTTTAATAAGTTAATATAAAAAGAGTTTAGCATCGTACTATCTCATAACATACATAACATAACACTTTACTTAAATTAAAACCCTTAATATTAGACTGTTTAAAATGTTGGCCAATATTCTTTGACTAACTTAAGTACAACCGACAACCAACAACTTAAGTACATACCGAATTGCAAATTTTTGACGGGATCAAAAAAGCCAATAACGGGATATTTGGGAACATCTCAAAATAAGTAAGAAACCGGTAATTTGGTCAAAAAGACAAAACATTTATTTTAGTTCTTCGATTTTTTTTTGTTTTATCAAAACCACTACAGTCGTTTTTTTAAAAAACTTGATACAACCGACATTTTTGTATAACCGTTCTATCCAGACAAGCTAAAACAAAAAATTGAAACTCATTCCTAGGGTATTTGGTACCTAGAATGTTTCACACCAAATTTGAAGCAGATCCACCGATTCGCTTATGCTCTAGCTCCACATAAATCGGGATCTACAGACAATCAAACCGACGGACGTCTTTTGTCGAAAATCAGTATTTGGACTTCTACATTATCGTATCTAATGTTAGTTTTGATTTAAACCTCGAATTTTGCTTTTGACACAGAACCAATAATTGCCCTATATTAAAGGAAGTAAAAATGAAAAGTCGGGACAAAATCGGGACATTTTGTAAATCGGGACAAATGTCGGGACTGTCCCGCCAAAATCGGGACGTCTGGCAGTTCTAGGACTGCCGATGCCGTAGTCAAAATGATAATAGCCACAAAGGGTTAACAGCTGTTAATTTCAATTTCGAATTGCCCTTCGGAGAACTTGAATCCATTTTTTGATGTTAATGTACACAACAAACAAAATATCTCATCAACGGAACTTTTAAAATAGCTATTAATTGCAATGCTCTTTTCTTTTGATTTTTCTTAGCATCAAAACAAATTTATTTCGTACGGAATTTGAAAATAACATCACTTCTTATGTAGTTGGCCCACCAACTAACTATTGAGTTGAGCAAAACTGTTAATTGCAATCGTCTACGTTTTAGATTCGTTTGCACACTTAACGTTTTTTTTTTATATATAGCCACTTCAAATAAATTTACGGAGTTTGGCCCACCAACCATAACGCTCGAAAAATCTGGAAATGAAGTTCGATAGAAAATTTACGCCCTCGAAAAATCTAGAAACGCAATTCGATAGCAAATCGTTTGTCTTTTTTTTTTTTTTTGTATACGTGGGAACATAACATTTGCCCGCAAGACGGTTGCCCGTGTAACGGTTTCCCGTCTGGAGGGAATTAAATTTTAGAAATTTAATTCTGTCAGATCTAATACCTACTATTTTGCGGCGGGATTGGCAGTACTATTACTGTGTTTTGAAAAAGTAGTATTTATTACTAGATTGGAAAAACATATTTTATTTCAATATTTTTGTTTTCTTGTGGGCTTGAGGAAAAATTTCTTCGAAAAAAATTAACTTTTTTACAAAAATAAATTAACTTTTAAATTAAAATTAACTTTTTACAAAAAAAAAAAAAAAACTTTTACAAAAAAAATAACTTTCTTACAAACAAAAATAACTTTTTACAAACAAAAATTAACTTTTTTACAAAAAAAAAAATCAACTTTGTACAAATAAAAAAAAATTTTAAAAAAAATATCACCCAAGGTTCCATTTACTACACATAAACTGAAATAAAACACACTGACTGTCAACATAGGCACCTGCCTGGGGACTGAGAGAGCATACCCTAAGCGGATCGACGGAGTCGTTTGAGCGCGACAGAGGAGCTGAAGAAGGAGTTAAAATCCTTAAACTCGCGAAGCGGGCCACCCAAGTTACTGTTTACTACAAAAAACGTTGACAACAGATCGACTGACAACATAGGCGCCTGCCAGAAGACTGAGCATACCGCACTATGGAACCAAATGCTCAAAACCATCTCAAAAATCCATAACTTCTTTGTTTATCAATATTTTTTTTTTGAAATTTTGCATACGTATACTTCAATAACCAAGAATTGAAATAAAGAAAAATATTTAATTTGAAATATATTATTTTCTTTGTTTTAAATAATATAAAACATAAAAGTTAAAGATCCTGTTCAATCTATATGTGTAAATCATGTTGAAACAAGAACTATTCGACAGATTTTGATGAAATTTGTACAGTTTACTTCTGTTACCGATGAAAATATTTAAAGGCACTTTTCATAAAATCCTGCCACTGCCACGCCCATTTGTTTGAAAAATCATTATTTTACATGCCTAGGGAAAATTCCATAAGTAAATGTTTTGAAAGGTCAGTTTCAATGTAGATACCTAAAGCATCTTCCTTCGTTCAGGACGATACACCATCTGCCTTCTGTAAAAAATTTTGAAGCAGATTTTTGCAAAATTCGAAGGAAAGTTATAAATGAAGCTTCATCATCATACTCCATTCTACGTTCCTGAATTAATTGCATGTTTTTCAGTTTTCGTGTGCATTCTTCATAAGGTTTTGAGGGCCTACCACGTTCTCCAAATATATTTTCACATGAAGAGGTCAAGGAGCAACATGAATCCAGTATAAATCTGAAGTCATAATTTAGCCAGAATAGGTTCTCAATCTCAAAGGGAGTTGGTTTTCTCTGGGCTTTATCCCATCGTTGCTTACATTTCGAGACCAATTGTTTTTGAATACTTTTTATTACTATCACCCCTATTGCGATTTGGGATTGTTGATTGATAATTGATAAATATTGAAATTCGATAATAAACCACCCAACCGAAAAAAGTTTTGGTCATTCGGATTAATGCAGACCGTTGTGAATTAGAAAAAATTGACAAAACTCAATGAATAATTGATCACATTTTCAGTGAGTTGAGTTTAAAAATCCAAAATATCATTATTTATCTACTATCAATCAACAATCGCAATAGGGGTGTATATCAACGTCGGATTCTGTTAAATTAAAATGTTCCATCAAATAATCAACCATTTCACAATATTTTTTACCGTCTATAATTAATTTACACAGGTCGCGTCCATTACAAATGAACTCTTTAATTTTTTTTTTATTTTTGTAAATAAAATAACGATGTACCAAGTAGATCAAGTGCTTTAATGAGAATAAAAGTTCAATAGCCATTACATTATGAATCCTGCCTCTTTTCGCCTACTTTTCTTATTGCTTTTGATCTTCTTGAGCCAGTTTCTATGTTTTATGCAGCTCTCTTCTTTTGTTAACTGTTAAATTTGCATACAGCTCATACCTAGTTCAATAATATTATTTTCAATGTTAATTTGTAGATAAGCAGATTGTCTTCCTCTCTGTTTCATTGTGTGACCAACACATATAATTAGGGAGGCCCTAACAAATGAAATTTGTAAATTTCGATCAACTACCTCTAAAATCTCTGTAAATAGTTTTAAAAATAATATTGATATGATCCCTATTTAAATTGATGGAAATTTAAAATGGGAAATTATTGTTTTTTTTTTTTTAATATCAATCTTTGAATTTTTATAATTTTGGTAATAACTGACGAAAAAATTTAAAATTTGGCACCAAGTATAAGTAGGTGTGTAAGAAATTATATTTTAAAATTTTTTAAACAGTTATATTTTTTTATTCTAGACATACACTATTTTTTTTACAATTTTGATTTAGAAGTAAGAAGACTTTACTACTTACTTACTTAGGTCCTCGGACCTATTACGTCCGTGATGTTTCCCTTACGGGACATAGGGCCTCCACTACACCTACGCGCCATCGTGTACGATTTCTTGAAATGTATTTCAGCTCTCTCCAACTTTTCCCCAGTCGTGCCGATTCCTGTTCGACCGTTCTTCGCCATGTACTTCTAGGCCGGCCCACTTGTCTTCCCTCCTGTGTGAGCGGGTTCCACTGCATTGCTTGAGATGCAATGCACCGATCGCCTTTTCGAAGCGTATGGCCAATCCACTCCCACTTTCTTCTTCGTATAATGGAGTCTATGGGCTCCTGACCCGTTCTCGCATGAAGTTCGGCATTGGAGATACGGTTGGGCCAGAAAATCCTCAAGATGTTTCGTAGACATCTATTAACGAAGGTTTGCAGCTTTCTAGTGACAGTTTCAGTGACTTTCCAAGTGCTGCAGCCGTAAAGCAGAACGGATTCAACATTGGAGCGGAACAGTCGTAGCTTGGTCTTTAAGCTAAAAGAGTTGTTTCTCCATATTTTGGACAGCATTCCGAACGCAGCCTTTGCTTTTCTGATTCGGCTGTTTACGTCCAGTTCAGTTCCGCCACCCGTAGAGACAATACTCCCAAGATATTGGAAATCCTGTACCATCTCTACGGGTTGTCCAGAAATATTTACTTGGATTGATGAGGAAGTTCCAAGGCTGGTCCTTTTAGTTTTTGCCGAGTTGATCTTAAGCCCTACGATTTCTGCTTCTCTCTCCACCCTTGTTGTCATTTGATGGAGATCCATGATCCTATGAGAGAGTAAGCATACGTCGTCCGCGTAGTCCAGATGTTTGAGGTGAGATTGCAGAGTCCACTGAATTCCTCCATTTCCATTTGACAAAGCTGCGTGCAGTACGTCACTTACCACCAACAGGAACAGTATTGGTGACAGTATACAGCCTTGCCTAACTCCACTTTGGATTTCAAACTCCTCTGACAGCCTATCTTTGTGCAAAACGTGACACCTGGATCCATCATATGTAGCCTTGATAATAGCAATCAATTTTTCTGGGATGCCCCTCCTGTGCAAAGCAAGCCAAATAAATTCTCTATTGACACTGTCGAACGCCTTTTCAAAATCGATGAACAGCAGGTGAAGTGGTGATCGATATTCAACGCACTGTTCGATGATGATCCGCAAGGTGTTGATGTGATCCACACAGGAAGATCCAGTGCGGAAACCTGCTTGTTCGGCGTCGAGTGTGTCTTCGAGGTGGTCTTTAATTCGGTCCAATATTATCCTTGCTATTATCTTGGCTACTGCAGGCAGAACGCATATTCCTCTCCAGTTTTCGCACTGTGTGAGATCTCCTTTCTTTGGAAGCTTGACAATCATTCCTTTTTTCCACTCTTCAGGAAAGCTCTCTGTTTCCCAAGCTCTCTTAATAAGTGGGTGCAGTAGCTCGCTCGATGTCGTTGGGGCTGCTCCTAAGAGCTCTGCAGGAATACCATCAAGTCCAACCGCTTTGTTGTTCTTCAGTGCTTTGATGGCGGTGATAATTTCTTCTTTACTGGGGGGTACGGTGCGTATTCGGGAAATTGTTACTTCGGGTAGCTCAGTGGGAATAGGGTTCACTTCACTTGCGAAAACGCGGTTTAAAACCGCAGAAAAGTGTTCCCTCCACCTTATGAGCTGGTCCTCATCCGAAATTAGCAGGGATCCGTTTGTGTCTTTAACCAGGTGTTGTTTAGAGCTCTGGACACCAGTGAGCTCTTTGGTAATTCTGTAGACGGTCCTACTGTCACACCTACTAGCGGCTTCTTCTGCTTCTGTAGCCAGTGCGTTGATGTAGTTACGCTTATCACGTCGCACATCTTCATGCGGTACGTAGACTCAAGCTCGTTTCTCCCTGCTGCTGGGGTAGCTACGATGCGAGCTTTAAGGTGTTTCCTTTCTTCGCTCCTTGCCCAAGTTTCGTCGGAAGGCCAAGCACTATTTCTCGCTTGCGCCCGGCCGACTATACTTTCAGCACCGGATATGAACACATTTTTCACAGCACACCAATGATTTTCGATGGATGTGGTTTCCGTGCTGCTGATTGCGTTCAATCCTTGTGAAAGGTGGTCCCCTAGTTGTTGGCGCACTGCGGGATCCTTTAGTCTATCTGTATTAAACTCGGGCATTCGAGTGTTTCCTTGGGATCTACGAACTGCAGCTGTACGCAATCTTACGGTAGCAACCATTAGATGGTGGTCCCGGGCTATTCCCATGTCAGCACCTCTTCTGTTACGGACGTCCTGGAGACTGCTTCTAAAACGCCGGCTGATCGCGAAGTGGTCAATTTGGTTGGAAGTTGCTTGTCTGTCAGTCGACACCCAACTGACTTTGTGGCACGTCTTATGCTCGAACATGGTCCCTCCAATAATAAGGCCGTTGGCGTTGCAGAAATCGACAAATCGTTCGCCATTGTCGTTTCGGTTACCAACACCATGTTTTCCCATGACATGCCTTAGCCCAGAGTTGTCATTGCCAACCTTGGCATTTAAGTCTCCCATCACCATAACTATATCACCTCGTGGAACGCTATCATAAGCAGCACTCAGCCGGTAATAAAAGGCCTCCTTCTCCTCGTCAGAAGAGAGCAAAGTTGGGGCGTAACACTGTATGATGGTGACGCGACGTACTCTAGTCCGGAACCTGGCTTTCAGGATCCTGTCACCTAACGGCTCCCAGGAAATTAGGCTTTTGAGAGCTGTTTTGGAAAGCAGCAATCCAACGCCAGATTCCCGAGCGCTTCCAGGTGTTTTTCCGGAATAGAATAGTACAGTGTTACGGGTTGGTGACTTGAACTTCCCCGAACCCAGCCATCTAACTTCACTTATCCCTAAGATGTCCATCCTATACCGCATGAATTCCCTCTCTAGTTGCAGGAATCTGGCATTCTGAGGACCTTCTTTTCCGTTGTCAAGAAGCGTCTTCACATTCCAGAAACCAATCTTTGTCCGGGTACAATAGCCAAAAGTCGTCAACGAGTTATCATTAATTATCCGAGGCGTAGTGTTGGTTTCGGTAGCGGGTTGATTTCAGTTACGGAGAATGCTAACCTCCGTAACCTATCCTAGAAAGCTAGGCCTTTTGGCACTTGTAATTTTGGCCTATTTATGTATATTGGGATACATAAATAGTTGCCCGGGGACCACCACGAGGAGGTAAAACAAGCACTTCATCGTGACTGATTGTTGCGCTACTGGCCCAGACCAAGTTCTGAGCAATCAATAGTTTCCCGATCAGGCACGATGCAGGTAGCATCTCTTAGAATCTTTCTAATACACAGTGTTATATATCTTAAAAGTGACTATAGTTGTGTCAAATTTTTTTCAGTCGATATTACCAAAGTTATAAGAATTCGAAGTTTTATTTTAAAGACTTATTTTTTTTTCTCATGATACGTTTTTGCTTCTAAGACATAAAAGCGCAAATATGCGCAACATTTTATTTTATTTTCTTAATTAACAACATTTTTAGAATACAAAACAAGCAATATCTTAGCGGACGCAGCCGGAGGTAACAGAGAAAACTTCAATTGAAAACAAAACAAAATAAAATATAACGCATTTTATTCATAATTTTTTATAATTTTACAGCCACGTTTAGTTGTAACAAAAGTAACGGTTTTGTAAAGAGCTTTCGAAAATGTATAATATTAATTAAGTCTGTTCAGAAAAAAAAATTAGCATGGGCATGAAAAATGGAACAGGCTAGAAACTGAATATCTTAAGACTGAGAAAAGATGTCAAATTTATTTAAACGCAATTACAAAGGCTGGTATTTCTTCTACAAATAAATCATAAGTACTTACGGCGCAATTATCGGTAACATGGATCAGTATACCCCAAAGTAAGACTTTTCTTAAATTCCCGATAAATGATATCAAAATTGGAGATAGGCCCTGACTGTAGAACAATTTTTTTCTTAGAATATACCCCAGAATCATACCCTCAAATACTCTTGACGAATTAAGGGACACCCTGTATAATGGTGACATCCCCTGTTCTATCCACTGTCGGCTCGTTCATAGAATGGTCTTCCTCCATTGTGAACAACGTCCTGGAATCTGTCATCAATGATAGCTCTGGTGTTCAGGTATCTCTGGCTGGGCTGAATTTCCTCCTTTAGCATCTGTTGTACTTCCGGGCTTGGATGTGCTTCCAAGTTCTTTATGATTTTGCTGGTAAGTTCCATCATATGCTGGTCAATGGGTATCATGCCTGCTGCCTCGTAGAGCATCTTCTTTTTTAGGGGGTTCCAATATAGTCCTGTACACTTTCTCAAGATCTTCCTCTCGAATAGTTTTATCTTCTTCATCGCTGAAGGAGATATGGTTAACCAGATGGGACAGGCTTAGGTAAGGACCGGCCTTATCAGCTGCTTGTACATGAGAATCTTAGTCTTCTTGCTCAGTCCATTCTGTGTTCTCAGTAGAGGATGAAGAAGATGAAACGAGAAGTTTGCACGCTTTAGAATCGCCATCGCATGCTTGTTGAATTTCATCTTGTTGGTGAATTGCACTCCAATTTATTTGGTTTTTTTTTTTTGTATGGATGATGGTTCCATCTGGCAAACTGATGTTGATGTTTCAGCTTCTAGCAGCAATTATTCTTCGTGCTCTTGTCTGTGTTTGAGGTGGCCGAAAGGAGATGAGTTCCGTTTTACTAGCGTTAATCCTCAAACCCCATTTCATACAGTAGTTCCAAAGGTTGTTGACGTGGGTTTGTACTCTACTAGCTGCAATCTCTGGGGATGTGGATGTCGTGTATGTGATGGAGTCATTGGCATATAATTTTGTCCTTGTTCTTGACATATTATCTAGTTGGTCTGCAGTGTAGATGCTGAAGAGAAATGGTCCAAGCTCAGAACCTTGAGGTACACCTGCCCTGATGGTCTTCATTCCTGTACATAAAAGAGTCTATTATACTCTGTTCAGTTCGTATTTTCAGTACAGGCCTTATGGGAGAGCTTTTTCAAACAGGCACGTGCTGGCTGGTGTTTGCATTGCACTCAACTTAAGAAATTGCCTGTGAAATAAAAAATAAAACCCTTGACTTTCATTGTAGCCCGTAGCATAATGGTTAGTGCGTTCGACTGTCACGCTGGAGGTCTGGGATCGCTTCCCAGCCTCGTTCACCTAAAAACTAAAAAGTTTTTTTTCAGGGCTACTGCCTCTTGCGAGGAACTGACAAATCCTCCAAGAGTATCACTTGTCACGAATAAGTGCTTCTCGTCTAGCGGTTCGGATTTGGCATAAAATTGTAGGTCCCTTCCATTCCTGTCGAAAGGCGCACACATGAATGGTTGAGAGTTGTTAGTCACTAGGCCCTAGTTCTTCATGAGCCGTTGTGCCACCCGATTTATTTTTTTTTTTACTTCCATTGAAATTGTTTTTGTGATATTCCATAAACCCACGTACATCCCATCATGACCTGTCTGCTCCGTGGTTGTGAGGAGACTCAACCAAGAAAGAACAAGATACACACAATTTGCATCTCGCTCGCTTAAAGTGTTTATTAAAAATAACACATTGATTCAGAGTTCCCATACGTCGGGGGATGGAAATTCTAATACCTTTTTCTTTGGTTTTTGCTATGTAGCTTTCAGAACTATAGCTCTATAATAGCTTTTGAGAGCATATATTTTATGTATGTGTGTTAAGTGTTGTGACTTCGTGTTTTTTTGCTTACATCTTTTCGATTTATTTTTTTTACTTTAAAACTTTAAGAAACACATTGTTTGGTTTTTATTTATATGAAAAAAAAAACACTTTTTTTTTATTTTAACCTGACCTGTGTGCATTCAAAAAACTGTGGTATTATCCCGGATATAAATACCCGTTCAGGCTTCTGAAACGACAGTTGGATTTTAAAAGCGAATAAGAAAAGGAAATAAGTTTAATTTGCGAGCCCTTGTCAAAAAATTAAAATACAAAAATTAGCAGTTGGTAACCCTACTGACATTTTAATGAGAGAGAAGAGAGAAATATGCCAATTTATAATGCGCGATCCGTCAACCATGGAAAATGCGAAAGCTTTATAACAAAAGAGATAGCAAACACCCTTTCTTCCCTGTACTGAAAATACGAACTGAACAGAGTATAGTTAGAAAATTTTTAATTGTTCTTACCAAATGTCCTGGAAGCCGAATTCTATCAGGTTGAAAATTATCCCTTTTAGTTCAACGGTTTCGTCACTGTGTAGTCCCAGTACAGGATGTATTGTGGAGTGCATCGCCCAAAATCGGTACTGGAATTTTGGTATAATATTTCTTTCCTCACAGAAATATTTAACTTTTCTCAGCAGTAGGGATTCCAGGACTATGCTTATGGAGCAAAGTAACGATATTGGCATGTATCCTTTCACGTTTTGTCTGTTGGTCTTCTTTGGCACTGGAACAATCTTTGCAGTTTTACAAGCTGCTGGAAGGTAGCCGTTGTTAAGACAGTTATTAAAGTTGACCGTCAACAGGAAACCAGCAATATTGGGCTTCTTAAGGACATAGTTGTATATGCTGTCTTGTCCGGTCGGTTGACTTCTTTGAGTTCCCTGTATTTATGATATCTCCCACTTCCTCAGGATTGGTTAAAACGTCATCAATGGTCGGTGTTTTGTATTCATTATCAATCAAATCAACAACAATTAAACTAATTGTTTTTAAATTCAATAATTTATATATTTTTAACTTTGCTAATACTTAAAAATATTTTTGTAATATTTGCTGCAATTTGCCAAACATTAGTAAAATAACCTATAATTTTTTTTTGCCTACTTGTTAGCTAAAATTTAATTTCATATTCTAACGGCCTATGTTTAACTCAACTTATGTATGTATTGCAGTAAATGCTTATCCCTTTTTTTGTTGCTTCATACTTAAATTATTCTTTCGTTAATCAACCAGCAAGCAGTCAACACATATTCTAGTAATTGGGGAATATATAGTTTTGTGCTAATAAACTTTTTTATGATAATGCTTTTTTTTACACATAAGAATAATTAATTGTGAATCAGTGCACATAAAACACGTGCAATTAACACACAGTGCAATTAATTTAATTAAACCTAGATTAATCAAAATACAGTGCGAAAGATATATTTTGCGTAGTATATGTTTAATTAATTAAGACTTTATTTTTTGTCTCACTAAAAATGAATACTATTAAAGCTAAACGTGGTCATGTTAAAGGGCTTTTGACCCGTGCAGCGTCGTTCGCCGAAAATTTGGATGACCGCGTGTCAGTTGAGCTTCTCGAAACTCGTTAAGAAAACCTTCAAGATTCGTGGAATAAATTCGAAGGTTTAACAGACGAACTTTTTTGTCATGCGGATGAAAAGGATTACGTCGATCCTAATGATGATTTTTGCAAATGCGAAAATAAATATTTCATGGCTCAGCAACTCTTTTAAAAGTTATTCGCGATCGGAAGTTAGCATCTACACCTGCTACACCTGTCGTTTCGGAATCGGTGATTGAAAAACTAGCTAGCCAACAGACTTTGTTTTTGAAAAAACTAAACGAGCCAAAAAAAAAAACGCGTGTTCTATAGCATTACCTAAGCTTTCGATTGCGATATTTTCCGGGTATTATAAGCTTTAGAGATCATTTTATGGGCTCTGTAGGCAATAACCCTGACTTAACTCCGACACAAAAATTTCACTATTTGAAATCGTTTTTACGTGGGGAGCCAGCAAATCTTATTCGCGATACACAAATTTCGGATTCCAATTTTGTTGATGCATGGGAAAAACTAGAAAAGCGCTATGATCGTCCTAACTTCATGATTAATTCGCATATACAAACGCATTTATATTTTGCTGCTGAAATTAGATCAGGATACTAGAAAAGCCTGGGCTCTTGAGGTAGGGACAAGATCCGATGCCTCTATCAACGAATTTTTAATATTTTTGAATTCGCGTTGTGATGCTTTGGAATCTGCGCAATCACTTTCGTGTTCAACTCAATCTTGTGGGAAGAATCCAAAGCTCATTCAATCCCATTTCGTTGAGTCGGTTCAAAGTTGTCCAAACTGTAAATCAGATAATTTTTTAAATCAATGTCCACAGTTTCTTTCGCTTGACATTACCGCACGTCGCACATTAGTCAAGGATAATTCATTATGTTTTAATTGCCTTCGCTCAGGGCATTCTTCACAAAAATGTCATTCCAAATTCCGGTGCAGAACCTGTCACTCGCGGCATCACTCGCTCGTTCACATTCAGCCTCCGACAAAGGTTTCTGCAGTTCCTGTTTCTTCATCTTCGTCTTCTTCTGGTATTTCCATGTCCAATTCATCGACATCAAATGCTCTAGATACAACACCTTTGCCAATCTCGCTTTGCTCATCAGTAGCTCAGGCAAATAGTTTGTTTTCTTCGGTTCGTTCTCATCAAACTCTTTTGCCCACTGCTATTACTCACGTTCATGATAAGCAAGGAACACTACAAAACATTGGGTTGTTGCTAGACTCGGGATCTCAGGTCTCTTTCGTTACTGAACAAACAGTTTAGAGATTAGGATTGGTTCGCAAGAACACACAAATACTCATCGCAGGTGTTGGAACAACATTTATTATTCAGCATAATAAATGGCTCTGCAGAACGCGGTATGCAAGGAATGCCTGATCTTGTGCCAACAATTTTCGTCTGGGTTGTCTGTGGTAACATGGAAACCATCAACACTTCGACAACAAAAGGTGTCAATTCATTCTGCATTTCATTGGACACTTCAACTTCGTTTGACCTCGAGCGTTTTTGGCGTCTTGAAGAAGTCGACCTCGAACCTACTCTGCCATTGAGGATCAACTTGCAGAAGACATATTCGGTAAAAATTATTCTCGTTTACCTGACGGCAGGTAAATGGTTCAATTACCGTTCAAATCCGATAAAGCTACAGATTTCGTCAATAGCCTTCACGTCGCGTTAAATCGTTTTTATTCTACTGAACGTCGCATTGCATCCAGTCAGTACTTAACGGATAAATACACAAGCTTTATGGACGAGTATTTGAACCTGGGCCATATGTAAGAGGTTCCTGCTAGTGAGATAAGTACGTCTTCTAGCAAATGTTTTTACTTACCGCACCATGCTGTTCTCAAGGATGATAGCAGCATAACGAAAGTCAGGGTAGTTTTCGATGGTTCGGCTAGATCTTCGCATAATCATCCGTCTCTCAACGAATCGTTACTTATAGGCAAATTCTATGAACGTGATCTCTTCTCAATCTGTATTCGTTTTCGTCGCCATCGGTATACGAAATCTGGTGATATCGAAATAATGTTTCGCCAAATCAGAATCTCTAAAGAGCATGCAGATTTCCAACGAGTTCTTTGGAGAAAATCTAGTAATCTTCCGTTAAAACATTATCGTATGTTGACAGTAACTTATGGCACTGCTTGTGCTCCGTTTTTAGCTGTGCGCACTTTGTAGCAACTCGCGATTGATTTAACAAATACACACCCGCGAGCTTCAGAAGTACTGCTAAATGATTTTTACGTTGATGACGTAATGACTGGGCTGATTTTATCGAAGAAGTTACGTCACTCCGCCAAGAACTTGTAAGCCTTCTCAAGTCTGCTGGCCTAAATCTTTGGAAGTGGACAACAAACTGTTGGCCTCTTCTTCTCAGTTTGACAGAAGAACAACGCGAGATTTCACCAAAGGAGTTTGAAGAATACAGCTCAGTCAATCTTCTCGGCTTGTAGTGGTCTCCTGCAAATGATTCTTTTTCGTACAAAGCCAACTTAAAAATTATTTGGCAGTACTTCTGAAGCTCGCGGGTATGTATCTGTTGAATCGATCGCGAGTTGATACAAAGCGCGTACAGCTAAAAACAGACCACAAGCAGTGCCATAAGTTACTGTCAACATACGATAATGTTTTAACGGAAGATTACTAGATTTTCTCCAAAGAATTCTCGGCTTGCAGTGGTCTCCTGCAAATAATTCTTTTTCGTACAAAGTCAACTTAAATGATAAAGCTTCGTCTACAAAGCGTCAAATACTCTCAGAATCTTCAAGGATTTTCGATCCTATCGGGTTTCTCACTCCTGTCGTTATCAGTATCAAAATATTGTTTCAAGAACTCTGGCAAAAATAGTATAAATGGGATGATATCATATCTTCTGAGCATGCCAAAAGTTGGCAGCATTCGCCATGAGCTTCCAACTCTCGAAAAAAAAAAATATTCCACGAATCATGTGGACATCGAAAGAAAACGTCGAATATCACGGATTTTGCGATGCATCTCTCGATGCTTACGCAGCTGTGATATATTGCAGAAGCATCGATTCGGCTGGAAATATTACCAGCAACATAGTCGCAGCAAAAAGCAAAGTAGCTTCCATCAAAGTTGTGTCTCTTCCGCGTCTTGAGCTCTGTGGAGCAGTTCTACTAACTCGGTTAGTAACAAAACTTAAAACTTCTTTACAAGATAAAGAAATAAAAGTTGAAGCTTGGACTGACTCCACAATCGTCCTCCATTGGCTATCGGCATTACAAAAGAGGTGGTCAGTTTTCATGGGGAATCGTACTTCAGAAATTCTCTCTACGATACCTAGAGAATCCTGGCACCACGTACGATCTGACCCAAAACCAGCTGACTGTGCCTCTCGTGGTATTCCACCTTCTCATTTACTCCAAAATGAGTTAATAGTGGACCGGACCATCGTGGATTACGAAAGAACGGGACCAGTGGCCAAAATCGGAATATTCGGTCGATAATATCAAATCTGACGACTTTGAAAGACGAAAAAAGCAGCCGACTTATGCTTTCGTGTCAAAACTAGACTCTACAAACATTTTTTGCAAAGTTATCGATGATTCTACTCGTTTTCTAAAATCTATTCGTGTGCTCGGTTTCATATTTCGGTATATAGCCAATAAAGCTAACAAATGGTGAAATCTGTGATCCCGTAAAAATCGCTGAACTGAAGAAATCTCTATTAAATTCTCGTGATAAAACTGTCCCTAAAACGCAATCTTTGGCTTTATCTTCTCTCGAAATTTCCATGGCAAAGACCAAACTAATAAAATTTCACCAAAATTTAAGTTTTCCGCTAGAAATAAATAGTATAAAAAAAGTGGTAAAAATCTTAAAAAAGGTAATAAGCTAGCATCATTAGCGCCGTTTTTGGATGAGCAAGGACTTTTACGCGTCGGGGGTCGTATCCAAGAATCAAATGTAGCTTATTCCGCAAAACACCCTATCATTCTCGACAAAACACCCGAAATGCAAAACTTATCGTCGATTATTTTCAAAATTCAAATTGCCATGCAGGTGTTTCCCTTTTATTTGTCATTCTAATACAAGAATACTACATTATCTACTGCGTAAAATAGTCCATAAGTGTGTTCCGTGCTTCCACCAACAAAAGACAACTTCGACCCAGCAAATGGGTAATCTGCCGGCAGATCGTGTCCTGTTTTCGCGCCCGTTTAGTAAAGTTGGTGTAGACTACGCAGGTCCTATAACGTTACGACTAGCTAGAGGACGAAACCCAAAATTTACCAAGGCTTATATCACGCTATTCATTTGTTTTTCAACAAAGGCTATACACATAGAGTTGGTTAGTGACCTCTCTTCAAACGCCTTTCTCGCAGCTCTAGATCGCTTTGCGTCGCGTCGCGGTAAACCGTCGGAAATCTGGAGCGATAATGGAACAAATTTCCATGGAGCAAAGCGGTGTCTCGACGAAATGTTCTAGCTACTACTGAGTCAGCAGCACAACGACATCGTAACCGATCATCTATCCAAGGACAACATTTCGTGGAATTTTAACCCCTATTCTTCTCCTCACTTTGGTGGATTGTGGGAGGCGGGGGTCAAATCCGTCAAATTCCACTTAAACCGAGTCATTAAGGATCATCGGCTGACTTATGAGGAAATGTATACTCTCCTGACACAAATCTAAGCACTGCTGAACTCGCGACCTATGTGGCCGACATCTGATATGGATCCGATAGCTCTCAGTCCAGCTCACTTTCTGATTGGTGACACTATGAATTCTATTCTTCTTCCTTTTGTCTCTAAGCAAAACATTTTTACTAATTGGTCTCTTTTACAGTCACTCAAACAAGGTTTCTGGAATCGATGGCATTCCGAATATTTGACTTCTTTGCAACAGCGTCCCAAATGGCGAGGTGTCAAAACCGATCTCAAACTTGGCGATGTAGTCATGCTAAAGGACTCAAATCTTCCACCAGCCAAATGGATACTTGGGCGAGTGAAGGAAGTACATCCAGGAAAAGATAACCTAGTACGAGTTGCCACTATTACCACACAAACTGGAGACTACGTTAGACCAATCGTCAAAATATCATTGCTGCCTATCTGCTGAAAGAACTGAGTATTTCAGGGGGGGGCTGAATGTTTTGTATTCATTATCAATCAAATCAACTTAAATTAAAATAATTTGTTTTTAAATTCAATAATTTATACATTTTTAACTTTGCTAATACTTAATAATATTTTTGTAATATTTGCTGCAATTTGCCAAACATTAGTAAAATTCCCTACAATTTTTTTTGTCTACTTGTTAACTAAAATTTAATTTCATATTCTAACGGCCTATGTTTAACTCAATTTATGTTTTGCTGTAAATTCTAATCCCTTCTCTTCTCTTCGATTGAAAGTGGTTATTGTTGTTGCGGGGTGATTTTGTTGCACTCTTGCCTCGACTTCCATCAAGAACTCTGGGAGGTGAACTGGCGGACGATCGATGAAATTTCCCAGGAAGTGATTTGCGAATGCTTCTGCCTTCTCTGCTGGAGTGGATACCTTACTACTTTGTCCGTAGTTGATGGTTTCCGGTATGGTTTTCCTTTTTCCAACAGTCTTGTTTATTTGTTTAAAGCAATCTGGCCCAGGTTTGATTTCCTCTTCTGTAGTTGAAAGTTCTGGATATGTTTAACAGCATAAACACATAATATAAAGATGCCAAAACTTCGTACGTCTTACCCCCAAAACCCATTTGTTTACATTGTTGTATTTGCAATTTCATTTTGTGTCGAAGAAAAGATGTGAATTGCAGCAACAATTTAACGCGGTGAGTTTGATTGGTTTGACAGTTCTTTTTTTATGAATTTGCTGTGGTGACTTTTATCTCGGTACGTGCGTCTCAATATTATTGTCTTGTTTTTAGCAACAATTCGCGGTTTTTCATTAAATAATAATAAAAAAAAAAATTAATGAATTCTTGTTTGTCTATCTTTAACATTGATAGTCATTTTAATAAAGTGTTTTTGTGTTTTTGCTTATTTCGTGCAAGAACTGTGCCTTCTCTTGCTAAATCTCAGCAAGCGTGACGATAGCTATAAGATGATAAGGCCAGAATGACTGTTTTTGGTCATTTGGAAGGTAGTTCCTCAACGTGGACGTCGTCAACATGATGGCCATGACATTGTATGCTGGACAGATAACGCAGCGAGCTCCAGCACATCACGGTTGCTGTGACACCTTTACTGGCTGCTGAATCCAAAACAGCCACAACAACCTTACAACCCGACTCCACAGGCTATGAACGATGGCCGGACTATGGAACATGTCTAAAAACAATCCCATGGAGTCGCAAAAATCCATGTCCAAGCAGTGACATATCCATACAAATCTGATTGTGGATTGGATTGTAGATTGGATTATGGACATCGTTCATGGCCTGTGGAGTCGGGGTGTTAGGTAGCTGTAGTTAGCCTATCGCATTCGTCGTGCTACAGAGTTTCCTCATCATCATAATCGTTCACTCTATCGCAATCAACATCATTTGTGCCATCAAACACCACTTACCAATGTGGACGCAACGCGATCGTGAAAAATGTATTTGGTGGAACTCTGCAGAGTGAAATGCGTTTTTTGATTTGTGGCTTGGAGAGAAAGATACGTGATCCCTTTCTCCCGCTCACAGTGCAAAAGGTAACTCTACGGCAGCGGTTGCCCTTGGTAAGTGTTTGGTATGTGTTTTCGAATAAGAAATGTTTGAGATCGAATTTATTAATTTTAGTCACTAACTACCACAGGCATCGTGATCGACTTAAGATTTAATTCGTCATCTAACACCCGAAAGATACAAAACAGGTTATGTTATTATAATTTGTATTGAACATGCTGAGGCAGCAGACGAAATCAGCAAGTGTATTGCTGAGTCATTCGCAAACTTAGATGCTCTGTGCTCCAATAAAATCGCAAGACTGCATTTGTTTTGTGATTTGTTGCATAACCGCACTATTAAGGTATCAAATGCCAGTTTCATTACAAAGGCGTAAGTAATTTTTATTTTACAGCTTTAAAGAATGATAATTTTGTGACTATAGGTATACAAAACTGCTCAATAAGGGTAACCACAATTTCTACTAGGTACTATTAACAAAAATTTTATATATTCCGTCGAAATCAAGTATTTCTTGTTCTTTCACGAACCAAGTTTTTAAAAATTGACTTTTTGATGTTTGCACAATTCAATTTTTTTCAATTTTAAAGTTTCCGGATTCGTAATTTAGTGATTTTTTCTTTCACTCAAAATACGCATGAATTCTATTTGCGGAAAAAAACTTTTTGCCATATAGAGGGTGCATAGAATTGAATTTAAATTATTAAAAGAGGACGTAAATCAATAACGGTAAAAAGGCGTTTTTAAAAAAATGCTATCTTCCACGTTTTAAAACAAACTTAAATAAAACTCGAAATCGTCAATATTTTACCCAAAGGACAATGGGCAAAGATGTATGGAGCGGTGGCCCGGCACCAAAAAGAACAGCTTTCATATCGTATATAGGTACATATTTATGCATGCATCATCCGTTAACCGTTTGTCCAAATTCGCTGTGTGACAGAAGTTATTTAATTTTCGAATTAAATTAGTCACAATTCCCTTTTTCCTAAGTTCGATTTAAGCCATTTTTTGGAATAAAGTTCTTTGAACTCATGAGACATTACCTGAATTTTTGCATATGTCTAAAATTATGTTTAAGGGTCGCAAGCATCAATTTTATGCAGAAGGCATTTTTTGGAGTATTTAATTTGTAAAAAATACAAATATTGTTTTTTTAACAATATTTTTGATGTCAAAATCATCTCTGGAAAACAAGAAACAAATATCAATTTGTATCTCATTTATCATTTATCGGAATAAAAATGGGTATTATTTTCAAGATTTAAAACTGCAATTCGTAATAGTTAGACAAAACAACCCACAAATTACTTACTTTACTTTATATAAACTATATATACTATTACGGGTTGAAAATGTTTTTAGCTTATTTCTAGTTTAGTTATGAAGAAAATGGTTGTTTAATTATTGCTGACTGATTCCGAAATAGATACAAATAAAAATATAAACAAAAAATAGAACATTTTTGTTTTGCTTTTTATGATACTAAAGGATTTTTAACTCAGTCACCTATTTTAAATTTCATTGCGCTTTTTTAAAGAAGAATGAAGGCTCTCCCAAACCAATGAGAAACATTCGTTGCGGCGAAGAAATATTCGTCAGTCAAAACCAATTCATATGTTTCTCCGTCGAGTTGGTGTGGGCACTCGCATATGTACATATATGCCCATGTAAATAAATTTTGACATGCGAATGTTTCTTGGCCGCAACGAAAGCTCCGCATGAGTTGGGAGAGCCTTGATTGATAGAGCCTTTTTTTGATGCTTGCGATCCTTAAATATAATTTTAAAAATCTGACAAAATTCATGGGTGTCATGGGTTTAAATAACATAATTCCAAAAAATGGCTTAAATCGAACGAAAAATACACAAAATATTAATGAAAAACTAAGGAAATAGGAAATTGTGACCCTAAAACTCGTTTTATTTCAAACTAGCCGTCCCGTGCACGCGTTGCTTCGTATAGTTTATAGAATGATAATTGGACTATAGATATACAAAACTGTGCTCAATAAGGCTAACCGCAATTTCTAGTATATTATTAAAAAAACGTTTATATTACCTTCCAAATTAAGTATTTCATGTTCTCTCCCCAATCAAGTTTTCCAAAATAGAAATTTTTTGATGTTTGCATAATTCAATTTGTTTTAATTTTAAAGTTTCCAGATACCTAATGTTGTCACTAATTTAGTTCCTTTTTCTCTTTCACTCAAAATACGCATGAATTCTATTTGCGGAAAAAACTATTTTCCATATAGGTTTTGCAAAAAAGTATTTCCTTAGTTATTTAAATCATTAAAAAAGGACGTAAATCAATAACGGTAATAAGGTGTTTTAAAAAAAATGCTATTTCCACTTTTTTAGGCAAACTTAAATAAAACTCGGAATCGTCAGTATTTAACTAAAATTGTGGAAGGAAAAATTATCTACCATACAAATGGTAAAAAAGTATTTCCTTTTAAGTATGTATAACCTTTAAAATACAAATCATACAAAAAGTACGAAGATACTTACTTCCAGGTTTTGACCAGAGAAATTCTACCCCAATTTCTACCAAAATATATTAACAAAAAGTTTATACTATATGAATAAAGAGTTGGATGTTCACTCACGGAAAATTTTTTCAAAAATAGACTTTTTTGGTGTTTGCATAATATTTTAATTTGTTTTTATTTTAAAGCTTCCGGATATACAATGTTGTCACTAAACAACTTCTCATACCCAGAAGGTGGCCACAGTATAATGTTGTCCTACAAACACTTTTGGAAGAAAGTCCTGAATGCATTATGAAAACAAAACATTTCAGAATTTTACCAATGTCACTGAAAAGTGAACACATAAAGCATTTCCATTATCATACATATATCAATATGTTAGTCCAACCTATTAAGTATAGGTTCACCAATTTAAATAAATCCTTTTTATTTTTTACATTTTCATCGGCTTTTCTGCACTATTTTAGATGTTGAAACAAAACTTTAGTTCATTCCCATGTTCCAAGCTCTAGCTCCACAAATTTACATCGCAATCATTTCGCGTTGTTTCGCTGATTTTGAAAAAAAAAATTTAGTAGGGATACAAACCCCTGCCAAATAAAACCCCCAAATTTTTTCCAGTATATTGACATAAAAAACGCATACATATTTTTGGTAGACATAATATTTTAATTTGTGTTTTTAAGGCTTCGGGATACACAATGTTGTCAATTGACTGTCTATTTTTCTTTCACTTAAAATACGCATAAATTCAGTTTGCGGATAAAACCATTTTACCATAAAGGTGCCGAAAAAAAATTGATTCCTTAGTTCATATGTATATAATGAAAAGAAGTAAAGCGTGTAATTCGAGAAAAAATTGCATTATGTTTGTTAAGCTAAATTAAACAAAACTCGGTATTGTCAATATTTATATTTACCAAATTGTCGAGGATAAAATTATTTGCCATATGGATGGTGAAAAAAAGTTGTATTCTTCCGTTATCTTTTTTTGAGTATTGAAAATATTTAATTTTATATTTTTTGCTTGAGGAACACATATCGCATACTTTTTGAATGATTTATGTACATACATAATAAAAAACACAAAGGAAATATGTTTTTTTTACAAATGTCAAACTTTTTTAAACTGTTTTTCTTATACAACAGTACCTTCGGTGTAGGCCTTTAGTAGGCCTCCCACCAAGAAAATGTTGACACAAAGCAAACCAACGACGCAAAAAAAGAGTTAAGAGTCTTAAAACACACGAAGCGGGTGACGATTGTACATATATATTCTATACAAAGGATCTCCATTAACTAATGTCCATCTCATAGTCTAAACTATTGCGTAAAGTTTAACCATTTTCATCAAAACCCTATTTTTTGCATTTAAATTGTTTTTTTGTTGGACTTTTAAACATTTTTGAAAATAAATAATTAGCCTATCTTCATTCCCTACATCCAAACTCTCGATCCACAAATTTTTATTCCAATCATTTCAGTGTTTTCTTAGATAAAGTGGAACAAACACACTTTCATGTTTATAATATTATTATTATTAATATTAAATAACTTCTGACACAGAGCGAATTTGGAGAAACGGTTAACGGATAATGAATGTATAAATATGTACCTATATAAGATATTAATGCCGTTTGTATTGGTGCTAGGCCAGATTTGCCCATTGTCCTTTTCGAAGAAAAAATTATCTAACATATATATTTATGTGGTAAAAAAAAGTATTTCCTTATTTTCTAAGTATAACATTTGAAATACAAATCATACAAAAAGTATAAGGATACTTACAGACTGACCACAGAAATAAACAACTTCTCATATCATCAATTCTGAAAATAATTTTTTTTTGCACCATGGTAGTTAATTTTGTTTGTAATGTTTTTAAATGCGTTTTATAATTTCATTCAACTATGTTCAAAATCAAGGCAAGGATCGAAGAAAGGAAACACCTTAAAGCTCGTATCGCAGCTATCCCAGCAGCAGGGAGAAACGAGCTTGAGTCTACGTACCGCATGAAGATGAGGGAAGTTCACCGTAGTGTGCGACGTGATAAGCGTAACTACATCAACGCACTGGCTACAGAAGCAGAAGAAGCCGCTAGTAGGTGTGACAGTAGGACCGTCTACAGAATTACCAAAGAGCTCACTGGTGTCCAGAGCTCTAAACAACACCTGGTTAAAGACACAAACGGATCCCTGCTAATTTCGGATGAGGACCAGCTCATAAGGTGGAGGGAACACTTTTCTGCGGTTTTAAACCGCGTTTTCGCAAGTGAAGTGAACCCTATTCCCACTGAGCTACCCGAAGTAACAATTTCCCGAATACGCACCGTACCCCCCAGTAAAGAAGAAATTATCACCGCCATCAAAGCACTGAAGAACAACAAAGCGGTTGGACTTGACGGTATTCCTGCAGAGCTCTTAGGAGCAGCCCCAACGACATCGAGCGAGCTACTGCACCCACTTATTAAGAGAGCTTGGGAAACAGAGAGCTTTCCTGAAGAGTGGAAAAAAGGAATGATTGTCAAGCTCCCAAAGAAAGGAGATCTCACACAGTGCGAAAACTGGAGAGGAATATGCGTTCTGCCTGCAGTAGCCAAGATAATAGCAAGGATAGTATTGGACCGAATTAAAGACCACCTCGAAGACACACTCGACGCCAAACAAGCAGGTTTCCGCACTGGATCTTCCTGTGTGGATCACATCAACACCTTGCGGATCATCATCGAACAGTGCGTTGAATATCGATCACCACTTCACCTGCTGTTCATCGATTTTGAAAAGGCGTTCGACAGTGTCAATAGAGAATTTATTTGGCTTGCTTTGCGCAGGAGGGGCATCCCAGATAAATTGATTGCTATTATCAAGGCTACATATGATGGATCCAGGTGTCACGTTTTGCAGAAAGGTAGGCTGTCAGAGGAGTTTGAAATCCAAAGTGGAGTTAGGCAAGGCTGTATACTGTCACCAATACTGTTCCTGTTGGTGATAAGTGACGTACTGCACGCAGCTTTGTCAAATGGAAATGGAGGAATTCAGTGGACTCTGCAATCTCACCTCAAACATCTGGACTACGCGGACGACGTATGCTTACTCTCTCATAGGATCATGGATCTCCATCAAATGACAACAAGGGTGGAGAGAGAAGCAGAAATCGTAGGGCTTAAGATCAACTCGGCAAAAACTAAAAGGATCAGCCTTGGAACTTCCTCATCAATCCAAGTAAATATTACTGGACAACCGGTAGAGATGGTAGAGGATTTCCAATATCTTGGGAGTATTGTCTCTACGGGTGGCGGAACTGAATTGGACGTAAACAGCCGAATCAGAAGAGCAAAGGCTGCGTTCGGAATGCTGTCCAAAATATGGAGAAACAACTCTTTTAGCTTAAAGAACAAGCTACGACTGTTCCGGTCCAATGTTGAATCCGTTCTGCTTTACAGCTGCAGCACTTGGAAAGTCACTGAAACTGTCACTAGAAAGCTGCAAACCTTCGTTAATAGATGTCTACGAAACATCTTGAGGATTTTCTGGCCCAACCGTATCTCCAATGCCGAACTTCATGCGAGGACGGGTCAGGAGCCCATAGACTCTATTATACGAAGAAGAAAGTGGCAGTGGATTGGCCATACGCTTCGAAAAGGCGATCGGTGCATTGCATCTCAAGCAATGCAGTGGAACCCGCTCACACAGGAGGGAAGACAAGTGGGCCGGCCTAGAAGTACATGGCGAAGAACGGTCGAACAGGAATCGGCACGACTGGGGAAAAGTTGGAGAGAGCTGAAATATATTTCTAGAAATCGTACACGATGGCGCGTAGGTGTAGTGGAGGCCCTATGTCCCGTAAGGGAAACATCACGGACGTAATAGGTCCGAGGACCTAAGTAAGTAAGTAAGTATGTTCAAAATCGAAAATATTTAAGTTTAAAATTTTCCTTGAAGTACACGGTTCACAATCTTGATGTCGCGGCCGTCAATGCCGCTTAAAAACTATTTTTATTTTTCTTCCTCTTCTCTTCCCCACCATACGAAAACCCATTAAGTATTTTTTTTTTAATTGAATTTTACTCAAGGTGAACTCGTATATTATTATAAATTTTGTTTCGCGAAACTACCGGCAAAATTGGAATTTTTCAGAGACATTAGTAGAAGTCTAAAATATCTTTTTCATTCCAGACTTTTTTCAACGATTTCTCTTGGCCAACTGTACCTTGGATGGCCCGCATTTGATAGGCGGACCCAAGGTACTACTGTCCAGGAAGTACGTATGTATACTTTGGTGCTTGCCTGACCAATGAACAAACTCTAAGCGGAGCAACGAAGAATGGACAATATATGAAAAGGATTTTCTGTTAAAACAAAGCAATATTTGTAGGTTTACCTCCGGTAATTTATAACTACATTATATTAAAATAGTCTTTAAAATTAATTGCTATTGTATTTTTATAGCTAAAAGAAGAGAAAAAAGAAGCAGTTCCATACATAAAGCACCAATGTCAGGTGACGAGAAAGTCGATGAAGATCTTAATGGAGTACCATTCGATGCAGCACCACTCTTTAAGGGTACCTTAATGCGTGCGTTACCCGAAACAATACTAATACAAAATGACACTCCTATAATTCTACAGCGCGTATTATACAAAACTTCAGATAAATTTTTGTTTGATTTGATTTGATTCTTTATTTACATACATATGTAGCTTGAACTATTTATTACAAACTTTAACTTAAAACTAGTTAAAAGAATAAAAAATTATTCATTTTTACATATAATATAATTTTCTTTTAAAAAACAATAACATTATTTTCTGACTTTAAGACAAATGGCAAGTTATTGAATAATTTAAAACCTTTATGAATCAATATGTTCTGCGACCTACTACCTACCTACTACCTGAAATCACCTCCATTTCTTAAATTATGTGTTGACAATACTAACTTATTCTTCAGATAAATCAAAAATTTGTATGTGAAAGCTTAACTGATGGTGTAGGTATACAAAAATTTTCCAACTAAAATTAACATTCAAATTGAATTACATAAATTACATTATGTATAAAAATATTTTTTTTAATATGATTTATTACCATTTGATTACACAAAAAAGATTTTGAACAGTAAAATGTTTTAACTGCATCGTGTAGTTTCATATAATTGTCGTAGAGCTCTTCTGTTGAACATGCGCGATCGCATATATTAAAATGGTATTTTTTAAGTTAATTTAATGTTTTTAGTTATTAAAATATCGATGTGTACATTACCCATGTGCTGCTTCTGTATATGGTCCGATTAATATTTGAGTTCCATTAAGTCCTGTCGTTATGAGTTGCAATTGTTTTGTGTACTACGAATCAATTAAGTACATATTTCAATTTTGATACATGAATATATGTACACACCTGTTCTGAATTCCAATCGTTTGTAAAATCCTTTCGTTTTTAAACTGGGGGTTTTGAAATACTTTTCCTTTTTAATACTTGCGGAATTAGTGTTTTTTATCTATCGGATTGAAAACGGAATTGACATTTGAAATTCAATTGAAATTGTAATCATTTTGAAATGTAAGAAATTATGTTTTGCATTAGGTATCGACTTACAAAGCATACCAAATCCCACTTATCCTTAGGTGATTTTTACAAATTTCTTTTCGGATTTTGAAAGCATTAAAGGTTTTATACAACATTTTTGAAAGTCTTTCATTAAATTAAGAATGGCTCACGGCAGCACTTATATACTTTAATTCAGACTCAGAGCCGTTTAAATCATCAAATTATAGCAAATATTTTAGAAGTTACAGCCTGGTTTATGTAGGTCTTATGCGAATTTCATATGATTTTCTCTTGAAATTCTTATAAGACATACATAAACCAAGCTGTAACTTCTAAAATATTTGCTCTAATCGGATGATTTAAACGGCTCTGAGTCTGAATTAATGTGCTTCAGGTATTTTAAACCTTAGTTTTGAGTTTTAAAAATTATTTTTAAAAAAGTCCGTATAGGACTAATTTCTTCATCTAATATGAAATTGTCGAATGATGAAATTGGTTTTATACAACATTTTTTAAAGTCTTTCATTGAATTTAGAATGGCTCATGGCAGCACTTATATACTTTAATTCAGACTCAGAGCCGTTTAAATCATCAAATTAGAGCAAATATTTTAGAAGTTACAGCCTGGTTTATGTAGGTCTTATGCAAATTTCGTATGATTTTCTCTTGAAATTCTTATAAGACCTACATAAACCCAGCTGTAACTTCTAAAATATTTGCTCTAATCGGATGATTTAAATGGCTCTGAGTCTGAACTCAGCATTAAAATAGCATTAATTTATAACAGTTAGAGTAAAATAGGTAGAAGGGATGTTTTTTGCTGGTTTACATTTTTTTGTCGGTTACTTTTCTATGCAAAGGTGCAGAGAATTAAAAAGTGTGAAATAAAATTTTGGGTATTCTCCTTGGTTTGTTGGGTTTTGTGCGGTTAAAGAGTAGGGGGTGGTTTTTTTTACAGCTTTGGTTGTCTTGTGTGCAAGAAGACAACGGTGACGGCGGCGCGGCGCGTGAAGGTCAAGGCATAATAGGTAGGTAGATTGTTTTTTTTTTTGCTTTCTAGAAAAATATGAGTCATGCAATAATTTATTAGTTTGATGGCGATGATGATTTTTTTATGAGTATGGCTCGTTGTGGGTAGTTAGCTATGTATGAGGCTTTTTTATTTTAACCTAGAAAAGTAGGTATGGTTGTATATAATTTGTATTAATATCTAGGTAGAAACTTGTAGGTAGGTAAGTACCTAGACCTACCCAAATTTTAATTGAATGTTTATGACTATTTTTCGCTGATTTTTGTCTTTTTAAGGTGTTAGTTTAGAAATTTGAAATTAATAGGAATGATGGCTACCATTATTTAGGATTTTCAGTGAGCAATTTGAACTTATAACTTACCACTATGTGACCATGTTGTTGAGTCTTAAGGGCATCTAGATCGTTACTCTTGGTAATTAAAAATTGGTGAAATTTCTTTGAAATTCTCTGTTTGGTTCATGGTCGACAATCGCCTACCTATTTTCTAATTGGAGTTTTAAAAAATCCTAACTTCATTTCTGCTAGGAAGAATTTTCAAATTAAGATACCTATTAAAATAAGCCTTTAAATGTGCCTAAATGTTTGTTTAAAATTTATTGAGGAAAAAAATTAACTTTTGTACAAAAAAAAATTAGATTTTTTACAAAAAAAAATTAACTTTTTTACAAACAAAAGTAATCTTTTTTACAAAAAAAATTAACTTTTTATACAAAAAAAAAACATTTTTACAAAAAAAAAACCAACGTTATTAAAATAATTAAATTTTTTTCAAGGAAAAAATAAACTTTTTACAAAAAAAAAAAAAAACTAACTTTAATAAGCCTAAATTGAGTAAAATTTTAAGCGTTGCCACATCCTGAAAATAACTTTTTTTTTTAAGTGAAGCGCAAGGTAGTCAACTTATTTATATACATATATAGGTATTTACGTTCGCCTTCGGCGACGGGCGTCATTGGTGACCTACTACCTACTAGTAAGAATGTAAATAATTTTCTATTTGTTAATCTAACTGGAACAAAGTGGGGGCGTTTGAATAAAAAAACCAAAATTTGATTTTTATCGCTTTAAAAAAATTAAAAAAAAAACTAGTGGTACACAATTATATACCTATACATAAAATACTCGTAAATGGCCATAACTTGGGCAATTATTTTTTGATATTCATAAATGAAGTATCAAATGAAAGGTTATAAAATACAAAAATTATATACAGGGTTTTTGTTTTTGCATCAGCTTTTTTATGGTGTTATGAATTTTTGAGTAGAAGTTCCCAACGATCCTAGCTTGGCGTCTATTAAAAAGAGGGGGTCAAAGGTCACGAAGCATGGTATTTCGCTGATTTTGATCAAACTAAAATCGTCGACTAATGAAACATGACGTAAATATTTCAATTTGTCATTGAAATATAGGATCAAAAGCGTGCTTACAAATATCTTGGGTGAATGGTGTTTTTATAGAAGGGGGGGGGGGGGGGATATAGATAATATAGATGAAGAATGGGGTGTGGACTTATAATGAAAAAGTATATAAAATAGTGTCAGTGAAATTGTGCAAAAAAGTGGACAGACGATGTGCCATATGCGTAGGTTACCTCAAAATAATTTTTTGTGGTTTGAATACCCCCTGACCCGTCCTCAAAAACCACCCGTCTACCCTCTTCATGACTTCGTTATCATGACAAATATCACATTTTATCACAATTTCATTGACACTATTCATCATTCTGCAACCCCCCCCCCCTACCTTTATAACACCCTTTCACCCCAGATATTTGTAAGCACGCTTTTGATCCTAATTTTCAATGATAAATTAAAATATTAACGTCATGTTTCATTGGTCGACGATTTTTGTTTGACCAAAATCAGCGAAATACCATGCTTCGTGAAATTTTACCCCCTCTTTTTCATAGACACGGAGCTAGGATCGATGGGGACTTTTACTCAAAACTTCATCACACCATAAAAAAGCTGGTTCAAAAACAAAAACCCTGTATATAATTTTTCTGATCTGTATACGTACCTACGTAGGTAAATATACATGGTGTCCCAATAACAATGATCCAAACCAAGAACTGGTGAAAGGTCAGGGCATACCCTATGAGAAATTTGGTAACTTTTCCATACCAAATCATAGCAGTTCTCGAGTAACGGCTATTTTTTGAAATTTGAAAAAAAAAATCTTAATTTGAACCATTTTTTTGCTCACCCTGTCCACAATTGATTTTTGTTTTTTTTTTACAAATTTTGCACTAAAACATTGACTTATAGTTCCACTAACTTTACTGAGCAAAGTATTTTTCATTGGCATCATCATTTGCCTAAAATTCATTAGTTAATATTGAACTTTGCCAAAATAAATTTTGCCCTCAATCTTCTGAAGAGGTCCCTGAACAAAATTCATATGGCTCAATACAGGTTTTATATTTTAAAAATTGCCATAGTATAAATATTTCCAAAAATATGTTAAAATAGAAGGTTATAACCGTTTGAACCCAATCAAACAGGTGCTGCAATAAATGTATGTAAACAACCCAAAATTCGATTTTTTACCTGGTTTAGATTTTCCCAAGTATCATAAAATGTATGGGTTTTTGGGTGCACTTATTAATGAGTTTTTGTATTATTGTTTTGTTCATCAGGTAAAAATAAAAAATCTTTATGTTATTAGGCATTTTTTGAAAAAAAAGTTGACCTCAAAGTCAAAATTTTGCTCGGGCAAGAAAAATTGAACACCATTTAAAATTAAATATCTAGCAACCCTAAACACATATCGGCTTAACTTAAACTTAGTTTTAAAGGCTAGTTATTTTTTACTAAAAAAGTCCAAAATGAGGTCCCTACCATTAGCACTGACAGAGAAATTAACCTTAACAGGGGTCAGGGTACACCAAAGTTTGCCTTTTTTTTAAATCCTCAAAAAATGATGTCAAAGTTGAAAATCAGACTTTACTATAGAACAATTTTTTTCTTAGAATATGACCAAAAATCACAGGCCAAAGTATGGGTTATGAATTACCGGACACCCTTTATACGTATAAGTATGTGCATACCTACCTATAGCTGTGTATAATTCAATTTTCAGTGCACTATCCGTCTTGCAATTTACATTCATTTTCACCTTCTGGTTCTGGTTTGCCTATGTAGTTGAGGCTTAAAACCTTGTACAAAAGTACAAAAGTGAGAAATTAAAATGCTCGCTAAGGAAACATGCTTGCAAAAAAACATACGAAAATTGTTCTGACACATAAATTAAACCACCATGCTCAATTTTCCATTTTTTTTTTGCAACGAGATAGTCCGTCCATCGTTCATGGCCTGTGTAGGTTGCATGACGAGTCACAAAAATCCATGTCCAAGCAGTGACATATCCATACAAATCAGATTGTGGATTGGTTGGAGATAGGATTATGGACATTGTTCATGGCCTGTGGAGTCGTAAAGGAAACTGAATTGCCAGAGATTTTTGTTTGTACCCTTTCACAAAGGGAAACTAGTTGCTGGAGATTTTTTTGACGTTTTCCTTTAATTGCCTTTGTAGTTTTCACACAAGGAAACTGAATTAATTTTTGTTTTGTTGCGAGGCAAGAGGAGGTAGGAAGAGGACGAGGTGTAACGGTGGTGTAGAAAAAGGAATAGGTAGGATCAAGGGAAACGGATCGGAAAAGGAAGGGAATGGAATGCCAAGTCCCAAGGGACGCGGCCTGCTAGCGATGCTCGGCAGTTAGCTCGCCGGAATGGGGGGGGGGATCTTGCTCCCAAAACTTGGCCTCACCTCTCAACAAAACATTGATCAGGCCTGAAGGAAAGAGAAAAAAAACTTGGAAGACCGCGGACGGACTTCACCACACTGGGGTGCTGCAGATGTCGGTGCAGCATATGGCCTAATCCCACCCAACCTGGAAGTTAGTCGGCCTATATTAAACTTCCCCAATTAACTAAATTATTGTTTTTTTTGTTAAGGTCACTTCATCGTCCACGTTCTCCTTCCATCCGCACCCCTGAAAATTTCCTTCTACCACAACATGTTTTGCTTATAAGCTTATAAGCAAAACAATCAATACTCAAAGTTTATCACGCATTAACCTTTACAAATTTTTATTAATCACCTAGTTGAGACTAACATTCTAAAAATAAACAAAAAATATCAAAAGAAATAATTGTGTCCCGTTTAAACATTAACCCGGGAGTGCCTTTCTGCACCATTAATTAGTTCCACGGTATCATCTCACTGCCTAAAAGAGCTCTCTTAGATAGGTTCCTTTATTCTTATTTATTTTCGTTTCAAACCCCAACGCCAATTTAAATAACGCCCCAAAAGGTACACAAACTGGGAGGTTTACATTAATTTTTGTTATCAATTTTTTTGTTTGACAACTTTAGGTAGCTTCAGGTTTTAAGCAATTAAACAGAGATTTTAATAAACTTACGTTTAAATTAAAAGGTAAGTTTTAATATATTTAAGGTTTCAAAAAGGTAAGTTTTAATAAAAAGTTAAGTTTTAATAAATTTAAGTTTTCAAAAAGGTAAGTTTTAATAAATTTAAGTTTTAATAAAAAGTTAAGTTTTAATAAATTTAAGTTTTCAAAAAGGTAAGTTTTAATAAATTTAAGTTTTAATAAAAAGTTAAGCTTTAATAAATTTAAGTTTTCAAAAAGGTAAGTTTTAATAAATTTAAGTTTTAATAAAAAGTTAAGTTTTAATAAATTTAAGTTTTCATAAAGGTAAGTTTTAATAAATTTAAGTTTTAATAAAAAGTTAAGTTTTAATAAATTTAAGTTTTCAAAAAGGTAAGTTTTAATAAATTAAAGTTTTAATAAAAAGGTAAGTTTTAATAAATTAAAGTTTTAATAAAAAGGTAAGTTTTAATAAATTTAAGTTTTCAGTTAATTTTAACCTTTTTTTTCGAATATAGTCATAGGTAGCCTTAAGTTTTTTTTTTTTGAAATATTTTAATACCTGTGAGCAGGTAGTTTTAAGTTTTTTTTTTTTTGAAATATTTTAATAGAGGTAAGTATTCTTATGTAAGTTTTAATTTTCAATGGCTTAAGGTAGTTTTAAAGAACTTTTGGATTTAAATTTTTAAGTTTTAACTTTTACATATGGGTAAGTATTCTTATGTAAGTTTTAATTTTCAATGGCTTAAGGTAGTTTTAAAGAACTTTTAGATTTAAATTTTTAAGTTTTAACTTTTACATATGGGTAAGTATTCTTGTGTAAGTTTAATTTTCAATAGTCGTATGTAATTTTGACAAACTTATAAATCACCGTATTCAGTTTTAACCCCTTTTCTTTTTATAGCTTCTAACACAGTTTAAATATCTTATTGTTCTTCTTTAAACTATATATTATTTTCTTGATTTTTCTTCAATGACTCACGTGACCTTTCGTTTCTTCTTGAAAGGTTAATTACAGGTGGTTCTTGCTTCGTATTGGTTGGGTTTGGTATCCTCGGGGAATTCTAACCGGCAACTGCGTGCGACCGGGCTCACCCGCCTTAGAATTTGCTTGTCAGATTGATCCACGGCAGAGTTCCGATGGGAGCGCCTGAGGGAGGGTACCCGCCCAATGAAAAAGAATCCCAAATCACGACAGAAGAGAACACTAAATAAAGAAGGGCGGTCCTGAATACTCAGGTGAGGTGAGTTCGGTTTTATTTTTTTCTCTATACGTGTTTTTAACCTAATGTAAACTGTCTGCAGGCACCTTTAAAAACAACCAAACTGAATTTATCCCTATATATGGCCAGTAACATGCATTTTGGTAGAGTTTAAAAGCTTTAACCTCCCTGCCAGGTCTTTAGTCTTAAATTCACCCGTATTCACCACGGGTGAGTTTCGCCCTCAGCACTCCAGCGGCTGGAAAAATTCCCTCTGGAAGTCCTTTGCTAACTTTGTGGAACCTGTCTCGTCATATTTTTCCTAACCAAAACGTCCAGCGGTTGGGTTGTATTAACCAATTACATAATCAAAACATAAACAAAGCAAGAATTATGACGATCGGAGTAGATGGTATGGTGGTGGTTTTCTTTTTTTTTTTTTTTTTTTATTTCTTCATTCCTTATTATTTGTTTTCTCTTTATATATTTGCAAATGCTTTAAATTTGTTTTTTTTTCTTGTTTTCAGGCAGTATTTTTTTTTTTGCCAACCGGGAAACCTCAAAGAACAAGCCTCGTTCAACCACATTAACATTAGTGCCTGGATAGATGGCCGCGACAATCAGTTCGAAACAAAGACCAACTGTTGCCTGCGCGTAAGCATTGGCATGATCCATTGAATATTTTTCGAGGAGCTGAATGCCAGGGACTTCATTAGGCAACCCATAAGTAACCGCTGACCTACTATGACCTGAAGCCTAGTGCCTAGGATCAGCGAACACTTTGTGTTTCTGTGAAGGTGATGCTGGCAAAGCTGAGCATCAGATCGTGCAAACAGACTCGCAAGAACGTCTTTTCGGCCCTACGTGAAGTACATGCTTTTCTGACAAAAATAGTATCAAAACCTTAAATGAAATCATTGCTCGCATTCGGAAGCCTATGTAGAGCCATCCAGATACGTTCGTTTTGTTGTAATCCCGTGTAAAATAACCGCGGATTACAAAACAGCTTTTGCTGTTGGATAGTTATCCAACCTATCCGAAAAATTTTGGTATACGTTTGTATCCCCATATGAAATGTCAAAAACAACAAATACGTCCGAAAACCCATATGGATACGAACCTATGTTAGATAGGCCATCGCATAGGCTTCCGAATGTGGCCATTGAAAGTTAATGCTGTAAAACATTTTTGAGTTCAATGGCTATGCTGTATTGAAAAGTAAAGAAATATTTTCCGCTGTTTTCTTGGTTTAATTAGTGAGAAAAAACCATAAAACGTGCCCCAGTTTTTGGGATCCAAGAAAGTAGTATTTTTTGTCTTTCTCTTTCAAAATCTTATTAGAATAGCATTGGTGTGAACAGATTAAAAAGGTTCATAAAAGAAATGATCACTCATTCCACTAGCCCATAACAGTTTGTTTCGATAAAGCCTATTGGCTGACAGTGTGAGAAGGAATGTGAAAAAATCTCCTAAATCGTTGACCGGTGATATTTTTTTCAAAATCTGTGTAAAAGCAGTCAATGTTCAAAAATTGGGAAGGGGTTAAAAAAAATCGAAATCGTTTGAAATTTTTTTTACTATTGGTTTTGACAACATGCGCAGAACTGAACAAAAATGAAAACGCTAGTGATAACCTGTTCTTGGACCGGTCACCCCTATCTTCTCGCCTTCAAACTCCCAGTTGCCGGCAATTCAGTTTCCTGGTCAAAATGAAATGAAGTTTGTCAAAAGACAGGCTGATTTTTTTTAACGTCGTGTAGCAACTTTTTGATGCTTTTTGTGTATGAAAAAAAACTACAACAAAGAATCGGAAGTATTTGTTTAACATAATTACGATTAATAAATTATTGGATTGATATTTCTAACTCATAAATTGCAAGTGAAATTGGATAGGTACACATTCGCTATTTGATTTCACACTAAAAAGTACGATGGATTCACCTCGCAATAGAAAAATAGCTCTATTGGAAATCCCTGAGCGTTTGGAAACACAAACAAATCCTGAAGCAGAGGAGCCAACTCTGGCAAATATTCTAAGCCAAACTTTTTCGACAATGCCATTGATAATATCCTTTGAACATGAGTCGTCTGTTGCTTCACCTATGAAATTGTTATCAAACAGCGAGGATACTTACCTGGTCACCAGACAAGTTGTCTACACAGAGTCCGTTCCAGAAAACTACCCGGAAACGCCTTATGACTGAAACACCTTTTTCCAAGTCACCCATTGACTCTTGTGCCTCTGACAACATTCAAAGACTATCGGGATTCAGGTCACCGAGTAACATGACTGTTGTAACACCCCGACTCCACAGGCCATGAACGATGTCCATACTACAATCCAATCCACAATCTGATTTGTTTGGATATGTCACTGCTTGGACATGGATTTTTGCGACTCCATGAGATTTTTTTTAAACATGTTCCATAGTCCAGCCATCCTTCCTGGCCTTTGGAGTCGAGGTGTAAGAAAACTAAAACTAGACGAAACACCGGTGGCGCAAACAAATAATTTCAACACCAGTTAAAACATCATGCTCAAAGGACTCAGTCACAACCATTTGAAATGATAGGAAGCTTAGTGGCCAAGCTTAAAGAAATTATTCGCACTGAATTTCCAATGCCAGATATTGTGTAAATTTGATTTGTTCGATAAAATTAGAATTTCTTACTTGTTGAATTACCCGGGGCTTAGACAAGCGAGTAGAAATAGTAGCGTATATGTGTGTTAGTGTATCTGAACACGAGAGAGTCGACTAGCAGAGCAAATAGTATAATATTTTTGCCTGCGAGTAGCCTGCCAGTTATCGTGCTAGTGTAGTGTATTGTTTTCATTTATTTGTTTTGTTTCCATAGTTTCTATAATTTGTATATTTTTCTGTATGAAATATTTTTATAAAATCATGCTAGTTGACAAAACGCGCAGAGAGCTACTAGTCACAAATACATCGATAAAACTAACACCATGATACAAATGCTACTAGTTCTACTGGCTTGTCTAAACCCCGGGTTACTTTCAGATATTGACAAATTTTGCTACCCGAGAAGACGGTTTTTCTTGTAAGATTTTTGTATGAATCGACCTTTTATTCCTTTAAATAAAATAAAATGCGAAGTGGTTCAAATTCAAAATACTACCGTTTCATATTTTCGTTCAACCATTTTTCGTATGAGGCTCATTATGTATCATAAGATTAGAACAGAACAGAGTAGAACAGAAACGTCAGACAAGATAGAACAGGCACCTGCCTGACATGTAATTGTCAAAAAAAATATTTCGAGTTTGTTATGGATAAGCAAGAAATACCTTTTATTAAAAACAATTAGAAATAGTATTTATTTAACTACACAATTTAATTTAATTTATGTTGTTTTTTAAATATTTATTTGTTTGTTTCTAAAGTAAAAGCATAAAGAGCCACGACACAGTTGTCGATGACAGTTGTCACAAACCTGTTCCAAGTTGTTCTACCTAAAGTGTAAGAATAGAAAATCCTGTTCTATTCTGTTCCAAACTGTTCGGAACAGCAAATCAGAACAGTTTAGAACAGAAAATTCTCATTGAACAGCAAAAACTTGTACTTTTCTGTTCTAAACTGTTCGGAACAACATCACTGAACAAAGCTATAAATTATTCGACTTGTGTTTTAATTAATGGAATTAAAACGGTTTTAGATGTCGATGTTATGGTGACAGGCGTTCGGTCATATTAGTATTCTGACCTCCCGTTGAGAAGAGTTCAATAAAAAGGAACAAAAGCTGAGAGCTCTACCTTAGGGACCAGTTATAGCGATCAGGAAAACGCATCAGGAAAAGTTGAAACAGTACGAAATTGAATATTTTTTCCTGGTGGTCGTTTATAGCGAACAGGAAAAAATATGTCAGTTGGCCGGACTACCACCAAGTTTTCCTGATTGAAATAAACACGAAAAACTTTTTCGTCCACAACTCTGTCAGTGGAATGAGTGCAGTTGGAACTCAAATCAGTGGAATTTTTGTTCCATTTTTTGGGAAATTACGATCAGCTGGCACGAAAAATGAATTTGCATCAGGAAAATAAATAAATACATTTTTAACAAAAGATAATTGTTTATTTGTAAATTTTCTTTAGGTGTTTCATTACAAATCACTTTTTAGAGCTCAAGTTGTTTTTCGTATCTGTATTATTAAAGAACATATAAAGAAGTTAGGAGTTATTTAAGAATAACGATAATATATAAATACTTTCAGCCCTAATCTGCTTTACGATTCGATCGAAACTTTTGATTCATATGAATGATTATTTCAATTTTTTTTAAACAGTATTTACTTTTGAATTCTTCTTCTTGTTGTTTAAGTCTTCAATATTGTTGTTTAAATTGCATTTTGTTAGCAATTTATACGCATTTTCGATAGCAGAATACAAGCTTCCAAGAGAACGTTTAGCAGAATAGGTCATTTTTTTGTTAGATATATATGTACCTATATTTATTGCTGGGACTTAGTTTATCAGCATTTTCTTCGAGGTATTTGGGATATTTTTCCAATAGATCTTTGATTCCGGGCAGCAAGATTTCAGCTGAAAGTTAACTCTGCATCATGCCTTCCATGAATGGTAGGAAAGGATTCTTATCAGGTTCAGCATCCTAAAACAACAGTAAAATATTCATAGATTTTATAAAATTTTCAATAAAAATATATACATTTATAATAACTAAAACAAATAAATAAATAAATACAAATTTGGTAGATAAGAAACTTATATCGAAACGGACTTAAATTTTTAAGTAGAAAGAACAAAATTCAACTTGGGGATTTTTAATAAACGGTCTTTAAACCCGTTCTCTTTATTTTTAATAACCTTGATAATAAGTAGAAGGCGTGCAACTGGAAATGCGTCTAACTTGGACAGTTAATTTTAAAGAAGTTTTGGGAGCGTTATTTGAGTTGGATGAAGTGGTGAAATTTTGAAAGAGTTATATGATTAGGGGTTGTGATAGGAACCACAACCACCGAAGAGTACGTTTCCGCTTGGTAAGTGACGTCAAAGTAATCTCCCGCTAATTTCAATCAAAGATTTCTCAGAGAACTATTTTTTAAGGAGAAACAAATAAATAAATTCGGTGGCGCAACGGCTCGTGAAGAAGCAGGGCCTAGTGACTAACAACTCGCAACCATTCCTGTGTGCGCGTGTCGACAGGAATAGAAGGGACCTACAATTTTATGCCGAATCTAAATAGCTAGACGAGAAGCACTTATTCATGACAAGTTATACTCTTGGAGGATTTGTCAATAAAAGAGCAAGAGCCGTGAAAAAAAATGTTTTAGTTTTCTTTTTAGGTGGACGAGTAAGTGAACCCAGACCTCCAGCGTGACAGTCCGACGCACTAGCTATTACTCTACGGGCTACTACTGTTTTTTTAAAGGAGATAGTCGAGCTGAATTTGAATCATACATTTTGATATCACGCTATCAGCGTATAAAGCTTCATACAGAAATAAATTTAAACTTACCTTAGTTGTGTAATTCTAACGTCCAATTTCTTGACACAGTTCTCAATTCAATTCAAAACTCGATGAAGTGAACGCATCTAGAACTAGTCACCTAGAAAAATTGCTAATCTTACAAATTTTACTCAAAATTTGTATCTTTGGGAAATTCAACATTATAAAGTATTTTCAGAGAATGTATTTTTTTCTCTTAATCCCAGGTATCAGTCTATGGAGTATATTTAAATGCATTACATTTATATAGTATGTGGTACAGAGTTTCCTTAGAATCAACATGTTGTACAATATTCTATTTTCTATCACTAGTGCAGATGAAATGTTGTCTGTAAATCATTTCTTTTAGCAACCCAATTACCTCGTAAGTAACAAATATCCAATTTGTGTTTACTCTATTCTATTCTATGAATAGTTTTGTGTAAGCAATTGTGCCAGGTGCTAATTTCAAGGCTTATTATCAAACAATTGTTTAGGTTTTTTCTTTTGAACATGGTCTAGTTATGAAATGGCATGCAAATAATCTTGGCTCTGTCTTTTCAAAGACTTTTAATGCATCTACAATTATATGTTTTATTACATAATAATAAGAAAAAGTTTTAAAAGAATTTCTACATATCGAAATTTGAAAATGACCTCTCAAGTCTCAACTCACACGTGTTGATTACATTATTTTATCCAATAACCGTTTTGAAAAAAATCAACCCATTTTTCATCATATAGGTAACATTTTACTTTTTGCAATTTCAATTTCACATGCATCTGCCATTCCAACAGCTAAGGGCGCTGGAACAGTTTCCCTTCGTAGACCACGCTCTTTACCCTCGCCACTTTGAATAGGTACAAGAACTCGAGGTTTTCTACCAACATGCACCGATTCCTTTGGGACCGTTAATTTTGTGTCCAGAAATCGACATCAAGTTGATGTTTTCCTTATGGGCATCTATAGGAATTTTGCCAACAGCTTGTGCGGCATCTGAATTAGTACTTTCCGGGCTCTGAAAATTGTATTAATATCTGAGAGGGACTGTCGAACACCTAAAAATTCATGATATTATCTATAGAAATACAAGTGCGAAAAGGCCTAGCTTTCTAGGATAGATTACGGAGGTTAACATTCTCCGTAACTGAAATCAACCCGCTACCGAAACCAACACTACGCCTCGGATAATTAATGATAACTCGTTGACGACTTTTGGCTATTGTACCCCGACAAAGATTGGTTTCTGGAATGTGAAGACGCTTCTTGACAATGGAAAAGAACGTCCTCAGAATGCCAGATTCCTGCAACTAGAGAAGGAATTCATGCGGTATAGGATGGACATCTTAGGGATAAGTGAAGTTAGATGGCTGGGCTCGGGGAAGTTTAAGTCACCAACCCGTAACACTGTACTATTCTATTCCGGAAAAACACCTGGAAGCGCTCGGGAATCTCAAAAGCTTAATTTCCTGGGAGCCTTTAGGTGACAGGATCCTGAAAGCCAGGTTCCGGACTAGAGTACGTCGCGTCACCATCATACAGTGTTACGCCCCAACTTTGCTCTCTTCTGACGAGGAGAAGGAGGCCTTTTATAACCGCCTGAGTGCTGCTTATGATAGCGTTCCACGAGGTGATATAATTATGGTGATAAGAAACTTAAATGCGAAGGTTGGCAATGACAACACTGGGTTAGGCATGTCATGGGAAAACATGGTGTTGGTAACCGAAACGACAATGGCGAACGATTTGTCGATTTCTGCAACGCCAACGGCCTTGTTATTGGAGGGACCATGTTCGAGCATAAGACGTGCCACAAAGTCAGTTGGGTGTCGACTGACAGACAAGCAACTTCCAACCAAATTGACCACTTCGCGATCAGCCGGCGTTTTAGAAGCAGTCTCCAGGACGTCCGTAACAGAAGAGGCCATGGGAATGGCCCGGGACCACCATCTGATGGTTGCTACCGTTAGATTGCGTACAGCTGCAGTTCGGAGATCCCAAGGAAACACTCCAATGCCCAAGTTTAATACAGATAGACTAAAGGATCCCGCAGTGCGCCAACAACTAGGGGACCACCTTTCACAAGGATTTAACGCAATCAGCAGCACAGAAACCACATCCATCGAAAATCATTGCTGTGCTGTGAAAAATGTGTTCAGATAGACAGATAGATAGATAGATAAATTCTTTATTTCATCAACAAGTTTTACAAAGTTTTCTTAAGAATAAGGACATGGCAATCCTGCCGTCTGCCTGAAATGACATTTCATAAGAATTATATAAATAAATTTAATAAAAGAAAGTGTTCTAGTTTTATTTAAAGTCGATTTTAAATTATAATAATAATATAAGAAAAATAAATGAAATTACAATTATAAATTATTTAAAACATACCAATTTTAAGTGATTTGAAACACAAAATAAACAATTTTGTAAACCTAAAATACATCGATAAAACTAACACCATGATACAAATGCTACTAGTTCTACTGGCTTGTCTAAACCCCGGGTTACTTTCAGATATTGACAAATTTTGCTACCCGAGAAGACGGTTTTTCTTGTAAGATTTTTGTATGAATCGACCTTTTATTCCTTTAAATAAAATAAAATGCGAAGTGGTTCAAATTCAAAATACTACCGTTTCATATTTTCGTTCAACCATTTTTCGTATGAGGCTCATTATGTATCATAAGATTAGAACAGAACAGAGTAGAACAGAAACGTCAGACAAGATAGAACAGGCACCTGCCTGACATGTAATTGTCAAAAAAAATATTTCGAGTTTGTTATGGATAAGCAAGAAATACCTTTTATTAAAAACAATTAGAAATAGTATTTATTTAACTACACAATTTAATTTAATTTATGTTGTTTTTTAAATATTTATTTGTTTGTTTCTAAAGTAAAAGCATAAAGAGCCACGACACAGTTGTCGATGACAGTTGTCACAAACCTGTTCCAAGTTGTTCTACCTAAAGTGTAAGAATAGAAAATCCTGTTCTATTCTGTTCCAAACTGTTCGGAACAGCAAATCAGAACAGTTTAGAACAGAAAATTCTCATTGAACAGCAAAAACTTGTACTTTTCTGTTCTAAACTGTTCGGAACAACATCACTGAACAAAGCTATAAATTATTCGACTTGTGTTTTAATTAATGGAATTAAAACGGTTTTAGATGTCGATGTTATGGTGACAGGCGTTCGGTCATATTAGTATTCTGACCTCCCGTTGAGAAGAGTTCAATAAAAAGGAACAAAAGCTGAGAGCTCTACCTTAGGGACCAGTTATAGCGATCAGGAAAACGCATCAGGAAAAGTTGAAACAGTACGAAATTGAATATTTTTTCCTGGTGGTCGTTTATAGCGAACAGGAAAAAATATGTCAGTTGGCCGGACTACCACCAAGTTTTCCTGATTGAAATAAACACGAAAAACTTTTTCGTCCACAACTCTGTCAGTGGAATGAGTGCAGTTGGAACTCAAATCAGTGGAATTTTTGTTCCATTTTTTGGGAAATTACGATCAGCTGGCACGAAAAATGAATTTGCATCAGGAAAATAAATAAATACATTTTTAACAAAAGATAATTGTTTATTTGTAAATTTTCTTTAGGTGTTTCATTACAAATCACTTTTTAGAGCTCAAGTTGTTTTTCGTATCTGTATTATTAAAGAACATATAAAGAAGTTAGGAGTTATTTAAGAATAACGATAATATATAAATACTTTCAGCCCTAATCTGCTTTACGATTCGATCGAAACTTTTGATTCATATGAATGATTATTTCAATTTTTTTTAAACAGTATTTACTTTTGAATTCTTCTTCTTGTTGTTTAAGTCTTCAATATTGTTGTTTAAATTGCATTTTGTTAGCAATTTATACGCATTTTCGATAGCAGAATACAAGCTCCCAAGAGAACGTTTAGCAGAATAGGTCATTTTTTTGTTAGATATATATGTACCTATATTTATTGCTGGGACTTAGTTTATCAGCATTTTCTTCGAGGTATTTGGGATATTTTTCCAATAGATCTTTGATTCCGGGCAGCAAGATTTCAGCTGAAAGTTAACTCTGCATCATGCCTTCCATGAATGGTAGGAAAGGATTCTTATCAGGTTCAGCATCCTAAAACAACAGTAAAATATTCATAGATTTTATAAAATTTTCAATAAAAATATATACATTTATAATAACTAAAACAAATAAATAAATAAATACAAATTTGGTAGATAAGAAACTTATATCGAAACGGACTTAAATTTTTAAGTAGAAAGAACAAAATTCAACTTGGGGATTTTTAATAAACGGTCTTTAAACCCGTTCTCTTTATTTTTAATAACCTTGATAATAAGTAGAAGGCGTGCAACTGGAAATGCGTCTAACTTGGACAGTTAATTTTAAAGAAGTTTTGGGAGCGTTATTTGAGTTGGATGAAGTGGCGAAATTTTGAAAGAGTTATATGATTAGGGGTTGTGATAGGAACCACAACCACCGAAGAGTACGTTTCCGCTTGGTAAGTGACGTCAAAGTAATCTCCCGCTAATTTCAATCAAAGATTTCTCAGAGAACTATTTTTTAAGGAGAAACAAATAAATAAATTCGGTGGCGCAACGGCTCGTGAAGAAGCAGGGCCTAGTGACTAACAACTCGCAACCATTCCTGTGTGCGCGTGTCGACAGGAATAGAAGGGACCTACAATTTTATGCCGAATCTAAATAGCTAGACGAGAAGCACTTATTCATGACAAGTTATACTCTTGGAGGATTTGTCAATAAAAGAGCAAGAGCCGTGAAAAAAAATGTTTTAGTTTTCTTTTTAGGTGGACGAGTAAGTGAACCCAGACCTCCAGCGTGACAGTCCGACGCACTAGCTATTACTCTACGGGCTACTACTGTTTTTTTAAAGGAGATAGTCGAGCTGAATTTGAATCATACATTTTGATATCACGCTATCAGCGTATAAAGCTTCATACAGAAATAAATTTAAACTTACCTTAGTTGTGTAATTCTAACGTCCAATTTCTTGACACAGTTCTCAATTCAATTCAAAACTCGATGAAGTGAACGCATCTAGAACTAGTCACCTAGAAAAATTGCTAATCTTACAAATTTTACTCAAAATTTGTATCTTTGGGAAATTCAACATTATAAAGTATTTTCAGAGAATGTATTTTTTTCTCTTAATCCCAGGTATCAGTCTATGGAGTATATTTAAATGCATTACATTTATATAGTATGTGGTACAGAGTTTCCTTAGAATCAACATGTTGTACAATATTCTATTTTCTATCACTAGTGCAGATGAAATGTTGTCTGTAAATCATTTCTTTTAGCAACCCAATTACCTCGTAAGTAACAAATATCCAATTTGTGTTTACTCTATTCTATTCTATGAATAGTTTTGTGTAAGCAATTGTGCCAGGTGCTAATTTCAAGGCTTATTATCAAACAATTGTTTAGGTTTTTTCTTTTGAACATGGTCTAGTTATGAAATGGCATGCAAATAATCTTGGCTCTGTCTTTTCAAAGACTTTTAATGCATCTACAATTATATGTTTTATTACATAATAATAAGAAAAAGTTTTAAAAGAATTTCTACATATCGAAATTTGAAAATGACCTCTCAAGTCTCAACTCACACGTGTTGATTACATTATTTTATCCAATAACCGTTTTGAAAAAAATCAACCCATTTTTCATCATATAGGTAACATTTTACTTTTTGCAATTTCAATTTCACATGCATCTGCCATTCCAACAGCTAAGGGCGCTGGAACAGTTTCCCTTCGTAGACCACGCTCTTTACCCTCGCCACTTTGAATAGGTACAAGAACTCGAGGTTTTCTACCAACATGCACCGATTCCTTTGGGACCGTTAATTTTGTGTCCAGAAATCGACATCAAGTTGATGTTTTCCTTATGGGCATCTATAGGAATTTTGTCAACAGCTTGTGCGGCATCTGAATTAGTACTTTCCGGGCTCTGAAAATTGTATTAATATCTGAGAGGGACTGTCGAACACCTAAAAATTCATGATATTATCTATAGAAATACAAGTGCGAAAAGGCCTAGCTTTCTAGGATAGATTACGGAGGTTAACATTCTCCGTAACTGAAATCAACCCGCTACCGAAACCAACACTACGCCTCGGATAATTAATGATAACTCGTTGACGACTTTTGGCTATTGTACCCCGACAAAGATTGGTTTCTGGAATGTGAAGACGCTTCTTGACAATGGAAAAGAACGTCCTCAGAATGCCAGATTCCTGCAACTAGAGAAGGAATTCATGCGGTATAGGATGGACATCTTAGGGATAAGTGAAGTTAGATGGCTGGGCTCGGGGAAGTTTAAGTCACCAACCCGTAACACTGTACTATTCTATTCCGGAAAAACACCTGGAAGCGCTCGGGAATCTCAAAAGCTTAATTTCCTGGGAGCCTTTAGGTGACAGGATCCTGAAAGCCAGGTTCCGGACTAGAGTACGTCGCGTCACCATCATACAGTGTTACGCCCCAACTTTGCTCTCTTCTGACGAGGAGAAGGAGGCCTTTTATAACCGCCTGAGTGCTGCTTATGATAGCGTTCCACGAGGTGATATAATTATGGTGATAAGAAACTTAAATGCGAAGGTTGGCAATGACAACACTGGGTTAGGCATGTCATGGGAAAACATGGTGTTGGTAACCGAAACGACAATGGCGAACGATTTGTCGATTTCTGCAACGCCAACGGCCTTGTTATTGGAGGGACCATGTTCGAGCATAAGACGTGCCACAAAGTCAGTTGGGTGTCGACTGACAGACAAGCAACTTCCAACCAAATTGACCACTTCGCGATCAGCCGGCGTTTTAGAAGCAGTCTCCAGGACGTCCGTAACAGAAGAGGCCATGGGAATGGCCCGGGACCACCATCTGATGGTTGCTACCGTTAGATTGCGTACAGCTGCAGTTCGGAGATCCCAAGGAAACACTCGAATGCCCAAGTTTAATACAGATAGACTAAAGGATCCCGCAGTGCGCCAACAACTAGGGGACCACCTTTCACAAGGATTTAACGCAATCAGCAGCACAGAAACCACATCCATCGAAAATCATTGCTGTGCTGTGAAAAATGTGTTTAGATAGACAGATAGATAGATAGATAAATTCTTTATTTCATCAACAAGTTTTACAAAGTTTTCTTAAGAATAAGGACATGGCAATCCTGCCGTCTGCCTGAAATGACATTTCATAAGAATTATATAAATAAATTTAATAAAAGAAAGTGTTCTAGTTTTATTTAAAGTCGATTTTAAATTATAATAATAATATAAGAAAAATAAATGAAATTACAATTATAAATTATTTAAAACATACCAATTTTAAGTGATTTGAAACACAAAATAAACAATTTTGTAAACCTAAAATAAAGAATGAAATTACAATTTTAAATGATTTGAAATATATCAATTTTGCATGTTTTACTATATTAAGTAAAATTTAAGATTTTACAATTTTGATAATCTAAAAACAAAGAATGAAGTTACAATTTTAAATGATTTGAAACATACCAATTCTAAGTGATTTGAAACACAAAAGAAAAAAGCAATTTTACAAGTTTTACTACATAAAGTAAGATTTAAGATTTTACAATTTTGATAATCTAAAAGCATAGAACAAATTACAATTTTAAATGATTTGAAACATACCAATTTTAAGTGATTTGAAACACAAAAGAAAAAGAGCAATTATGAATGCTTTGCAACATCAAACTTAAGCTTAAACTGCCATAACTATGTAAAAAAAAGTTTTAGGTTTTATTATACGAAACTGTTTCGGTAAGCAAGCGCATGCTGGCAATATTTAAAAAGACTAAGCCACCCGGCTGCACCATTTAAGATTTCGTATAGTTTTGGTAGCGATAGAAAACTTTCTTGGAAATACAACCGCCGGATTTCCTGTAAAATTTGACAGATAGCCAAGAAGTGATTAATATCTATCTATGTCTCGTCTATTACATAAATTACAAAGTTGCGACAGATCGTTACGGTGCGGAATAAAGTTTAAGTTAAGGATTTCAACTCTGGCTCTAAAAATGATACTTATAATTTCTGTAGAAAATTCACTGCGAAAATAGTTTTCATCTGATACAAGTCGGTGATTTAACTGCCTGTATATATTTCTAGATGTAGAAGAAGTTGCCCTGGCAAGGTTTTCGTTGAACATTTTGCTGTCAACTTTGGCAATCAAGTCTGCGAACTGGTCTCGCCATTCGTCCAGATTCGACTCTGATAGAGAAAGAACAAAGTCATGGCATAATGCGATTTGATTCCATTATTTGAAAGGGGTAGCATTAATTTGAAGTAGTTTTTTCAAAATGGTTTTGTGCAGTCCAGTATTACTTCTTTTCATTATCGTAGTAATAAAGTCCGCATTTGCTTTTAAACTTTGTATATAAATAGGGGCTATACCTGACTCCACGTATATTGCATAATTAGGAGTCGAATTAGGCAATCGAAATAATCTCTTGAAGAAATGTCTGTGAAGGCTCTCGAAAGCTTCCTGTGGCATGTAACCGAAAACTTGGACTCCGTATGACATGCAAGCATTGACTGTTGCGCTAAATACTCGGTACTTAGACGTTAGGTCAATATTAGGGTTCGAAAAAAACGTCGGCCACATTATATTCAGTGCTAACTTTGCCTCATTACTTTTAACGCTACAATGCTTAGCAAAGCTTAGATTATGAGTCAACCAAACTCCCAAATATTTAAACTCCTGGACCACTTCAATACACTCATTGTTAAGGGACCAGCTTTCTTCTGGTTGTCTCCGCCTTTGCCTTGCCTCAAAAATGACTATTTTCGTTTTTTGAATATTGATCTGAAGACCCCAAGTAAGACAAAATGATTGTAGTCTGTTTATTTGTAATTGAAGTGAACTAGGGTTGTCAGCAAGCATAACTAAATCGTCAGCATATAACAAAACTTTCACTAACATGTTGGCAAAAAGTACTCCACCAGGGAGGAGATCACAAATTTCGTCAATAAACAAGGCGAACAGTAATGAGCTTAGGATATAACCCTGTGGAACACCCGCTGTCGTTTCAAACCAATCTGATAAATCACTACCATCCCATACTCTTCCCTTTGACGATGACATAAAACTGGAATACAGCAATAAAATCTTTCGCGATAAGCCCATACAAGAAAGCTTGTAAATTAAAGCTTGTCTATTAACCTTGTCAAATGCCGCTTTAAAATCCACGAAGAACGTGTACAATTTTTTTTTATTTTCAATAAATTTTCTAGCTATACTAGAAAGGCCAAATATATGGTCCATAGTCGAAAAACCAGGCCGGAAACCAGCTTGGAAAATGTTAAGACGACTGTTGTCATCAACCCATTTTATTAGTCTTTCATACAAAATCGAGGAAAAAATTTTTCGAATTGAATTTAAAATAGAAATACCCCTGTAGTTCCCTGCGTTATTTGCATCACCTTTCTTTAATATAAATCACAGCCTTATTGAAACTACTTGGAACAGTTGCTTCACAGTATAGTTTGTTAAACAACAACACAAGATAATTTTTTAATTCCACAGTACTATTCTTGAAAAATTCTACAGGTATACCATCTATGCCCGGAGCCTCATTATTTTTCATTTTATGAAGGGTTTTTTCAAGTTCGGAAAAAGAAATTGACATATCCAGTTCACTAACTACAACATCAGGCAATGCGTAATTAAAGGTATGAAGGTTCTCATCAGCCGACAAAAGAGTTTTAAAATGAGCTGCTAGTGTCTCTGCTCCTAGAGAACTCTTCAAACCCTGAAACCGGCCGCCAAGTTCACGTACATTATTCCAGAATGATTTGGAATCTTTGCAGTGTTCCAATTGTTTTGCTTGAGTTTGAAGATAATTAGTTTTTTTTGTCAAACACATTTTTTTTAAACTCTTTGTTGACATGGAGGTAGGTATGTTTAAAAAATTGTGAGTTTGTTGATCTAAATAATCTAAGATATACAAATGACAGTTTTCGAAGAACTCTGCACTCCTTATCAAACCATTTGTTTACAGGTATAAATGAGTTAAATTTGTTAATAGCAAAAGGAGATGAAGATTTTATAACTTCAACTATACTTCCACAAATTTCCTCGACTGAGTTTGAAGATTGCTGTAGAAACAAATGCGAATGACGATTTAAGAGTCTTTGATACAGTGGAGTGTTACTGTCAGACCATTTAAGTTTGTTTAAATTCTATGAATTCTGTTGATACATTTCTTTTATAAAACCTGCTTTAATCAATATTGGCATATGTGCCGAGAAATTGGCTACCGCCACTTCAAAGTCTTGGAAGGAATTCAACCAACTCCCTGATATCGCGGCAAAATCAATAACAGACTGGCCCTGGCCACTGACAAATGTGAATTCCCCGCACGCATCCCCCTTAGAGGACCCATTAAGTACGATCATGCCAATTATTTCAAAAAAATCCGTTAGAAGTCTGCCATTGCGGCTAAAAATTTCATCTTTTGATTGTCTAATTTCCTGTAATGCAACTCCTGGTTGTAAAATATGAAGACAAGAATTTTGATATTTACCAATTCTAGCATTTAAATCGCCAATTATCAAAACATTCTCCAATGATGTGTTATTCATAAAATCTACTAAATCACAAAAATCGTTTTGCCAGTTATTGCAATTTATATACAAAGGAATGATGAAATAATTTAAATTGTTGCTTACAATTTGAAAAATAATTTTGTTTTCAATGCTTTTAAATTTAACAAAATGTTCCCCTAAACTTTTCTTAATCCCATATAGTATACCCCCACTGGCTCTCCCATGCAAACTAGTTCTTAGTGCTGGGCTACACATAACTTTAAAGTCTTTAAAATATTTATAAAATTCATGTACATTCTTTTCTTCTACAAAGGTTTCTAAGAGTATTATAATATCAAATTTTTCAATATACTTAAAAAAATCAGGAATTAAAATTTTACTTTTAAGGCCAGTAATATTATAACAACAAATATTTAAATTCTGAAAATTACTTATTAAATGGCAGACGACAGATTTACCCTATTGTTTTGGCTCCCCATTGCGTTGGTATATCTGGCTACCAGATGGCGTTCGCATCGTTTGATGGTCATTAGAGTTTGGCTCACAATCCATTCCCTCGCTGCAGTCAAAGAATTCATAACAACGTTCTCCAAATACTTGCAAAACAAACGTCAGATCGGATGCTGATTTGACAATCAGGCCTCGTGCAATTGTGTAAACAAATAGATGGTTGTTGATTTGCAATTTATCGCCTTTGACAAGAATTTTAACGTTATGGTTTAATTCTAATAACTTGTTTCGGATGGCAAGAAGTGTTTGTCTTTTTTTTCGGTACATAAGTGACTGCTCGCGAAAAATACTTATACCGGAGTCTTTCAGTTTGTGTGCGACGGATATAATTTTGTCGGTAACCTCAGTTGATGTGAGCTCCATGATGACAGTGCCGCGTTGAGCATTGTTGTTGCGAATCAGTCTGGAACTTTTGACTTGTACTTCTTCACCTTCATTTAACATCAGAAGCCCCTTGCAAGTCTGTTTAGCAAATTGGATTGCATCGGTTTCTGAGTCTAAAGGGAGGTGTACAACTATGGATTTTGCATTAGCTTTTCGTGACAAAACTTCCATTTGTGATTCAAGCAGCTCGCATCTTTCAGTCATCATTGATAATTTTTGACTCAGTTGCGTGTTAATCGATTTCAATGAATTAATTTCACTTGTTAGTGCAATAAAATCTGTTTAAAGGTTAGACCACACTAGGCGGAACTGCACTGCAGCGGAACTGCGATTCAAAATAATTTGTATGAAATTTAATGAAGTTCAGTTGCCGCTTAGTGCGATATAGCTCATACAGTTTCATACAAATAATGTTTTGCCGCGTCGTGAAGTGTAGTTCCGCTGCAGTTGTGTGCGGTCTAACCTTTAGTTGCCAGATCTTTTAGTTTTTCGGCAAGAGTATCGTTGAGAATAGTTTTTAAATCAGTAACTGATAGTTTTCCTACTTCCATCGTAAGCGTATTCTTTTTGTTGTAAGTGTTATGTTCGGGTGAAATTTCGCTTATAGCTCGTTTGCGGTTCATTAAATGAAGTCCGTAGTATGTACCGAAAATAGATTTTTTGATGTACAAAAAATATTAATAAGAACTTAATACCTTTATTAATAACTTAAATTCTTTTGGTATTTTCTGTCAGCGTATATAATTTGTGATTTTTGTGTATGTTTTTATTTCAATACATTTTCTTAATTTTAATAAAATTTAAATAAATACGCAAGAGCTTGCTTAAAAGTTACACTTCCACTTTGACAGTTGAAATGTCAAAAACGTGTTCATATCCGGTGCTGAAAGTATAGTCGGCCGGGCGCAAGGGAGAAATAGTGCTTGGCTTTCCGACGAAACTTGGGCAAGGATCGAAGAAAGGAAACACCTTAAAGCTCGAATCGCAGCTACCCAAGCAGCAGGGAGAAACGAGCTTGAGTCTACGTACCGCTTGAAAATGAGGGAAGTTCACCGTAGTGTGCGACGTGATAAGCGTAACTACATCAACGCATTGGCTACAGAAGCAGAAGAAGCCGCTAGTAGGTGTGACAGTAGGACCGTCTACAGAATTACCAAAGAGCTCACTGGTGTCCGGAGCTCTAAACAACACCTGGTTAAAGACACAAACGGATCCCTGCTAATTTCGGATGAGGACCAGCTCATAAGGTGGAGGGAGCACTTTTCTGCGGTTTTAAACCGCGTTTTCGCCAGTGAAGTGAATCCTATTCCCACTGAGCTACCCGAAGTAACAATTTCCCGACCCCCCAGTAAAGAAGAAATTATCACTGCCATCAAAGCACTGAAAAACAACAAAGCGGTTGGACTTGACGGAATTCCTGCAGGGCTCTTAGGAGCAGCCCCAACGACATCGAGCGAGCTACTGCACCCACTTATTAAGAGAGCTTGGGAAACAGAGAGCTTTCCTGAAGAGTGGAAAAAGGAATGATTGTCAAGCTCCCAAAGAAAGGAGATCTCACACAGTGCGAAAACTGGAGAGGAATATGCGTTCTGCCTGCAGCAGCCAAGATAATAGCAAGGATAGTTTTGGACCGAATTAAAGACCACCTCGGAGACATACTCGACGCCGAACAAGCAGGTTTCCGCACTGGATCTTCCTGTGTGGATCACATCAACACCTTGCGGATCATCATCGAACAGTGCGTTGAATATAGATCACCACTTCACCTGCTGTTCATCGATTTTGAAAAGGCGTTCGACAGTGTCAATAGAGAATTTATTTGGCTTGCTTTGCGCAGGAGGGGCATCCCAGATAAATTGATTGCTATTATCAAGGCTACATATGATGGATCCAAGTGCCACGTTTTGCACAAAGGTAGGCTGTCAGAGGAGTTTGAAATCCAAAGTGGAGTTAGGCAAGGCTGTATACTGTCTTCAAAACTGTTCCTGTTGGTGATAAGTGACTCACCTCAAACATCTGGACTACGCGGACGACGTATGCTTACTCTCTCATAGGATCATGGATCGCCATCAAATGACAACAAGGGTGGAGAGAGAAGCAGAAATCGTAGGGCTTAAGATCAACTCGGCAAAAACTAAAAGGATCAGCCTTGGAACTTCCTCATCAATCCAAGTAAATATTTCTGGACAACCGGTAGAGATGGTAGAGGATTTCCAATAATTTGGGAGTATTGTCTCTACGGGTGGCGGAACTGAACTGGACGTAAACAGCCGAATCAGAAAAGCAAAGGCTGCGTTGGGAATGCTGTCCAAAATATGGAGAAACAACTCTTTTAGCTTAAAGACCAAGTTACGACTGTTCCGCTCCAATGTTGAATCCGTTCTGATTTACGGCTGCAGCACTTGGAAATTCACTGACACTGTCACTAGAATGCTGCAAACCTTCGTTAATAGATGTCTACGAAACATCTTGAGGATTTTCTGGCCCAACCGTATCTCCAATGCCGAACTTCATGCGAGAACGGGTCAGGAGCCCATAGACTCCATTATACGAAGAAGAAAGTGGCAGTGGATTGGCAATACGCTTCGAAAAGGCGATCGGTGCATTGCATCTCAAGCAATGCAGTGGAACCCGCTCACACAGGAGGGAAGACAAGTGGGCCGGCCTAGAAGTACATGGCGAAGAACGGTCGAACAGGAATCGGCACAACTGGGGAAAAGTTGGAGAGAGCTGAAATATATTTCAAGAAATCGTACACGATGGCGCGTAGGTGTAGTGGAGGCCCTATGTCCCGTAAGGGAAACATCACGGACGTAATAAGTCCGAGGAACTAAGTAAGTAAGTAAGTATCTATAGAAATTGGACTTGTCCGATTGTGATAAGTTCTTCTTACCAATTTCATTGTGTACGGTCAATATAGATAGCAAAGCTGTGTGTGGGGTGATTGCTTGTTCAAGGTCCTTGAGATCTATTATTCCATTGCTAGTTCAGGACAGTTCTTGCTGCATGTCTATTAAAAATTAGATAACTTAAATCCGGTTCGAAGACTGGCTCATTGTGTCTTACATATCTACTTTAGTCAGTCCGTCAAATAATTCATGAGGTTCATAAATTGACCTCTATGTTAAAATCGAAAAGTCTTACCTTGCAAAGTATCACTCTGTCCTTTTGGCACTCTCGTTGCATTTCAACACGGAACGCACCTTTTGGACCTCGCACTCTAACAGTCAGTTGGCCAGCTCAGGCTCCTCTTGTGTCACAAATGAAGCGAGACTGGAAAGTGGCCAGCACCCCATGTTCAATAACAGGTCCATAAACTCGATCCTAAGACAAATTTATATTCAATAACTAGAATCATAAGATAAATATGATAAATCGCACCTTGCAAGCATCTGGAGTTGCAACAACCTTTAAGCCAAACGGGGATCCAGGAACATGTTGTCCACCATACTTAATGGAAAGTAAATGCCTTCCAGGATCCTGAGGCTTGATATTTAATGTGAACGTGCGTTGCATCACCACGATCATATAGCTCACAGTAGGCAACTTTTCGTGGACCAGCACAAGGGGCAATCAATTGTCCAGGACCAGCTCACCTAGTATATATCCATTATTTAAAATCTTTTCCTAAACTCCATGACGAAGACCTTCACCAGATGCTATAACCTTGGAAGTATCCATGGAAAAGCCAACTGCTACAGTATGTAAGAGGGCAGCCCATCACATTTTTTCATTCCACTTGACCGACAGGGTCAACGAACCGGAGGGAGATATTTGTGGAGTATACGAGGCCAACCAAATGTTTTCATTGGGTCTTGGGTGGGCCAGTCTTACCGGAACAGATGTGTGTTATCTTGGTGGACATTTATTCCTCATTCGCGTCTGTGGTGTGTGATATAGACCAAGGTACTGGAGTACCGCTCAGTTCTTCCCGCTAGACGAGGAATGTCTGCATTCATTTGTGGTCGAGATTCCAAAGAGCTAAGACCATCTTTTTTTTCTCACATGCTCCTTTCCTTGTAACTCCATTGCCTCCTAAATTTTTTTCTTGAAATACCCAAGTGTGAAAGTTCAAGTAGGTATATGAAAAAAAAAACTATAATTTTGTATCCATGAATGTAAAAAAAAGACCTCTTACCTGATCTGGAAGGTCATATGTTCCATGACCATTTACTGATCCACTTATCGATTTATCAAGTGTCCTTGATTTTTTTATCCTAAAAATAGCATTCAATTGATTTGCTATACATTTAATAAAATTAATGTATGCAAGTTAGCTAGACTGCAAAATGCCTGCAAACTAAAATTAACCAAAATGTATGATGTTAAATCTAAATACTTCAGTCTTGCAGATAAGCAAATTGCAGGCGATGATGCATAACTACACCATTTAAAACAAGTCGACGCAGGTGAGGACAATTCAATTGGAAGTCTACGGGTTCCTTTTTTAATTTGGTTCGGGCCGCTGTAGATGTGCACTGAAACCAAACTACAGCGAACGAAGACTTTCTCCGTATCCTCCGTTATTTGGGGAAAACTTCATTTTATGTACCACTCATTTCGTGAAATATTCTTGTTGGATCTCTGCAGTAAATATTTCATTTTCAGTGCATTTTTACACTGCTGGCACATCACAGGGCACACCAATAACAAATAGCCCGAGTTGACAGTTTTTTTGTGAAGAAGGTTAACGGAGAATTGAATTATTTTCAATTATTATTTTCGATAGGTAACAAGATAATTTGAAAATAAAATTCACTTTCCCTGTGTCGTATCAAACAGCTCACAAAAAAAAAAAAGAAAACACGGACGGATGCTGGTACACCTGTGTTTTGTGCTATGACACAAAACGGGAGATGTTTACTGTGGGAAGACTGGCTTTGAGATGGAAATAAATAAGTTACTTTCAATGATTTGAATTGAACGTTGGCATCGCTACATAATCAGATGCTTACATTTTTTTGAATTCACTTACAGAATATAATTTAATGTAATATTTCGTGTTATTTCGGGGCAGTTTGTAGCTATTTGTGCATTTTCAGGACAATCCAGCGTATGAAGCCAGCAAAGAATGCTTATTATTATGAGCCGGCACACTTGTTTCAGCCAGCCGCAGTTGAAATAGATCGCACATAAGGGCCAAGCTCCAAAGATTAGTTTGCATTAAGTTTTTTACAAATTTTTTTTTTGGAAAATACATTTATTAAACAAAATATTTTCTACTTCCACACACTACACTACAAAGCCAAACGAGGACCAGGCCAGCAAAATGTCAAAAATAGACAACTGGCTTATCCCAGAAACGTCAGTGGCTAAAAAAAACACAACAGACAAAAAAAAACTCTCCGTAGAGCTCTTTACCAAATGGCAATATATGGCTGTCTTATTCATTTTACTTTGTGGGGAATGTCATAACAAAAAAGTCAAAGAAAAAAAATTGTGTAAAATTATTTCAATAAAAACAAAAATACTTTTAAATCTTGTGAAATCTTTAGATATTTCTTTAAATTTATTTATTTTATATTTATCCACTTTATCACTTTTCTTTTATCAACACAGAACTTCATTAAAATTTAATATCAAGCTTTTGTTTTTTTTCTCAATTTCCTTTTGTTTGACATTATCCACAAAGTGCTGTTTGTAACTTTTGAGTTTGACAGATTCGCAAAGAGATCTATCCTTTGAGTATATATAATATGGAGTGCTCGTTTAAATTCCAAAAAAATCTATGCAGTAATTCCATTTTCAATATAGAGAGGGTTTTTACAACAACACCGTCATAGCTGCATCTGTCAAAATACCCTCTCTATATCACGCCCCCTATCACAGGCTCAAGTACTACAATGCATTAGGGATAGGAACGAGCACTCCATATTATATATACTCAAAGAATCTATCAAGGGAAACAAACAGCGTTGCCACAATGTTACAAATGTAACAAAAGTGTTACACTATATTTAAATTTTGTTTCGTTGTTACAATTGGGGTATTCAAACCCAAAGAAAGCCTATAAACCATAGACACGGGACAAATAATTTGCAAACCATAGAATTTGATCTCACAAATTTGAAGCGAGAAGCGTAGAAATTAAAACGAGCCGAAATCTTGGCACCCATATCTTAAAGCTCCAACTTGATCGCTCAATTTGGCATAAAGCCTAGAACATACTTGTGAACCATCTCGTGAACCCATACAAATTTCGTTTTTTTGTTTTTGTGGAGAACAAAGTGGAGTTTTCGTTCACGAGCAATTCACGAGCAAAATGTACGTGAACCCTTGGTGAAGCTTTGACAGTTGGATAAAAGAAAAAGAAAATGTGTAATGTTTCATTTTGTGCGCATTCCTCATTTATTTTCAGTTTGTTCTTTCCGTAGCGCTCTTTTAGAATGTGAAACAAAAAAATGCAACAATAGATTCTTTCATAATGAATTTACACAGCAAAGTTTTATTTTGCGGTAGGCATTTGATGCATTGAAGTTTCAAACGTCAATCGTTCACAAGCGCATTCACAAGTGTGTACCAGTGATAAATGTCAAAAGTTCACTTTCTCCACAGGCGAATGATCACTTCACGGGGAAGTATGTACTACGCTTAATAAACACTGCAAGAAATGTATTCATCAGTTAAAAACTAAAGTTAAAAAAGTAAGTGGTAACGCTGATACATTGATTTAGATGTTTTTTCTTTAATTTTTTTTTGTAATGAACTGTCAAAATTAGAAAGAGAAAAGACGGAGATAAATCTGCGAAAAGCCGAATACGTTCAAAAACCTATATGGATACGAACCTATCTAGGCTAGGTTTCCGAATGGGGTCAATGGCCGCATTCGGAAACCTAAGCGATAGCCTATCTAAGATAGGTTCGTATCCATATAGGTTTTCGGACGTATTGGTTGTTTTTGACATTTCGCATGGGGATACAAACGTATACCAAAATTTTTCGGATAGGTTGGATAGTCCCGATCTACATTGCCCGATTTTTCCACGAAGATTTTTCCAGAAATCGTGTGAAATGTACACACAGAACGATTTTTTCCATAAGATTTTTTCCTTGTCTTCTTCATTTTTTTATTGCTCTGCTCTTCATGTTTCATTGAGATTCACTCACACCATCAAACGAACGACACACTGACACCGAACACACACAAACAAGTGGAAAGAAGGTGAAAGGGAACATTAACAGATTGGAAAAATCGTTCGAGTTTTCTGGTACAAACGATTTGATCCCTACCCTTCACTTTTCACCCGCTTCACCAACGATCAAAAGATCGGCACTGGAAAAATCGTTCATGGAGACCAAGACATTAGGGTCGGATTTTTGTCACGTGAGTTGAGGGCCCCATTTGAAGTTGAGTTGATATGATGTTGAGATTACATTTAATGAAATGGCAACAATATATTTATTTTACACAAAAACAGTTCAAATTTAATGAATTTTAGTACATAGTTCACATAGCTATCAAAACAAATAAATAATTTTACTCGCACATGTGCAAAAACACTATGGTGAACACATCCTTAAGACCGACTCTTCGACCCAGGCCAGGACCCATGTTCTGTAACTCAGACGATAACTTTTGGCATCGTTAAAAAATGAAACGAATCATTCCCCACTTTTCGCTTCTGGAAAGAATCGAGTTTCTGTAACTCAATGCGATAAGTTCAACTTGGGTTTTTTTTACTGGAATTTCCATTGGAAGGCGATAAGTCGATGTCATTTTGACGTTTCAAAATTAAAAACCAAAACAATCAAAAGTAATTTATTTGTTTTTCTTTCCGCAGAGAAAAATACAATTTCTATGCAAGGAATCACCCTTAACTTAAGTACCAAACACGAATTACTTAAGTGCAACTTTCTCAGTCAAGTGTGCAATGCGAAAATTGGCATTCTGTATCCTCTATTTCGTACTTAACAGCCCTATTCTGCTGTTCTGAGGGTCATAGAGGTCACAATTTTTTGTGAGTTTGTTGTATAAATGAAAACTCACAAAAACAACGTGAGTTGTGATATGCCAATAAGCAGATTTTTTTAAGTGCCAATACTGTTACTGTGAAACTGTGTAGTTCCGCTGGAGTTGTGTGCGGTCTAACCTTTAATGACACGTAAGTGCGTACTTGAATGCCACTTCTGTGACTATGAAACTGGCTCTTAATCACACACAGATGATGAAAAAATATTGTAAAAAAATTGAAAGGGATTCGACACAAATTGTCTAGTGTGAAAAAAATAAAATTTATTTTGAGGATATAAGTGGATTTGCCCTAAAATTGTATAATCGAAGACATCCCTGTATCCTAAAAATGTGTTCGTTTAACCTCGATTTTTGGTTTAAGTATTGAATACAATACAGTGCCATCTTTCTTAATTTCAACATCTTTTTGAACACAAATAAGTGTTGACATAAACCAACGCATTTGAATAAAATTAAAATTATAAATGTCTCCACCGTTAGATTTTTGAATTTTGGCAGTGGTGGAGCGAGCTTTATATGAAATGACTTGAGCAAAATAGGGTTTTGACCTGTAAAAACCAAACCTGTGGGAGTAGAAAAACAAAACTTGCTATATTTCCAAATAAACTTATTCTACGTCTTATTACAATTTTATGTTTTTTCTTAATGCTGAGTGTAGAAAGTCTCCACCTTTTTGCAACTTTGACACTAAATTTCAAGGTCAAATCATGGTGCCCCAAATTTAATATTGGAACACTAAATTAGCCCCAAAATAGGCCTTAATTCCTGCATCATTAGATTTTTGAATTTCCGTTTTGGTGTTCCCAGCTTGCCGTCAAGCTGGGAACACCACAAGTTTAGGGGTGAAGGGATTTTGGGGCTCACTGGAGTTCGGAGCCCTAAATTGGCCCCAAATTAGCACCTAATTCCTGCATTATTACTTTTTTGAAATTTTGCACTGGGAGGTGTGGTGTTCCCAGCATGACGTCAAGCACAACACCAAAAGTTGGGGCTGAAGGGATTTTGGGGCTCACTGGGGATTGGAGCACTAAATTAGCCCCAAATAAGCCCCTTATTCCTGCATCATTAGATTTTCAAAATTCCGTTGTGGTGTTCCCAGCTTGACGCACCTCCCAAATTTAATATTGGAGCACTAAATTAGACCCAAAATAGGCCTTTATTCCTGCATCATTAGATGTTTGAATTTTCGTTGTGGTGTTCCCAGCTTGACGTCAAGCTGGTAACACCACAACGAAAATTCAAAAATCTAATGATGCAGGAATAAAGGCCTATTTTGGGTCTAATTTAGTGCTCCAATATTAAATTTGGGAGGTGCGTCAAGCTGGGAACACCACAACGGAATTTTGAAAATCTAATGATGCAGGAATAAGGGGCTTATTTGGGGCTAATTTAGTGCTCCAATCCCCAGTGAGCCCCAAAATCCCTTCAGCCCCAACTTTTGGTGTTGTGCTTGACGTCATGCTGGGAACACCACACCTCCCAGTGCAAAATTTCAAAAAAGTAATAATGCAGGAATTAGGTGCTAATTTGGGGCCAATTTAGGGCTCCGAACTCCAGTGAGCCCCAAAATCCCTTCACCCCTAAACTTGTGGTGTTCCCAGCTTGACGGCAAGCTGGGAACACCAAAACGGAAATTCAAAAATCTAATGATGCAGGAATTAAGGCCTATTTTGGGGCTAATTTAGTGTTCCAATATTAAATTTGGGGCACCATGATTTGACCTTGAAATTTAGTGTCAAAGTTGCAAAAAGGTGGAGACTTTCTACACTCAGCATTAAGAAAAAACATAAAATTGTAATAAGACGTAGAATAAGTTTATTTGGAAATATAGCAAGTTTTGTTTTTCTACTCCCACAGGTTTGGTTTTTACAGGTCAAAACCCTATTTTGCTCAAGTCATTTCATATAAAGCTCGCTCCACCACTGCCAAAATTCAAAAATCTAACGGTGGAGACATTTATAATTTTAATTTTATTCAAATGCGTTGGTTTATGTCAACACTTATTTGTGTTCAAAAAGATGTTGAAATTAAGAAAGATGGCACTGTATTGTATTCAATACTTAAACCAAAAATCGAGGTTAAACGAACACATTTTTAGGATACAGGGATGTCTTCGATTATACAATTTTAGGGCAAATCCACTTATATCCTCAAAATAAATTTTATTTTTTTCACACTAGACAATTTGTGTCGAATCCCTTTCAATTTTTTTACAATATTTTTTCATCATCTGTGTGTGATTAAGAGCCAGTTTCATAGTCACAGAAGTGGCATTCAAGTACGCACTTACGTGTCATTAAAGGTTAGACCGCACACAACTCCAGCGGAACTACACAGTTTCACAGTAACAGTATTGGCACTTAAAAAAATCTGCTTATTGGCATATCACAACTCACGTTGTTTTTGTGAGTTTTCATTTATACAACAAACTCACAAAAAATTGTGACCTCTATGACCCTCAGAACAGCAGAATAGGGCTGTTAAGTACGAAATAGAGGATACAGAATGCCAATTTTCGCATTGCACACTTGACTGAGAAAGTTGCACTTAAGTAATTCGTGTTTGGTACTTAAGTTAAGGGTGATTCCTTGCATAGAAATTGTATTTTTCTCTGCGGAAAGAAAAACAAATAAATTACTTTTGATTGTTTTGGTTTTTAATTTTGAAACGTCAAAATGACATCGACTTATCGCCTTCCAATGGAAATTCCAGTAAAAAAAACCCAAGTTGAACTTATCGCATTGAGTTACAGAAACTCGATTCTTTCCAGAAGCGAAAAGTGGGGAATGATTCGTTTCATTTTTTAACGATGCCAAAAGTTATCGTCTGAGTTACAGAACATGGGTCCTGGCCTGGGTCGAAGAGTCGGTCTTAAGGATGTGTTCACCATAGTGTTTTTGCACATGTGCGAGTAAAATTATTTATTTGTTTTGATAGCTATGTGAACTATGTACTAAAATTCATTAAATTTGAACTGTTTTTGTGTAAAATAAATATATTGTTGCCATTTCATTAAATGTAATCTCAACATCATATCAACTCAACTTCAAATGGGGCCCTCAACTCACGTGACAAAAATCCGACCCTAATGTCTTGGTCTACATGAACGATTTTTCCAGTGCCGATCTTTTGATCGTTGGTGAAGCGGGTGAAAAGTGAAGGGTAGGGATCAAATCGTTTGTACCAGAAAACTCGAACGATTTTTCCAATCTGTTAATGTTCCCTTTCACCTTCTTTCCACTTGTTTGTGTGTGTTCGGTGTCAGTGTGTCGTTCGTTTGATGGTGTGAGTGAATCTCAATGAAACATGAAGAGCAGAGCAATAAAAAAATGAAGAAGACAAGGAAAAAATCTTATGGAAAAAATCGTTCTGTGTGTACATTTCACACGATTTCTGGAAAAATCTTCGTGGAAAAATCGGGCAATGTAGATCGGGACTATCCAACCTATCCGAAAAATGTTGGTATACGTTTGTATCCCCATGCGAAATGTCAAAAACAACCAATACGTCCGAAAACCTATATGGATACGAACCTATCTTAGATAGGCTATCGCTTAGGTTTCCGAATGCGGCCATTGACCCCATTCGGAAACCTAGCCTAGATAGGTTCGTATCCATATAGGTTTTTGAACGTATTCGGCTTTTCGCAGATTTATCTCCGTCTTTTCTCTTTCTAATTTTGACAGTTCATTACAAAAAAAAATTAAAGAAAAAACATCTAAATCAATGTATCAGCGTTACCACTTACTTTTTTAACTTTAGTTTTTAACTGATGAATACATTTCTTGCAGTGTTTATTAAGCGTAGTACATACTTCCCCGTGAAGTGATCATTCGCCTGTGGAGAAAGTGAACTTTTGACATTTATCACTGGTACACACTTGTGAATGCGCTTGTGAACGATTGACGTTTGAAACTTCAATGCATCAAATGCCTACCGCAAAATAAAACTTTGCTGTGTAAATTCATTATGAAAGAATCTATTGTTGCATTTTTTTGTTTCACATTCTAAAAGAGCGCTACGGAAAGAACAAACTGAAAATAAATGAGGAATGCGCACAAAATGAAACATTACACATTTTCTTTTTCTTTTATCCAACTGGAGCACTAAATTAGACCCAAAATAGGCCTTTATTCCTGCATCATTAGATTTTTGAATTTTCGTTGTGGTGTTCCCAGCTTGACGTCAAGCTGGGAACACCACAAGTTTCGGGGTGAAGGGATTTTGGGGCTCACTGGGGATTGGAGCCCTAAATTAGCCCCAAATGAGCCCCTAATTCCTGCATCATTACTTTTTTGAAATTTTGCGTTGGGAGGTGTGGTGTTCCCAGCTTGACGTCAAGCTGGGAACACCACAAGTTTGGGGGTGAAGGGATTTTAGGGCTCACTGGGGATTGGAGCACTAAATTAGCCCCAAATAAGCCCGTAATTCCTGCATCATTAGATTTTCAAAATTCCGTTGTGGTGTTCCCAGCTTGACGCACCTAGGTCTTATGCGAATTTCGTATGATTTTCTCTTGAAATTCTTATAAGACATACATAAACCATGCTGAAACTTCTTAAATATTTGTTCTAATCCGGTGATTTAAACGGCTCTGAGTCTTAAATACTACAATGCAAGTATCTGGAATCCCAGTTTTGTGTTTTAAAAAATTATTTAAATATAAATCCATCTAAATGAATTCTTAAGGAATAAATATTTTTAACTTACCTGTCACTATGTGGGAAACCTTAATTTTTGTATATTATATCCTACTCTAATATAAATAGCAAATTCAATTTTGTAAAAAAATTTTTTTAGTAGGTACGCATATTTTGTTAACATTGCACTGCATAGTTTGTAAGTATCACTCATTTCTCATTTTGAGCCTCTCTCCTATTTATACTTTTATTTTGTTGGTACTTTCTCTGGATATCATTTTTTTGTTTAGTATTTCATATGTTTTTGTTAGTTGTATAACATCGCTGGATTTTAATTCTCTTTTATTGGTAACGATTTTACATTGAGTTAAAAGATAGATGTTACTAACATAATCCCAATGTTATACAGTTTGAGAAACTAGCGTGTAGTTCTCTTGAGCTTTATGTGCTTAATAAGAATTATATAAACTAAATCTGAGCAAAATTAGAGTAAGAGTGAAATGTTAAAGAAATGTTAGAAAAGGTAGTTGTATAGAATACTGCATATTTTTGGGCTGTACGGATGCTGGAGAGGGGACTGAGATATGGTAATAACTAATGACATCTCACTGGACATCAACAATACGCTGCAAAAACATAGGCACAGATTTGATTTTTATGAAAAAGATACAAAAAAATAAATAATTAAATTTTGTTTACATATAAAAAAAAAATATTATATTTATATAAAAAAAAAAAATTAAATGAATACAAAAAAAAAAAGACTTGCAAAGTTTCTCAGCGAGTTTCGAACCGGAGTTGGAGGGATTGGATCTGGCGAGCCTACCCATTATGCTAACGAACGGCTTGGAAAATGTTGGCCGAAAGATATAGTCAAGTCAAACTAAACCTAACAAACAAAAATTTGGTTCAAGGACACAGCTAATTCATTTATTGAGAGTCGTTTCGAAGTAAATTTTAGAGAGTGAATGGAAAATTACCACTAACACTTTAGAAGATGCTTGCTAGAATTATAAATTTTTCTGGATTCTTTGACCAAAGGATTTGGGAGTTTTCACATCTATTTAAAAAAAAAAATCAAAATGATTTTTAAGTTAAATTGCGAATTTTTTTGGTTAAAAATTCATCCTAGGAGGGTTAAACGGAAGCTTTGCTCGTCGTCCATGATGGTTTGGTGAGAAATTATGTGTGAAAATCCATGAGCTTAGTTCCAAGACTATAAATACTCCTGCTTAAACATGATTGCTATCTTTTGGTATATTTTTTTTCGGACGGTCAATATCGAGCGCTTGAGCCCCGAAGCTAACAAAGAAAAAATCAAGATTTTTTTACTGGCGTGTATATTAAAAAAAATCTACTTAGTGATAAGCAATTTTTTTTCTAATTAAAACAAATAAAAGAACTAAATTTTTAATTAAACATAAAAATAATACAAGCAAAAGACATATACGAGTAAAGGTAAGGGTGAAATGTGTTTTCTTTAGAAATTTGTTTTGTTGCCAAGTGCTAAAGCGGAATTTCTTGCTTTTAGTTTCCGAGGGCTGAAAAGCCACGCTATAGCCCACGCGAAAAACTCATAGTAATCGCTAAGGGGCTCAAATTCACGTCATCTTACCAGAAGTCCAACAACAACAAAAAAAAAAAAAATAATCAGAAAAAGACACCAAAAGATACCTAAAGACAACAAGAGACAACAAAAGACACCAAAAGATTCCAAACACACCAAGAGACAACACACCAGAGTCACCAAGTCACCAAAAGACGTCCTAAATCATTGGATCAACAAAACCAATCCTAAAATTCCTGACCAGGAATCATACTGGTCATCAATTTTCCATCACCAGCTATACATCACCACACCGAAAACGATAGCCTATGTCATCTATAAAACGAAATCAACCTCCATCCTTTCAACAGTTCAATTCATATCTAATAAAAACGAAGCCCCAACATATGCATATGTCAACATACGCTACCGAGAAGAGATTCTTCATATTCAATTTTCCATCACCAGCTATACATCACCACACTGAAAACGATAACATCGCCTATAATCATCTAAAACGAAACCTACAACATCCACCCTATCACCGGTTCAATTAAAATTTTTTTTTTCTCCTAAACTTAAAAGCTAAGTATTCATTTTTTTATTATAATTTTTTTATTGCATATAAGCCTAAATTCAAAAAAAAAAAAAAAAAGAACTATACAAAGTAGTTCGTTCAAATTTTCCTAGAAAAAAAATTAAAACTTTTCTTTATTTTTTCCCTTTAAATATAGTTAAGCTTCATATTTAAGAATCAACATCTTCGACAACTTAAAATGCCCTCGATGCTGTGCACACCATCAGGATGAGAATAATAAGATCAAGACATAATCAGCGTACAAATAAATTAATAACCAAACAATACTTGCAAGAATTATATTTTTGGGGTAAGTGATTTTGTTATATTTTGTTTATATATTTTGAACGAACGATTTTATAAAAAAAAATACATAAATTCATCATTTTTTTTCTTGAAACAACAAATTGTTATATTCTTTCGTATACTCTTTCGTATACTGTTATATATATTTGTTTCTTGCGTAACTATACCAAATTAGATAATTTAAATAGCAAAAGAATTCCTACTATTACAAAAAAAATATACAGTGAGTCTTGATAATTGCAACTATTGTTGGCAGATAAGAAAAAAATAATTCTATTATAATTTTTTTTTTTTTGATTCGATATTTCATTACAATAATTAATATTGTTAGTTTAGCTAGGTAATAAAATAACACTTACAGTTATAGCTATATTTTGTTTGGGTTTTATAATAATAAAAAAAACAGGAAAGCTATATATGTACAATATTTTCAATTGTTGAATCCATAATTTTAAGTTTCAGAAAACTATTATTGATTTATTCGTTTTGATTTGAATTTTTTTATATATATTGATTTCATTTTTTTTTTTAATTTATAGTTTGTTTTTAAAGAAAGGAAAACTTAAACAATAGAAGTTTGTTTTTATATCTGAATTTGTTTATACTTCAAATTTTTGGTAGGGTTACCATTTAATTTGTATATATTACTAGATTACAAATTGAATATTTTTCTTAATATATTCATATCACTCTTCCTTTAAATAAAATTATATTTGAATTATTTTGTTTTGAAAATTGAAAAAGCCGAATTTTTCTTTTAATGAGTTTCCTTAAATTGGTTTCGCTTTTAAGCATTGATTTTTTTTTGACATCCACTCAGGTCAATAAAATATACTTTTGTATCTCCCAACTGAAAGATTTTGATGGTTGATCAGAGTTCTTATTTGTTTGAAACGTTGTTTTAAATAATCATGAATATGGTTTAAGTTTTGTTAAATAAGTGGATGTGGCTCTGCCAGGAATAGCCAAATATACATACGACGAAGCCGATCCGATGAAAGTATAGAAAAAAATTATGTTTTTCATGTACTTTTGGGATTACTATAAAAATGGAGGACATAGAAACCAGGTTGTGTCAGTTGATACAGGGGTTGGATAACTCCTCATAGGCCTATAATATCTAAGGTCTCCTCACTCAAACAATAGGATAAGGGTCTTTTCTGTTAGGACAAACAGGCTTCGCGATTTTTGTACGATTTTTTTAAGGCATGTTAAATACGTAACGGCCGTCCAGGTTCTTGATCGCAAGAACCCCCCCTTCCGACGAGCTAGTCTTTGGCCATGCAAGCATGCCAAGCAGTCAGGTCCTGGACACCCATCCACTTTTACTATCAGGACTGTCTCAGAGTTCCTGTAAGCTCTTAGACGGAATGGTAGTATGAAGAGTGGATAGTTATATAAGAGGCTAATGTGTTACCTAATCATTAGTTCATCTCTTACTTGAATTACATCTCGAGGCGTACGGTACAGGTGGCGCCCAACGTGGGGCCCGATTTAGTCCTTTTAGTACAGCTTTTAAGTTGTACTACAATATCCTTTTTATTCTTAGGTTAGTTGCTGTTGAACAGGAATTTATGATTAGTTTATATGGTAATATTTTTTTTTACTTTCTTTCTTTATATAGTATTCTGAATTTCATTTGGAATTGGTGAGCATGACCAGTAGTTGGGTGGTATCCTCAGCTAGTCTGCTGCGTGCATCCTTATTATCCTTTTGGTTAAATTAACTCCATTGTGGTTGTTAAATTTCTCAGACTGACTAGTGATCCGATAACCAGTAATTGGGTGAGAACCTCATTTAGTCTGTTGTGTCGATCCTTCTTTTTCTGAGCATTTAATTTTTTTTAGTTTAACTTTTTATATTTCATAATCAATTATATTTCAATTAACTTTTGGCCATAGATACTTGCCTGTTGAGTCTATCCAATAACTTCTGTTTCTTGATATTATAATGATTTAAAAATTCATTCAATATTTTCTTGATTTTTATAAAAAATTTTTTGTGTACAAAACTTTTATTTTTCGACCGATGGCATGGCTGGGAGCCTATACAGTTCACTGCGAAAGATAGTTTTGTATACTATTCAATATTTAGATTATAGATTAGCCATATTTGACTTGGAATTTTTCGGTTCAGCTGCAGCACCTTATTAAGAATATTTTTGGTCAGAAAAGACGCCTTAACATTAGTGAGTGAGTTATATATACAAAAGTCGTTTTCGTCGTTTGTTTTGGTTGTATTCTGATCTCAGGGTCACATCCACCTAAATTATGATTGATAAGTGAAAACAAAAGTATATCTTCTTTTGTGAATACTTCTTTTTGAAAGTTTGGGTTAAAAAGTTTTTTTTTTCTCGAAAACTTTTGGTTTAAATTTTTTTTAATAATTTCTTTGAAGTTATTTTCATTATAGGTTTTGCCTTTTAAAGTTGATAATTCATTTTTTTTATTAGTTTTTTTTTTAAGATTTCTTTAGTATTAGTTTCCATTTTTTTCTGAAACTAGTTTTTCCTTTAATTTTTTTTTTACAATTTTTTCAAATTTCTTGTTTTTGATTCTTGGAAACATACTGAATTAGTTTTAGTTTTATTCTTTTTAGAGTCAATTTTAAGAAGAAACTTAAATTTTGTTTACATTCCAAATTTCTTTTGGTTGATTTAGTTATTAAATTTCATAATAAGAAGATGAAGAAATTTAAATATCAAAATATTGAAATTACTTTTGTTTTAAGTGGAGTGAATGAATAAAATTATACTAAAAAGTACAAGTGACCTCAACTCCAGAAATAATTGTGTTTCGCCCAAGGTATAACAGTGGGCTCTTCAGTCAGTCTTTTATACCCTACTAAGGGGCCAGTTATAACTATCATTGAAAACCATCATTGAAAAAGTAAGCTGTTGATTTTGAGTACCTTCGAAAGTTTAATCATTGAATATTTTAATGCAGAAATATAGCTTACGACTTCAAAATTATTTCTCCTCCAAAAAAAAATTCATTTAGACCCATATCTTCCCCATAACGTAACTTTTAATTTTTTCAATGATCTTTGGTAAGGTAGTTCATCATTGAAAAATTAAAAGTCATTTTATGAGAAAAGTTATGCCAAATTGAATTTCGTTTTACACAGAAATAATTATTATATCATTTAGCTTTACTTTGGCTACAAAATAATCTTTTGTTTTTTCTTCAAAATCTCTTAAAATTGACAATTCATATTTTCAATGATGGTTTTCAATGAAAGCTATAACTGGCCCCTAAGACACAAATGTTGGTCGATGTTTACCGACTCTTATAAAAATCACAGGAAAAAGATACTGTGAATTTTATTATTCAAGGGGAATTTGTTTAAATTCGTGGAGTTGAGGTCACTTGTACTTTTTAGTTGAATTTTTTTCATTCACTCCACTTAAAACAAAAGTAATTTCAATATTTTAATATTTAAATATTTAAATTTCTTCATCTTCTTATTATAAGCAACCTGACCACGGGTATTTATTTTCTTCAACTTAAGTTCTTAGGGTACGTTGTTAGCGATGGTTGTTTAAAAACCGATCAAGACAAAGTCACAGCTGTAAGAGACTTCCCTGTTCCGACTACTCAGCGCCAAGTGCGAAGATTTTTAGGTATGTCAGGGTGGTATAGGAGATTTATTCGTGATTATGCCACTCTGGCTAACAAATAACAAATACACTTAAAAAAGGGGTGAAGTTTGAATTTAATGATGAGGCAGTGTTAGCTTTTAATACTATAAAAGATATGTTGACGACAGCACCCGTTCTGGTTAACCCTGATTTCTCAAAGCCATTTAGAATACTATGTGACGCATCTGATTCAGGAATTGAATGTATTTTGTGTCAATTGGATGAAGAAGAAATAGAGCTTCCAATCTATTATTACTCCCACAAACTAAATGGTGCACAGAGAAATTATAGTCTAACAGAACGGGAATGTTTAGTCGCTGTGATGGGAGTAGAAAAATTCCGCCCATACGTAGAGGGATATAGATTTTAAATTATTACGGACCATGCCAGTGGTTGATGGGACAACAGAATCTGAGTGGACGATTGGCCCGGTGGAGCTTTAAACTCCAAGGGTATGACTTTGAAATTGAACATCGCGAAGGTTCTTTACATGTGGTGCCTGATGCTCTTTCCAGAGTTCATGCATCAGATGCAGTTAGCCGTGATTCCATTTCAATCGAAGACCCTACCGATGTGTTGCACATTGATCTTAAGGATCCTGCTTTTCAGTCGGATGAATATCTTAAGATCATTGACAACATCGAAAAGCAAAAACATCAGCTACCTGACCTTCTTGTCTCGGACGGTTTCGTGTATAAGAAGGTCAGTCATTGTACAGGAAATCCTCTGGAGGACGATTTGATATAGAAGTTGTGGGTTCCATGGTACTCACTAGTCGACTCATTTCTCTAACCCACCAACCGGTTAAAGCTTCACATGGGGGAATTGCGAAAACTATCTACCGACTGAGACAAAGATTTTACTGGCGGAATATGGCAACCCAAGTTAAGACTTTTATAGGAAGTTGCGAAACGTATAAGACATCAAAAGCATCAAATCAAATCCTTCGTGGGCAAATGGGTTTTTACATTGAGTTAAAAGATAGATGTTACTAACATAATCCCAATGTTATACAGTTTGAGAAACTAGCGTGTAGTTCTCTTGAGCTTTATGTGCTTAATAAGAATTATATAAACTAAATCTGAGTAAAATTAGAGTAAGAGTGAAATGTTAAAGAAATGTTAGAAAAGGTAGTTGTATAGAATACTGCATATTTTTGGGCTGAACGGATGCTGGAGAGGGGACTGAGATATGGTAATAACTAATGACATCTCACAGGACATCAACAATACGCTGCAAAAACATAGGCACAGATTTGATTTTTATGAAAAAGATACAAAAAAATAATTAATTAAATTTTTTTTACATATAAAAAAAAAAAATATTATATTTATATAAAAAAAAAAAACTAAATGAATACACAAAAAAAAAAAGACTTGCAAAGTTTCTCAGCGAGTTTCGAACCGGAGTTGGAGGGATTGGATCTGGCGAGCCTACCCATTATGCTAACGAACGGCTTGGAAAATGTTGGCCGAAAGATATAGTCAAGTCAAACTAAACCTAACAAACAAAAATTTGGTTCAAGGACACAGCTAATTCATTTATTGAGAGTCGTTTCGAAGTAAATTTTAGAGAGTGAATGGAAAATTACCACTAACACTTTGGAAGATGCTTGCTAGAATTATAAATTTTTCTGGATTTTTTGACCAAAGGATTTGGGAGTTTTCACATCTATTTAAAAAAAAAAATCAAAATGATTTTTAAGTTAAATTGCGAATTTTTTTGGTTAAAAAATCATCCTGGGAGGGTAAAACGGAAGCTTTAATCGTCGTCCATGATGGTTTGGTGAGAAATTATGTGTGAAAATCCATGAGCTTAGTTCCAAGACTATAAATATTCCTGCTTAAACATGATTGCTATCTTTTGGTATATTTTTTTCGGACAGTCAATATCGAGCGCTTGAGCCCCGAAGCTAACAAAGAAAAAATCAAGATTTTTTTACTGGCGTGTATATTAAAAAAAAAAAATCTACTTAGTGATAAACAATTTTTTTTCTAATTAAAACAAATAAAAGAACTAAATTTTTGATTAAAAAATTAATTTTCCATCCATAAAAATAATACAAGCAAAAGACATATACGAGTAAAGGTAAGGGTGAAATGTGTTTTCTTTAGAAATTTGTTTTGTTGCCAAGTGCTAAAGCGGAATTTCTTGCTTTTAGTTTCCGAGGGCTGAAAAGCCACGCTATAGCCCACGCGAAAAACTCATAGTAATCGCTAAGGGGCTCAAATTCACGTCATCTTACCACAAGTCCAACAACAACAAAAAAAAAAAAAATAATCAGAAAAAGACACCAAAAGATACCTAAAGACACCAAGAGACAACAAAAGACACCAAAAGATTCCAAAACACACCAAGAGACAACACACCAGAGTCACCAAGTCACCAAAAGACGTCCTAAATCATTGGATCAACAAAACCAATCCTAAAATTTCTGACTAGGAATCATACTGGTCATTAATTTTCCATCACCAGCTATACATCACCACACCGAAAACGATAGCCTATGTCATCTATAAAACGAAATCAACCTCCATCCTTTCAACAGTTCAATTCATATCTAATAAAAACGAAGCCCCAACATATGCATATGTCAACATACGCTACCGAGAAGAGATTCTTCATATTCAATTTTCCATCACCAGCTATACATCACCACACTGAAAACGATAACATCGCCTATAATCATCTATAACGAAACCTACAACATCCACCCTATCACCGGTTCAATTAAATTTTTTTTTTTCTCCTAAACTTAAAAGCTAAGTATTCATTTGTTTTATTATAATTTTTTTATTGCACATAAGCCTAAATTCAAAAAAAAAAAAAAAAAGAACTATATAAAGTAGTCCGTTCAAATTTTCCTAGAAAAAAAATTAAAACTTTTCTTTATTTTTTCCCTTTAAATATAGTTTAGCTTCATATTTAAGAATCAACATCTTCGACAATTAAAAATGCCCTCGATGCTGTGCACACCATCAGGATGAGAATAATAAGATCAAGACATAATCAGGGTACAAATAAATTAATAACCAAACAATAATAGCAAGAATTATATTTTTGGGGTAAGTGATTTTGTTATATTTTGTTTATATATTTTGAACGAACGATTTTATAAAAAAAAAATACATAAATTCATCATTTTTTTTCTTGAAACAACAAATTGTTTAATTTAATTTAATTTACTTAGTACAAGTATATAACAAAATAATTATAGTAATAATAATAATATCTTAAGACTAAATAACAATTGAGATCTTAAAGCTAAATTGAAGAGAACGATTTGGATAGAAAGGGTAAAAGAAATGTTATGATAGGAGAGCAAGTTTGAGAGAGGTTTTTGAGAGGTTTAAATCAAAAATGTTGGAGTTATTAACTTTACGAATCATTCTGGTAATAGGTTCATTTTGGCCATACTCTGTGCGATGGAAGGGGACATAGAAGAGGGTAGTGGTTCTCAATTGACGATTACGAGTATTCGGTTTGAATTTATCAAGTTGACTTTCATTATCAATGACTCCATTCAAAAGCTGGTGTACAAAAACTATATCGGCATTATCACGACGTCTACTTAGAGTTTGTAAATTTATTAGTTTTAGACGGTTTTCGTAAGGTGGTAGATTATATGGGTCATCCCAACAAAGGCCACGTAGGGCAAAGCGAATATATCTACGTTGAACGGCCTCTATCCGCTAATTGTGAACATGGTGGTACGGAGACCATACTACGGAGGCGTATTCAAGAAGAGGCCTGACAAATGTGACATAAAGAGCCTTAGTAACATAAGGATTTGAGAATTCTTTCGACCAACGTCTTACGAAACCTAGAGTAGAGTTAGCTCTATTGATAATATTATCAAAGTGAGCCCGAAAATTGAGTTGGCTGTCGCATATAACACCTAGGTCACGAACGGAAGTGACAAACGCAACAGGTTCATTCTCAATGAAATATTGACGTTGAGGCAAAGGAGGGCGTTTTCGGGAATAGGTAATAGCCTGGCATTTATTCTCTTGCAAAGGATTTATGGCGGCAATAGCGTTCTTAATTTTTATAAATTGGGTGTTTAGGTGGTTTGGAACCAAATTAATATTATCAACATATTCTGAAAATTTGTTGAGGGCTTGTTTGGATAGATTTTCAATGTTAGAGAGATGTTTTGTAAAGATGTAGTGATGATTTTCAAGACTCCTTGTGGTGGATTCCTTATTCTCGGCCATAAGTTGAATTATTGATGAAGAACTATTGCGAATCTCGTTTTTTAATTCTGAGATGGAGTCAGAAAATTGTTCAACTCGCTCATTGTTACATTTAATTGCAAGCATGATGTGTGATAACGTAATGGTCTTACAATCATCGCAGAGATATTGAAAATTAACTGAGTATTCCGTTAAATAAGTCTTGGCTCTTTTGCTTAAGCCAGTACAAACAGGGTGGAAAACTTTACCACAAATACCCCTACAAGGTACCCAATCATTAGTCTTTTCATTTAGGGTGCAGTCATCATTGCCGCAATGTGATACTTTATCCATTTCTTAATCGTTAAATCTCGAACGAGTAAAAAACAATTGCAGTTTTTTTTTTTTTTTTTTTGTTTAAAAAACAAAAATCAAACAATAATGTTCGTTCAAAGTGTACTGGAAAATATTGATATTTTCTTATCCTATACACAAACCGGAATGGCGGATTTAGGATAAAGTTTATTTTGTTGGAAGCTGATAGATGACAGTTTAGTTGACAGTTGACGTAATGAAGGATCGGATTGTTATGATGATGCAATTATGTAAATAAACAAAATCCAAACAAATTGAGGTGTAGTATCAAAAGGTGGATTGCTTGGCAGAACACTACTAAAAAGAACTCACCTAGAAGGTAAGACTGAAAGCAAATGTAGAAAAAGTTAGTTGTTTAGAGATGAGGTTAAGCATTCAGTCACAATCAGCAACATTGGATGAGGTAAAAGATAATTTTTGCGCTGGCAGTAGCTGCGTAGGCACTCCGGTTGAATCGTTGCAGTATGAAAATGGAAGGCAGAAATTGGGATACAATGTAGATCCAATTATGCTTCATAGGCAGATCATACACTAAAAATGTTTCATTCACCCAGCGAGAAGGAAATAGCATGCAATTAACGGGTGTAATGAATTTGAGAGATTGAACATAACAATAAAAATTGCAAATTGTAATTTTGGTAAAGCGCAACAGAGACAGTATAATGTTTATGTTGAAGTATCACTCAATCAATATGCACAGAAACTTTTATTTTATAGAATTCTTTTCGCAAATGAATTGATTTTCAATTATTAAAACAACAAGTATCACTTGGGTGCGAATGAAAAATACAACAGAATAGTTTTTAAATTGTACACTTGATCAGTTTATGAACTTGAAAGTTTAATAAAACACCATAAAATTCGATATTTGTCGCAGAGGTAAAAAAAGGCAGTCTGATATTGTGTACCAGAAGATTGTTTTTTATTCTTTCGTATACTCTTTCGTATACTCTTTCGTATACTGTTATATATATTGTTTCTTGCGTAACTATACCAAATTAGATAATTTAAATAGCAAAAGAATTCCTACTATTACAAAAAAAATATACAGTGAGTCTTGATAATTGCAACTATTGTTGGCAGATAAGAAAAAAATAATTCTATTATAATTTTTTTTTTTTGACTCGATATTTCCTTACAATAATTAATATTGTTAGTTTAGCTAGGTAATAAAATAACACTTACAGTTATAGCCATATTTTGTTTGGGTTTTATAATAATTAAAAAAAAAAACAGGAAAGCTATATATGTACAATATTTTCAATTGTTGAATCCATAATTTTAAGTTTCAGAAAACTATTATTGATTTATTCTTTTTGATTTGAATTTTTTTATATATATTGATTTAATTTTTTTTTTTAATTTATAGTTTGTTTTTAAAGAAAGGAAAACTTAAACAATAGAAGTTTGTTTTTATATCTGAATTTGTTTATACTTCAAATTTTTGGTAGGGTTACCATTTAATTTGTATATATTACTAGATTACAAATTGAATATTTTTCTTAATATATTCATATCACTCTTCCTTTAAATAAAATTATATTTGAATTATTTTGTTTTGAAAATTGAAAAAGCCGAATTTTTCTTTTAATGAGTTTCCTTAAATTGGTTTCGCTTTTAAGCATTGATTTTTTTTTTGACATCTACTCAGGTCAATAAAATATACTTTTGTATCTCCCAACTGAAAGATTTTGATGGTTGATCAGAGTTCTTATTTGTTTGAAACGTTGTTTTAAATAATCATGAATATGGTTTAAGTTTTGTTAAATAAGTGGATGTGGCCCCGCCAGGAATAGCCAAATAAGACTTGCAAAGTTTCTCAGCGAGTTTCGAACCGGATTTGGAGGGATTGAAACTGGCAAGCCTTTTTTTTTTTTGTAAATTCATTTTTATTATATATTCAACTTAAAACTACCTTAATGCTAGACAAAAATTCATAAAAAAAACTAGCCTACTTATCAATATCTTACAACTAACTAACTGGCCCTAGGCGGGCGCTCTAAGTTAAACAATATCTTAATACTAATGCCTTTCGGCCTAAGAACTAATTATATACTAAATTCTAAATGGTTTTATTTTTCACCAAGAAAGATTGAAAACAAAACTATTTATCTATATCATTTTTTTTTTAATTTTTTATGTAAAACTTACATACTACCTAAAAATATCTTAAAACTAATTAAAACTACTTAGACTACTTAAAACTACTATAAAACTACTTATAACTACCTTATAACTAGAACAGCCACAGCAGGCTTTTCCAATTGTGTAATTTTTTTTTTTGTTTGATTTTTTTTTTTTTGTTTTATTTTGTTGTTTAATATTTTTTTTTTTTTTTGTGCCACCCTGACTGTCCCTACTTAAATCTAAAACCGAAAACGATGTAAGTCGACCAAGACCACAACTAGCTAAATCAACTTTCAAAATTATTATTTTTGACATTAAGCCACCAAAACTGGTTCTCCTGCTTCACCCTATCTCTTCGGTCCCTATCAGACACAGTCTTACTGAACTGAAGTCGCTCAGCTCCGCCTTGTGCGATGTCGTCTCGACTATAAAGAAGTCGCCTATCCACAGTTCTACGGCAGACGTGGTAGATTAGCGGGACCGCCTCTCTATCCTGAATCAGCCCTCGACTGTCTAAATAGAGGAAAGCGTTAGGTGGGATGTAACCGCTCAAACGCACACTCTCAAAGTATTCGTTGTTGGAGTAGTAAGCCCCAAAAATTAAGCTATTAGCCGAGGACATCGCTCTTGCAATATGACCCGAATCAGCTGGAGTATAAAATTATAGATTCTGTTAATGTTGGCTCCATTGTATAGAACCTCTTTGGAATAATAATGTTTGTACTCCGACTCTGGTGTTCTGTGTAATCCAAGGCAGCGTCGAAGACACTGCCTCTCAAACACCCGAATCTTTTCCATTTGAGATGGGGCAACGTTGAACCACACCGGGCATCCATAGGCAATCATTGGCCGGATAAGGGCCATGTAGCAAATCACCTTAACCCTGCTGTCAAGACGGCTGCTGTAAAACAACCGTTTTGTCAGGGCAAAAGCTCCCCTGGCCCTGGTCAGAGCCGAAATACAAATACTGATCCATCCAGATGCCAAGGTACTTTACTACACTTTTACTCGCCAGTGGATGTTCATGTGGCCCTACGATCACCAGCTTGCGCCAGTTCTTTCTTGTATCCCTAGGGGCTCCATGCAACGGAGTCCTGAACAGAATAGTTTCGGATTTCTGGACGTAAATTTTCAACTTCCAGTCATCACAATATCGCTGAATCTTGTCGAATTTACGCTGCAAAAGATTTCTGATGACCTCAACTGTTGGAGCCGTTCTGTACGCAATTAGATCGTCGGCATACGCTATGGCATGGGCTAGACTACCTATTAGATCGCTGGTGTAAATACTGAATAGAATCGGTGAGTTCACCGCTCCCTGCTGAAGACCATTTTTAATTTCGAAGGTTGCGGTAGAAGTTACATTGCCACTTTTGACAATAAACTTTCTACCATTGAGCATATCATAAAGCATATATAAAAGGGGTTTACTTATGCCAAGTCTGGCTAGCTTTAGATAGAGACCTTCTTACCAAACGGTGTCGAAAGCTTTCTCCAAGTCAACCAGACAAGCACCCGTACACTGTCTTTTAGATTTGTTCCATTGGACATCAGAAACGAGCTTAGACGCGGCATGAATGGTGTCATGTCCCGCCTTAAAGCCGAACTGATTGTCCGGTATGATATTGTTGTCCTCCGCCCACTTGGACAGAGCTCTATTTATAACTTTCTCAAATATGTTACTGATACTCGGAAGAAGACTTATCGACCGGAGATTCGCCGGATTGGAGTTGTCCTTTCCCTTTTTCGGGAGAGGATGAACCACAGCTGTCTTCCACTGCCCTGGATAATATACATTATTCAGAGCGTTGTTAAATAGTGTGGCATAAATGTCAACTGCTTCCTGGCAGATATTGCAGTACAACGTTGGATATACCATCGATTCCTGCTGACTTCTATTTCTTTAATGAAGCGAAGATGAGCTGGAGCTCAACTTTCGAAATTAACAGGGAATTAGCCCCGTTTCGCTCGGCGATGGTGGCGTTTGCCAAGTGTTCTTCATTGAACCCGGTGAAACCGAGATTCTCTGATCGCCATTGCGTCATTTCATTTCGAAGGTAGAAGTGGTGAAGCAAGGCTCTGTTTTCCAGGTCATGGTTCGGGCGAATGCTAGCATTCACCTTGTACACTTGCTGGAAAGCAGCCCCACAGCCTTCACTTTCTCCCGAGGATCTTCGATTATAAAGAGGTCATCGTCCAAGACGGCTTGCTCTGGATCTATGCCTGCTATCAGAAGTACGTCTCTGTTCTCTGTCGTTCTCTGAAGCTTAAGACACAGAAGTTCGTTTTGATCATTCCGTCTAAATATCTTGTTAATTTGTGGAAACATACTCGGGTCGCTAGAATTAACGGCTCGAATTTTGTTGTCCCAATACAAATTAATGGACAACCGATAATTTTCCTTGATCAATTGGTTGATGTTCTTAATTGACGACTTCAGTGTCCTAATCTCCAGGTCGTGTATGTCAGTAAACCGTCTGTACAAAAGTTTCAGTCTTGTCAGACGTCCACTTTTTTGTCTGTGTAGTGCGTCGATGGTAGCGTTGCGGTACATGTCTGTGGCTTCACGTTCTTTGTATTTTGGTACGGTTTTTTCCATTGTTCGTTGGATTGTACCGTCCATTTTTTCCAAGTAATCGTCAATTTCAGTATTTGTTAAATTCCTTTCATTTGGTGGGGATATGTTGTTCGTACGTAGCTCACTCGATAAAGCGCTGGTGAAGCGTGGCCAGCAAATCCTACTGTAATTGAAAGAATGCACTGGCACATACTCCTCCAACTCCACGAGCTCGTTCGGAAGTTGAATTACGGCAGCAATTCCGCAGTGGTCACTGTCGTACTCTATCGTTCGTAAGCAGTTTCTTGGTCGTTGACCCACAGTGTCGGTAATTGTCAGTCTTGAGTCCTTAAGCAATAGATCCAGATAGGAACCGCTTCTTGGAAACGAAGGCCTATCAGTAGCCAGAAGGTCAAGCATATACTCAACGTTGTATTGACACATCCAATTAAATAGATGGCCACCTCTCGGATTTTGTATTTGATTTCCCCAATCTTTATGCTTGGCATTCAAATCACTGGCCATGAGAGAGTAATTCTCTTCCGAGTTCAGTTGTAAGCATTGAAAAAGTTTTTCGAGCTCTGTTAAAAAGTCAGTTGGCTGAGATGACTCCAGTGCATAAGCCGCAATCGCATACATCCGCTTCCCATGTTTGAGAGGAATGCATACGATACACGCCTCAAGCAACCGAAATCTGCGTACTTCACTATTATATATAACCTTATAATTAATGCTTTTTCATACAACGATTGCGACTCCTCCCCCCAAAGTGGAGTTGGGCCGATCTCTGCGTACCATATTGCAATTATTGTGAGTCAATTTAAGTTTCTGGTTCAGCTTAGTTTCGCTGGCCATAAATACATCTGGACTTTGATCTTTCAACAGTTGGAATAAATTTGCTCTACGTTCGGTCCTAACCAGTGAATTTACATTCACAGCAAGGATCCTAAAGGGCCTCTCCGGCAAGGCGCCCTTAACCTATAAATTGCGTTACGCTTGGCAAATAAGAGTAGAGATGGTCTACCCGCTTTGCCTGCTCCCCGATCTGTTTTTGAAGACCTGTTAATTGGCCCTGAATGGCCACCAACAAGGTCATAATATCCGCCCGTGCCGCCGGAGCCTTAGGCACGTGGGCCTGTGGGGCTGCCTTTGGCGTAGGCTGTACCGTTGTACCCCTCCCTGACACCATTTGGGCGTAAGAGATTTGGGGGTTAACGGGCATTGTTGTGGGAGCACGCGTTAATGGGCGTTTCTCTACTTCTATTTGCCTTACTTTTTTATTTTTCAGTTCCTGAAAGATCGGACATCGCCGATAGCTTGCAGGGTGCCCGTCTTTCCGGCAGAGTGCACATTTGAGCAGGGGGCCTTGTCTTCGACCCTTTCCTCACCTAACTTACATTCCCCTTTTATGTGGTTCTCGCCACACTTAACACAGCGTGACTGAATTTCGCAATTTGCTGCGGCGTGTCCGAACCTTTGGCAGCGCATGCATTGAAGCATGTCACCGCGTCTTTTTAATTTATCCCATGTCACATATTGGTAGGACGGAGATACTCCTCAAACTATCCAATTTGCTGTTGGGTGAGAGCTGGACAAGGAAGATGGACAAATTCCGCTTCTCCCGTCTTGCTCGGACTGTGGTAAATGGCTTGCCCTCGATAAAGTCGAGATCGCCGTTCGCTTTTTGGCGGAGCTCATTTAAGAGGTCCTGCGGTTCCGTGCAGGAATCTATGCCTTTCAAGAGGACCGTTTGCAATTTTTCAAATTTCGGCATGAAGCTGAAGAACTCAGTTGTGGAAGCTTTTAGTAAATTTTTAACAATTTTATGCTGCTCCACTGTGGAGCAGTGGATAGCATGTCTATCTACGCTTAGTCTTTTAATAATAAAGTTTTGGCCTATGGCCGACTTACATAGATATATGGTCTCTTTTAGGTCCATCTTATATACGTTAATGGGCGGCACCTTTTCTTTTTTATTATTCGGCGGCTGTGGCTGCTGCTGGTGTTCTCTCTGCTGCTGCTGCTGTTATTGCTGCGTCTTGATCGGCTGCTGTTGTTTTTGTTGCTGATTCTTATTCTGTTGTTGTATTTGCTGCTGCTGTGGCTGTTCTAGTTGCAGCTGTTTTTGAAGCTGCTTTTGTTGCTGTTGCTGCTGTGCTACTTTTTGTGTAGCCTGTAGTGACTCCTGCCTTTCTCTTTCACGACGAGCTTCTTGCTTCTCCTTCAGTGCTTGTATCATGGGGTCAAGCTCGGCGCTGAGGTGCATTATCTGCTCCTGTACTTTAGTGATTTTTCTGTGGTGGGCGATGTGAGGTTCACGAAGTGATTCTTTTCACCGCTAGTGTATAGCCCTTCTCCACCCTCCGACATATATTGAATTTCTTCGTCATCATCAATGGCTTTGGATGGCGAGGAATTTAATTGCTTGTTGTCATTTGCTGCTATTTCTTCTTTGTCTCTATGCGCCCTCTCCCCCCATCCAGCTGGCAGCTGAGCTGTGGTGATGGAGCAGTGCTTTACATTGAGGTTGGGTACACTCCTTACCCTCCTTCTCCTCTTTTTCGGCTGGTCGGCTGGCGGTACCGTACCGCCATCGGATGATGCTGTTTCCAGGGCATCTTTCGATGTCCCCGGTTTTGATGCCGTTGCTGACTTGCTTGTTGCAGATGTTGTTTTTGTTGTTGGAACAGCTTTGGCTGCCTCTTCTGACTTTGCCGTTGTCGGCTTTTTCATCTTTGCTGGGCCACCTTTTGGTGCCCCCTCATCTTTTCCACCTTCCATTCGTTGATTGTCCAATACAATAATCGTTTGAACTTCTCGATTATGTAAAAAAGCAGATAAAAGTTGAGACCCAGACTGGGGCTCGAACCTGCTAGCTTCCACACCGCGGTCGGCCACTCTACCTTTGTGCTATTGCACTAAATAGGATTTGCTTGGCTAAACTTTAACTAATACCACACTCGCGATTTTACTTGGAATACTGTGAAAGCCGATAACGTTGTGCACAGTTCCAAAGATCGAGATCGACTGTTCTGGCGAGCCTACCCATTATGGTAACGAACGGCTTGGAAAATGTTGGCCGAAATATATAGTCAAGTCAAACTAAACCTAACAAACAAAAATTTGGTTCAAGGACACAGCTAATTCATTTATTGAGAGTGGTTTCGAAGTAAATTTTAGAGAGTGAATGGAAAATTACCACTAACACTTTGGAAGATGCTTGCTAGAATTATAAATTTTTCTGGATTTTTTGACCAAAGGATTTGGGAGTTTTCACATCTATTTTTAAAAAAAATCAAAATGATTTTTAAGTTAAATTGCGAATTTTTTTGGTTAAAAATTCATCCTAAGAGGGTTAAACGGAAGCTTTGCCCGTCGTCCATGATGGTTTGGTGAGAAATTATGTGTGAAAATCCATGAGCTTAGTTCCAAGACTTTTAATACTCCTGCTTAAACATGATTGCTTTCTTTTGGTATATTTTTTTCGGACAGTCAATATCGAGTGCTTCAGCCCCGAAGCTAACAAAGAAAAAATCAAGATTTTTTACTGGCGTGTATATTAAAAAAAAATAAATCTACTTAGTGATAAACAATTTTTCTTCTAATTAAAACAAATAAAAGAACTAAATTTTTAATTAAACATAAAAATATTACAAGCAAAAGACATATACGAGTAAAGGTAAGGGTGAAATGTGTTTTCTTTAGAAATTTGTTTTGTTGCCAAGTTCTAGAGCGGAATTTCTTGCTTTTAGTTTTACTACCTAGAGGCCCGACTCGTAAACTCCTTGCCTTAAACACCCGCAAAATTTATTTGAGGTGAGTAAGAGAAAACTCTCTTAATCTACTCTTTTTTTTCCTATCCGTAGTCCGTGTGAGTGGTGGATTAAAAAACAAAATGGCGAAATTTGCTCAACAAAATGGCGAAATTTGCTCAAAACTGACAGGAAAGTTTTTTGTTGTTTTGTCAAAAGTGACAGTTCTAAAATAAATAACGTGAAATCGTGTTTTTGTTTTAACTTCAGTAAAAGTTTATTAACTTTTATAAATATAACATTATTGCGCATTTGTGAGAGTCTACTTAGACTATATATTTTCTTAGACATTTAAGAACCATTCATCTGTAGATACACTCCCTCTTTTATAATTTAGAAACTCGACCTTAAAAAACATTATACCTACCTACATTTTGAAACTTTTCTCATTTTTCTTTTCAGAATTTATTACATCGCAATAAGCAATTGAAATGTTAATAATAAAGACGTCTAGTATTAGGAAATCACCCAAGAGCCAACAGCAACATTTCATTGCTAACCAATTGCAAAATCTTGGTCAACAAAATTCCGGGGTCAAGGAGGAATGCTAATGCAGGAGGATTCGGTGGTCAAGGCAACGGTTCCGCTGCCGTTGCCGATGCTTTTTAACCGGTGCTTTTTATATTTTATCTTCCAAGTTTCTTTATTTCTTTGTGCAATCATCCTAACACTGAAAAACTGCTTTTTGACTTAACCGTACAAGCCTATTCGCAAAGTTATCTAACTCTGGTGTTACTCACTACTAGATAACTGCGCTTAAGAATATTTTCAATTCCTTCTTGTTATTTGTTTCTTTCTTGGAAGTTCTTTGTTAAGTGTTTGTAAAAAAATTACATTTATTTAATATCAGTTTGGAGATGTGTTTTGTTTTTTTATAATTATTTTCAAGAGTGACTTAAAAATTACAGACTTAAGAGTCTAGAAGATTTTCAATTAAATTTTTATTCATTGCTAACGTTGAATTATTTGAATGGAAGGATAGCGTCATTTGTGATGGACAAGTCATTTTCTTCAGTCCTTGGTGCCATACTTTTAAACGATGACTGATTTCGGAAAACGATGGTCTCCGTACCGATTGTTCGTGCCAACATTCAATCATAAGAGAATACACAGCTGTAGGACATGCTTCAGGGCACGTGAGTAGTTGACGAGATCGTACCATAGTGACAATTTCTTGATTGCTATGACCGTAGTAGGGCTGAAAAGAATTTAGAAAAGTGAATGTTTAAATTGTTTTAAAAATGTGTAGTAAAAAAGAAAACTAACCTGCATTCCATAGCTATAGATCTCCCAAAGTACAACTCCAAAAGACCAAACATCACTTTCGGTGGTGAATTTGCCATACAGAATAGATTCCGATGGCATCCGTCTTACAGGTAACAACGATTTTGATTGAACCCTAAAAGGAAAAAGATAATGGAAAACATAGCTCCTTTTTTACTAACCGATAAAAATCCGAGCTGTAAATATCTCTTGATAAACCAAAATCTGATATTTTCACAGTTAGATCTGCTCCAACCAGACAATTTCGTGCTGCCAAATCTCTATGGACATAATGATGTCCTGATAAATATTCCATTACTTCGCTAATTTGCAAAGCGATATGTAAAAACTCCAACTGACTTAAACACTTGCTCTCTGTGGGTGAATTAGCAATAAGGAACTCGTGTAGATCAACCTGAGACATGTATTCGAATAGCATGCAAAATGGTTCCTTGTTTAGAACAACACCCAAAATGCAAACGATGTTGTCATGTTTCAAATCGGAAATTAGTTCGATTTCACGACGGAAGTCCTGTTGGGTCTTGAGAGAAGCATTCTCTTTCAAAGCTTTAACGGCAACAAAGATTTTCTCACCAGTCGGTTGAGTAAGTTGACCCTTGTACACTTTTCCTGTTTACAGAATTATTGGAGAATGAATATGAGGGTTAATAATCAAAGTTATATTTATTTTATATTTACCGAATGCTCCTTCTCCAATTTCTTCGACAAACTCTACGTCCTGCAGAGTAAACTGGGCGATTCGGAGTAATGAACTTCTATCCAGATTTTGAGCAAAACTAGAGTTGTCACTGCCGGCATTCAAACGAGCCATTTCAAGTGTCGAATTCATTTGTGAATTACCGTAGATATTTTTGTCTGCATTCGGAGTATTTATCTAAAAGAAATATTCATATTATGTGACTAACTGCTTTTTGCATATACATTTTGGTATTATCAAACTTACATTTTGAATATTTGTCATTCCGTCATTCGTGTGCTTCTTATAGTAAACTATACCTGCATACAATAAAAGTATGCAAATAATAGTTGCAATTGATAAATAAATGTAAAACCATAACTCATCAGCACACTTTGGTATATTACAGTGTTCAATTATTTTTTCAAAAGACTTGTCATCTACGAAGCACCATGGTTTTTCTTCCGTCACTCCTGGGTTCCTGAAACATTGATATGTAATTTATATTAAATTTAATTTATCAAATAAATTCTATCAGCTTCTCCCATCCTCATTACCTGCAATAATTTTGTCCAGCAAGTTCTGGGTAATCGGATATTTCCGTCATCAACCATAGTAGTAGGGATTAGCGGGTCCACATGTGGCCGATCTTCTCAACAATGGCGTCATTGGTGGCCGATTGGCTGTTCAAATTGATATTTTTAGTTGGTGGCGCAGCGAATAAGTTGTTCAGCGGCTTGATGGCTTGTTGCTTGGTGGCCGGCCTGTTGATTTGGTGGATGAGTGGATAGCTGCTCAGCGAAAATTCATACAAAAATGTACGTAAAAACCCAAAAATCACGTAAAAACCCCAAAAATTACGTTAAAAAACCCAAAAATCACGTTAAACTACGAAATTTACGTAAAAAACACAAAAATTCGCGTTAATTGCGTTCATGCTAAAAACCCACAAAATTTACGTTTAAAACCTAAAAAAATCACCCAATAACCCAAAAATTATGTAAGTGTAACTAAACAACGCCTCATATGATTGAAGAGAGAAAGAAATATTTGAGTAGAAACACATCCTTTTTTTTCTAATTTTTTTTTTTTTTTTTTTTTTCATATTCAAGATCAACTTCTTATACATAACCAATGTTTTTATTTGAAACAAGCCATTCTTTAATGCCAGATAAATCGGTTGGAGGTTCAATCCTCTGAATGAGGAAGGTAGTCAGAAATAGCCCAACCGTATATGTTATTAGCATCCAAGTACATTATATAGTCAGAAGGTTTATTCAAATCATAATTATTCATATATTTATTATTTGCCTTACAATGTCGCAAGCTACACTGTGTCAAACCTCCTCTTATCCCCTTAGCAAAAAAGTTGTACATGTTAATATCCGTCAAGAGTTCAAGCTTGACTTCTGTGTGTTTCAACATAGCATCCCACGAAAAACCTGGTAATGTATAGTAGTGGCAGGAATCTAAACCATAAATTCCTCTAGAATCAATTCTGAATTTTTCAAAAATATCTGCTAAAATTAAGACGTCAGTAATCAAATAGTGTTCAAGATATTCTCTTAAACTGCTGCATTTAAAATGTGACCAAACTTTTTCAGCTTGATTATAATCGCCTTGAATACAATCCTCTTCAATCAAAGAATTTCTAAATGATTCTATTGGAGGTAGCTGTTTATCACATAATTTTTCTATAGAATTTAAATAGTCATAGCAGAAAACACCTTTACGAGTCAAAAGTTTAATAGATTCTCTATCTTTAAAAAATGTCGATAATATTTGAAAATCGTTTTTTTCATTAAGTGTTTTTGCAATTTTATCAATACTCGATGGTAAAAATCTATATGAGTCTAAGAACCGTAATTCTAGAAAATCTCCTTGCTCCCTATTTATTAATATTTTTTTTGATATTGATATATATTTCTCTTTATTGAGAGGAATAATTTTGATATCTCCTCTGATATTACCCAGCTCTTGTATGAATAGATGAGAATCATATCCAGTTACGTTATGGAAAAAAATGGGTATGAATTAAGGAACCTTATAGTTTAAGTTACAATTTGAATGCGCTGCTCCTCTGTATTTCCCCGTTAAATGGTCATGATCTCGTAACTTTACGCTATCCCACACAGGTTTCCCAAAAATATGACAAATACTCTCCTTCTTATAATTTTCTTCGTCAACGGGTGTGATAATCATGCTGATCTTTTTGCTTAAATGGTTTCTATGAATTCGCTTCGAGTCTTCAAACAAGCTAGTTATAAAAACTTTGGTACAATCTTCACCTGTAAATAAAATAGATATATATATATATTATAATTGTCTATACCTATATATTACAAGTACGTTATGAGATTAAAATTAAAGATCAAATTAACTTACCAGTGTTAATATGAGTTCCATTGTTTAAAATAATCACTTCGTTTTGAATATTTTCAATCTGGTAGCTGATTGGATCATATGCATTTACATGGACGGGGTAAAGAGCTGATATGACTGCCCATTTAAAACAGAATTCATCACTATTTATTACATTCACACATGGCTTTTTCAATTTAATATTTGTTGGCAGACTCAAATATCTTGAGCCCTTTATAGTATCAAACTCATTAATATTTATTTCAATATGTTTTATACACAATAGTGCCCACCCAGAATCTCTCGCCCGAAACTCTTCACTTTTAATCTCAATAGCTTTAAACATATATTTTAGTATATCTTCCAAGTTATCACCTTTGAGAGCTATCTGCATCGGACATTTAAAAGATTTTAAACTTATCTCTGTTTTTTCTGTTGTTTCTTCTTCTTGAACTGATACATATTTTACAAACTCAGCGAATAGTTCGATACTAAACTTAATACATCCTTTAGTTTCAATAGAGTTTTCAATTAATTGTAATATATCAGGTTCACATTTTTTTAGAAATTTATCAATATGAATAGGTTTCCACTTTACCTCCAAAACACTGTCTAATTTTGCTAAACGGTGAATTAATAACTGTAATTCTACTTTTTCTCTTATGCTCGTTGGTTCTTATGTGATGTGACCATTCAGAAGTACTCACATTTTTTTCACAACTTTGACATCGACGTTTTTTCAAAGCATTTGATGTAGATGGTGAGTCATCATAAGTTTCACTTCGGTTTCTCTTATGTTCATTAGTTCTTATGTGATGTGACCATCCAGTAGTACTCACATCTTTTTCACAACTTTCAAATTCACGTTTTTTCGAAGCATTTGAAGTAGAGGGAGAGTCATCGCTAGATACGTCTTGGTTTCTTTTATTTTTAAGCTTATCGATCTCAGTCAAAGGATTATCAGAAGGAATGTTGATATGATGTTTACGAACGTGTCTAGTCATTGCATCGGGCAGACGAAATTCTCCATTATATTGTATTAAATTAATAGTTGTAGAAATTGTTAAACACGCACTTGTCCTGAAACTTTACTGATATATGAATATTAGAGAGTATTTTTTTGTAGATTTTGTTTAATAGGGTTATATTTTTTAAAATTAAATCAACGACCGATATTGAAAGAGATGTTTTCTTCTCACGATATGGAATAAGACTATTATTTAATAGTTTGATTATATAACATCAATTTTTCATAGAACAAATACAAACAAATCCTACCTATAGCCCTGTATACTCTTACCGAACGAACATAGGAGTTTAACTCCTATGTCCTCTTTTATTGTGGACAACAAGTAAAATGATCATGAGGGGATGAACCATATTTGTATCATCTGAACAGGGAGGTATCATAGGTGTGTATTGATTTGTTACTTCGTAGTCGACATAATGTGGGAGTTTTCTTTTGATCTACACACACACGCAATTCACTTGTTTGAACATGAAACTGTTAAGCGTAGGGGGAGGATCATCTATTATATCTATTATAATCCCTAAATATCATACAAACTGTAACATTATAAAGATTATTGTGTGTGCGTGTGTATGTGTATATGTAAATTTTTTTACAAGAATATTGAGAGGGGATTCTTCTATAAAAAGGAAATCATTTGTAGATGTTCAGTATAGTTGATTTCAAAGAGCTATCCAGCCATCATAATCTAATATTATCCATCATGTTTTTCGATGAAACTGAATTTACCACTTTGACTGTGCCTGATTTTGCTGCTTTAGAGGCCAATTCGTTAAATCAGAACAGTGGTTACAAGCCTACGAAGAAGTTATCCGAATTAGAAATGGGGCTCAAATACAGCATTTATGTCTTGCGAAAGGTTAAAACACGTTGGGGTGATCGGATCGTAGCAGATCTAGGAGAATATACGGTGGGTTAAAACTCTTCTTCTTCTATTTGTATACATAATTAATCTGATGTTTCTTTTTTTTTATTCATTTTTCTATAGGTCTTTCTACCAATACGATTTTCGAAGCTATCATCATCCGCCTTAGAAGTAATTGGCGGAGGCGGATATGTCCTAGAAATAATTCGTCAAATAGGATCAACGTACGAGATTAATTTCAGCAAATTACAATAATTGTTTTATTTATACACTTATTAAGCATAGAATTACTTATAGTAAAACAGTTCTTATCACCTTAATAAATACAAATAAAACAATAAATATTAAATATTTTTAAACTTAATTTATTTCTCTTATTATTTTAAAGAATTTTATTTTTTTCGATCCAAGAGTTATGTTCTCATGAGAATCCTAGCCATTTTACAAAAACTTTGTTCCCTCTTGTTTGTAGAATCTTTTCAACTAAAAATACATCTGAACATGAAGTTGTCAACAGTTCTGCTTCATGAAAACCACCTTGTACTGCTTTTCCTTGATAGTCTTCGAGAAGATATGTGACAGGTGATGTTGTTTGGAATTTTCTTATTTTAAAAACCTCAGTAGTCCAGTTTGGTGTGTAGCCTTTTTCAAATGCATGTTTATACTTGATAATTCTAACTTTATCGCCAACTTTGAATTTTCCCTTACTTATTCCTTCTTTCTTTTTTTTTGAAAAGTGATAATAAGGACTTTGAATTTTTCTTGCTTACATCTGCAGGTTTGCATTTAAAGGTTCGGTGGTAAGAATGATTATAATCATAAAGTATTTTTTTATAAATGTTTATCCAGTTGTAGCTGCCATTGAAACTAAATTCTTTCCACATTTTTTCCTTGAAGGTTCTATTAAATCTTTCAATAATTGAAGCCTTTAATGTATTGAATGTAGAATAGTGATTAATTTTATGTTTTTCCATCAAATTTTTAAAGATTGTATTGAAAAATTCTTTTCCATCATCAGTCTGCAAGTTTTTTGGAATCCTAGAATAATTGTTGTATATTTCATCCATTCCTTTTGAAATAGTAATGCCTTTTTTGTTTTTCATTGGGACTACCCAAGCGAATTTTGAAAAAGCATCGATAACTGTCATCAAATAATTAAATCCATTGTTTTGGTCGCTGTAAGGTATCATTTCAACCAGATCTGCTTGCCACAAGTCATCATATCCCTTTATGATAACATGACGACGTTTGAAATTTCGCCGTGTAGCCTTATGTAACTCTTCAACAACCTTTCGCTTACTCATATTTGTAGTGAGTGAATTCAACAAAATAAAACAATTCTTTTATATATTTCCTTTTTTTTTTTTTTTTTATTTCAATCTTTTATACAACAACATCAATTTCTTAATTCTAACTAAACGGTTTTCTATAATATAGCAAGCACAAGTATCCGGTCCTTCTTTACATTGATTTGATGCCCAACAGCAATTAGAGTAATAATGTCCGTGAATAGTTTCAGTGTAATATGCGTTATCGAATCTTTTAAGCAGGGAAATACAATTTAAGAACTCTTCGTGATGTTCATCTAATATTTCTTCACGATTTGTTTTTAAAAAATCACTAATGTCTTTTAATATTATTTCTGAGTCCATTCTTAAAGGTGTTGTTGCTGGGACAGTTGAATGCCAACTGACAAATAATGTTTTCTTTTTTGTAAAAAAAAAAATAGGAATTAAAGTAAAATGAAATATATTTGTAACACATACAACAATAAAACTTTGAAAACTATTTAATATTCTTAATAATAACATTTGTATTTGTGATTTTTTTAAAATTGGGGTGGGAATATTTTTCTTGCTTCTATTAACTATAAAATACAGAAACATAAAATTAATACAAATATAACAACATTTTTTACTTATTTTAATCTATGGGTGTAAAGGGTACATTAGGAAACATCATCTTCAGTAAATATTCAACTTTATTTTTTATTTTCTTGTCAATATACTTTTCTTCTATGGAGTCTTTAAGTTTTTTTTTGATAAATTAATTGTGATGCTTTGTTTTCTTGTTCCATACTTTTTATTGTTTCCTTTATCGTAGAGTCTATGTGGTTTTTTAGCATATGAATTTCCTTATTAAAAGTGGATAAAACTTCCTTTAAAGAAGAATTTATGTGGTTTATAATGCTTGATTCTTTAAGACTTATTTGATCATCAACATATCCTTTGCACACGGCTTGGTGGAGGTATTCAGGATTACTTCCAACATTGTTTAAATATCTACTTTCTATATCAAAATCACCAGAGGGTAAGAGTTTAAATCCCAACCCTGGAGGACCCACAATACCTTTCGTTTTTGGAGTAGGTTTGAAGTTCCTACCGAACTTGTCGACGTTCATTGTTCAAATGTTAAGTTTTCTTTTTTGTATGATACTAATATATAATATTTGATTCCTTTAATTCTTCAATTATGGAAATGATTTCATTCTGATGGTTATCGTTACCAGCATTTTTAGATGCTACTAAAAGTCTTAGTCTATCAACAAGTTCATTAGGATCATTCCAGTATACGTATTCAATATTTTTATTTGTATATATCATTTCACTTATATTATGAGTATAAGATCCCCCTTTTTTTCTTTTTTAAGTCTAGTAACAAGGTCTTTAATCAGGTGGTTATATTTAACACTTCTATTACTATTTATTCGAGAAGCACTATCATGATTACGCATATGCGCATTAGTTTTTTGTAAGATTTTCCCATATTGTTCTAGGTCATCACTATTATATATTTGCTTATGAGGATTTTTCTTTAGCATCAGTTCAATAAGGCCAGGAGTTCGAGCAAACATTTCATCGTCTATGATAATCTCATGATCATTCATCGCAAAGCTACATTTACCCATTTTTACAGATTGTGTATTAGCATCGAAATACGGACCATAAATTGTATCACGATTTGATTCTGATAAAAGTTTTTTTACTAACGAAGATGATTTATTAGGGGTAGCAAAACTCTTAGGTGTACTATAGAAAAAAGTATTATCTGGACTATTCAATTCTAACGATGCCGAGTCTGTTTGTTCATAATCTTTTTCCTCAGCCTTTTCATTAAAAGATTTGAAATGCAGCTTACGACGTTTAAATATTTTATTTTTGTCCTCTTGTTCGATCTCTTCTTTATTAATTTGTTCCTCCTGATGTTGTTTTTCATTCTTTTTTTTAGCACTTCCAACTTCACTTCAATAATGGGTTTGAAAGTGTTTTCTAAATCAGTTTCTCTCATCATTTGACCAGTTCTAAGTTGATTGTATTTGTTTTTCAGAACATTTTTTGTTTTTATAAGATCATTTAATACTTTTTCATCCATTTTAATTTTTCAAAATAGTTGACAGCGGAAAAAGGATATGTTTACTTTGATTTGTTTATATGAAGAACAAGTTCCCCCAAACAGCGTTGGCATTAGAATGTGTTGCTTTATATGATAAATGCTTTATTTATAGTACTGCAATTTTACTGAAACTGTTTTTGTAACGACCTTTTTCAATAAAACATGCTTTAAATTCAATTCGTCTTGTTTGAAAAGAATAACAAAATTAGCATTGTCTCTAATTAAATGTTTTGGTATATGGGTATAGGACTGACATAAATAAAAACTGTCAACTCCATTATGACGACCCATGCAAAAATAATCTCTTATGTTATTTTGTTTCTGACATGCGACATCATCGAATATAAATATAGAATTATTTTTAGCGTCTGATGGGGACATTATCTCACAATTATTCGAAAATTCATTATTTTCCATTCATTTTATAGATGTAATCAGTGTCTTCAGATATAGATATTTCGGTTGATTTAGAGTAAATATAAATATTTTCGAACTTTAAACCGTGGGGGTCTAGAAGAATGCTTAGCATTACATTTGTTTTCCCACAGTTTGAAGGTCCAACTATAATTCCCCGAATACTGTTTGTGAATAATGAGCCATGTTTTTTTTTTATTTCGACATTTGAATCAAAATTTTTTACTTTAATGACTTTGGACTGCTCTACAAAGCGCATATTGATGACTAACAGCTTTCGCTATAAAACATATCATATTTTTATGATTACATTCACATACGTTTCAACCTTCGAGTAGGGAGGTGGTATAAATTTAAACTCAGTTTCATAATAAAAGAAAATCAATTAAATGGGGAGGACTTTTGAATAAAGTTATAGACAAATTACCATTTGAGCTTCTTCCTTCTTATAATTACTGCGGCCCTGGGACAAAATTGGAAGAACGCTTGCGTAGAGGAGATAAAGGAATTAATCCACTGGATGAGGCTTGTCACTTACATGATATTGCATATTCTAAGAGTAGTTCTGTCCAGATCGACACGCTGCTGATAAAATTCTAACCGAGCAAGCGCGGAAAAGATTCAAAGCAAACGACTCTTCAACCTCTGAAAAGTTAAGCGGACTGTTAGTCACCAACATGATGAAAGCTAAGACAAAATTTGGTATGGGTAATAAGAGTACTAAAAACAAAACTATAAGAAATAAAAAAACAAAAAAGAAAAAAGAAAAAGTCTTGTAAAAAAAATATTTTTAAAAAGGCAATAAGTGAGGCAAGAAATGCTATTAAAACAATATCAATTGTTGTGGCACAACATCTATGGCTAATATAGCTGTAGGGGCTGTAAAAAATGTTATTAAGAAAAAACAACATATTCAAACGCCAAGAATAATTCCACTTCCAAAGAGTGGGGTTTTCTTCCATTTCTAGCTCCAATTCTAGCTGGTTTATCGGCTGTCGGATCTTTGAGTGGTGGTGCTGCTGGTGTTGCAAAAGCATTGAATGACGCACGTGCTGCTAAAAGAACTTTTGAAGAAAACAAACGACATAATAAGGCTATGGAAGCGGTTGCCATTCAGGGGAAGGGGTTATACTTAAAACCATATAAAAATGGACTTGGTTTATTTCTAAATCCACCTAATACAAAAAACTAATTGATTTGCTACCTAATCGACCCCTAAATAATCATGATATTCTACGATTCGGAAAGAAACATCTTGAGCACTTTAGAGGAGTTTTTATGAGAGACTCATTACCGAAAATATCTATAGATAAGGAGTGCGGCGTTATAAATTTAGATGATGAAGCTGGGATGGGTACACATTGGGTAGCATATATTATAAATAAAAAAAATAATATTATAAGGTATTTTGATAGTTTTGGAAATTTAAGACCACCAACTGAAGTAATTAACTATCTTGATAATCAAATAAATTATAATTATATTCAAGAACAGAATTTTGATACATTTATATGTGGTCATTTATGCTTAAGGTTTTTATTTGAACAATGTAAGAATGTTTTTTAAAATAAAATAAAATAAAAATGAATAAAAAGATCTGAACAAATCAAAAATGTTTCATTTCTCTTTTAATCAGGATGTCGTTAACACTTACTTTAAGTGGGAATGAATCCACTCTCAACGCAGAGTATTTTCCACCTATTGTACTGAAATCTAATTATGTATGTGGACTTATAGATTTCCAAACATATAACTCTATACCTAATGTTGATGAGTTTAATAACTTGTTGCATATAGGTGATAGTGTTATCTCGTTTCCTATTGGTTCATATGAGATAGAAGATATAAATAATTTAATACAAAAAAAACTCATTGAAATTAATAAAAAAAAGAAAAGTCTCAAAAAAAGCGAAATTAAAATCAAGGCTAACAACAACACCCTGAAATGTGAAATCTACAGTTCAGAAGATATCGACTTCTCTAAACCTAATTCTATTCGATCTCTTCTCGGTTTTAGTAAGAAAGTGCTCCAGTCAAATATATTGCATGAATCAGATCTTTACGTTGACATAAATAGTGTTAATGCCATACGCATTGAATGCAATATCATAGAGGGATCATATATTAATAATCAATTGGCTCAAATACTACATGAATTTAAAGAAAGTAAGTCCAGGCTATAAAATAATAGAAGTTCCGAGAAATGTTATTTATCTACCAGTGAACGTCAAACGAATAACTCGTTGTGCTTAAAGTTCGTGGATCAAGACGGAGGAGACATAAATTTTAGAGGTGAAAAAATTACAGTTCGATTACATTTACAGCCAGAACCATGATTGTATATAGTGATATTATAATCAACTCAATTCCATATAAAAACACAGTTGAAAACATTACATTACTCAATCAAGCTCCGAACTCGGCTGTGGTAACACATCGTATTACAAAACAGAATCAAGAATTTTTACATTCATTGGGTCACATCGTTAAACACTGAAAACAATCAGAAATATGTTGAACATCTTCCAAGATCCTGAGATCAGTGAAAGTATTTCTAAATATGAATACCAAACTTATTCACCATATCAAAACAATTTTGAACGCAATGATATCATTCAGATTTGCATACAACATCAAAACCTTAATGTTCTTCCTTCAGAAAGTTTTTTATATCTGGAAGGATCACTATCAAAGACAGATGGAAAAGAAATAATCAACACAAACTTGTAAACAATGCCATGGCTTTTCTTTTTGATGAAATACGCTATGAGCTAAATGGAAAGGAAATCGACTTCAATCGTAATGTTGGAATTACATCAACCCTTAAAAACTATCTATCTTTAACTAAAAATGAGAGCTATATGCTTTTGAATGCATCCTGGTCTCCTGATTCAGATATTAATTTGAATCCATTGCATTTTAATTATTGTATCCCATTGAATAAACTTTTAGGATTTGCTGAGGATTATAAAAAAATTATTCCAAATGCTCGACATGATCTTATTATCACTCGCGCTAGGGTAGACGAAAACGCACTTATCTCTCCGACCGATGAAAATGTTCAAGTAAAACTTCATAAGCCACAGTGGAAAGTACCCCACGTAACATTATCAGATTATATGAAACTAAGTCTATACAAATCTATAAGTAAAAATAGTTTTATGAAAATTGCTTTCCGAAACTGGGATCTTTATGAATATCCCATGTTATCAAGCTCTGATCATCACATCTGGAACGTAAAGACGACAACACAAATAGAAAAACCTCGATTTGTTGTATTCGTTCTGCAAACTGAAAAAAATAAAAACCTATCTGCGGATCCTACAACGTTTGATCATTGTAATCTAACAGACTTAAAAGTATATCTTAACTCTGATGTATACCCGCATGAAGATCTCAATGCTTGTTTCGAGAGAAACAGATATAGTTTGTTTTACAAAATGTATACAGATTTTCAGAAAACGTACTATAATAAGATTACGACAGAACCTCTACTTTCCTGGGATCTATTCAAATCACGTGCTCCAATTTTTGTTATTGACTGTAGACATCAAAATGAAACTTTGAAGACAGAACCTATCGATATCCGCTTGGAGATGAGGACATCAAAACATATTCCTGCAAATACTTCAACTTACTGCCTTATGCTTCATGATAGAGTTATTGAATATAATCCACTTGATCAAGTAGTTACAAGAATTGTTTGAGAATTATATTTAAGAATAAAATGTACAACCGCTTAAATTATCAAAAAAAAAATATCCAATATACAATAATAAAATTTTATCATCATCCAAAACATAAAATGAGTGTTTTTATTTTATTTATTTAAGACTTCTTTTCTCTTGAAAAAAGAACCTACGTTCAAAGCATCATAAAAATACAAGGGGTTTCATATATGAATACCATTTTGTTACACTTTCCTTTTTTAATATAAAGGAAATCATGACCTGGATCGATCCTTTTTAAAAATTTTCAATATTTGATAATGTTAAAGTGAAATTTATAACTGACACCTGCATAAGTGTCTTCTGAAAAAATTCTTCTATTCTTTATAATATTCATTGCATGCATAGGATTTTGTTATACTGCCTTTTTTCAATGTAAAGGAAATCGATCCTTTTTTAAATTTTTCGACTGTGACCGAATTTCTGTACCCATAAAACATTTGTATTCCATTTTATTATCTATTTGAAAATCCTTCTGATTATTTTTGAACTCGAATTAATTGCTAACGCACCTACAAGAGTCGTGTGAAAATTATTTTTTGTTTTATTATCCATTGAAGCCAAGTCCCAACCGTCGCGACGTCATGACGCGTCGCATCCTACAAAATAAACATAGATACCTATAGACTATCCTTTTTTTCACATTATTTGTCTGAGACCGAAGTTTATTGCTGGCGCCTCCGTAATAGTACCTGTTGGGAAAATTCCTCTTTAATTTTTACTATCTATTGAAACCAAACCATACCGCAACCTTAAAAGAAAACGAATTAAAAAGTGATCTTGACGACTGATCCTTTTTCGAATTTGTTTGACTGTGGTAAACATGGGTTCCTATAGACTATCCTCTTTTGCATTCTTTGTCTGTGACCGAAATTTATTGCTGACCTATCTGTAAGAGTACCTGTTGGGAAAATTCCTCTATAATTTTAAATATCTATTGAAACCAAACCATACCGCATCCTTAAAAGAAAACAAATTGACGGCTGATCCTTTTTTCGAATTTGTTTGACTGTGGCAAACATGGGTTCCTATAGACTATCCTCTTTTGCATTCTTTGTCTGTGACCGAAATTTATTGCTGACCTATCTGTAAGAGTACCTGTTGGGAAAATTCCTCTATAATTTTTACTACCTATTGAAACCAAACCATACCGCATCCTTAAAAGAAAACAAATTAAAAAGAGATCTTGACGACTGATCCTTTTTCAAATTTGTTTGTCTGTGACAAACATGGGTTCCTATAGACTATCCTCTTTTACATTCTTTGTCTGTGACCCACATTTATTGATGGCGCCTCCGTAAGAGTATTAGGATTTTCAGGATATACTGTACTGAACCGAGCTATCCTTTTTGAATTCTTTGGCATTAACCGAATGTCGCATATACACCCTTAGCAAATGTTGATATCTAAAGGTATGGTTGGAATATAGTTGTGTGAGTTAAATCTACCTTTTTTTTTTGTATACCTAATGTCGGAAACCATTCGACTTTGATCAAATGTTGTACAGACAAGACACCCTTAAAAATTGGTAGTAAAGTGTATAGTTGGAAATCTATTAAGGTATGTGTGTTCGGTAAGATCAACTTTTTTGTATAAATACTAAGAACGTTTGTCCTCCTCATCATCAGTTTAAAGTCGTCAGTTCCTATTGATAGTTAAACATACAAAATGTATAATGGCATTTTCAAATAATTGTAATAAAATTGAAGCTAAGGAAGAGAGAGTGGCTTGATAATTTCAAACAAAGCTTGCTGGGAGTTCTCTGACCTGCAGACTATTGCTTGAGAGGAGATCGATAAAGCGGACGAATTCAGCGTTCGTAACTTGAAAGCAGTTACACACCTAATGGAAGCTCTAAGGATAAGGGCTGATGAAGGGGGATTCGATGTCCCCCCTTCCACCGATATCAAGATTTTTATTAAATTGTAAAAAATAATTTAATTTATTAACATTAAAAAAAAATAAATAAATAAATAAATAATTTAAAAAAAAAGCATTTTTTTATTTATTAATTCCTCTTTTTCACACAAATGGGTCGCTATTTTTTGTATTTTTTTTTTTTTTGCTTGTGGGAACAAGCTACACCGATATCAAGATTTTTACTAAATTGTAAAAAATAATTAAAAAAAAAAATAATTTAATTTATTAACATTAAAAAAAAAAAAATAAATAATTAAAAAAAAAAGCATTTTTTTATTTATTAATTCCTCTTTTTCACACAAATGGGTCGCTATTTTTTGTATTTTTTTTTTGCTTGTGGCAACAAGCTAAGAGCTAACTCATCGTTTTATATGAGAAGCAAAAAAAAAAAAAAAAAAAAAAATTTATCGAAATTTCGAGGGTTGTTTTTTTTCATATTATAATTTTTTTTTTTTTTTTTTTTCAGATCTACATATTTACCTACACATGTTCATGACACAACATGTTCATGTACAACAATAATTTTTTTAATATTTTAATATTTTAATTTTTTTTTTCTTTTCTTTTTTTTTTCCCTAACAATTTTTTATTTTACAGCTTTAACAACGTAATAATTTTTGTATGATTCCAAATTGTCCAGACACCAAGTCGCTGAGCAGCTATCCACTCATCCACCAAATCAACAGGCCGGCCACCAAGCAACAAGCCATCAAGCCGCTGAACAACTTATTCGCTGCGCCACCAACTAAAAATATCAATTTGAACAGCCAATCGGCCACCAATCGGCCACCAATGACGCCATTGTTGAGGGGATCGGCCACATGTGGACCCGCTAATCCTTACTACTAACCATGACCACCGAAGGCACGGTTTGCCCGAGGCGGATACTGCCAATGTACCACGATACTCTGAACCGTATCCCCAATAACAATGCTCTTCAGGATTGACATCTATTGCAATTCCAAACGACGAACAGTCACTGGTATGAGGCAAACTCTGACACTCTTCTAGGGGTAATTTCTGTCCAATGGTTGGATGTCGTTTCGCTATAGCATATTCCTTTTGACACAGCTCATTCTCTAGCAATTCACATTCATCCCGACAAATACGTCTCAGATTTTCTGATTCTCGTGTCGGTGGATAATGACTGGATATCTCGCCGGTGAAGATGTCATCGTAAGCTATTGTGGATTTGCGCTTGAGAAAAAGTTTCCGCTCTCTGGTGTTTTTCTCTAGGAATCGTTTCCGTCTTCGATCGATTATATGATTTCCTATTGATGATTCATTATGACTTTGATTTTTCTTCGTTGATTTGCGTTCCTTGTGGGTGGCACGATTTGAAAAGTATAAAAGATTTGTACGTTCCGGGGTTCGGCAAATGGGTAGTGTACTGTAACATTAACTTGGCAGGGCGTATATTCTACAGTTTTGATTCATGTCTCTATAAAATAAAATAAAATGATGGTAAAAATCAATGAAACCATCGTATTTGTAATAACTTTATACAAACTTTGATTCTTTTATGACGCCATAAGCAGCTTTAAGGCGTTCTTCTAGTTCGTTGAGTGTCAAATTCGGTGGGATAAATACAATTTAATTTTTGAGGTATTTCTCGCATGTTGTGCCATTGTAGACTTGGCATATAGCAACTGGGATCTTAAAAAAATACACCAATATAAAAAAAAATGATCAAATAGAATAGGGATGTACTTACTTCATCATTTCCACCATCTGGGTGAGCCTCTTGATCCGAAATGAAGCTAACAAATAAAAAAATTTTAAGTCTTAAGCTAAAAAATTTAAAAAGGTAGATACATTGCAATGACAGAGAAGGCGAAAAAAGTGGGTCCCGCAATTATGTCTCTCTGTCCTAGCCCGACAGCCTAAACGGCTGGAGGGACTTTCTTCAAACTTGGTACATAGTTTTTTTTGACTAATTATGTCCACACATGTAAAAAAAGCTGTCTTGCAAGCTTTGTCTCTCGCTGAGCTACCTGAAAGTCAATATAAGCCTTCTACAACAGTTCTGGCATATCCAGCCTTGGCTGTTGTACGACTAGCTCAAAAATTCCCCGAGCCCGATCTGTGTCTGCAAGGAGATTCTCGAGCTCGGCAAATTGCATCCAATTCACGCAGTTCTCTAAACCGAAATTTAAGGAATTTCTCGTACATGCATAAAATTTCTTTCCAGACTCTTCAATACCTCGTGGACTCACCCTAGAAAGTAAAAGCAACATTTATTTTGCTCCCACCTGAACACTGGTTTCGATCAATCTTACCGAATGTACTCTTTTTTCCACGAGGTGCACGGGAAACACAGATCTTCTTTGTGACATCTTCCTTCTTTTTGATTTTCATCAGGGCTCTACCACCACGTTTTTGACGTTTGTTGTCATCGTCGCCGGCATCGCCGCTAGCAGCATCTTCCGCTTAACACGCTCCAATTCCGCTGGAAGGTTCTTCTCCAACCAAAAAGCTGTACTAGGCAATTGGTACAAAATATATTTTTCATTAATTTAATAGATTTCAACGTCTGCATACCTCGATGGGCATTGACCAATTGCCGTAATAAGAAATAATCAATGAATAGATTACACCTTCGCGATTGGAGGCGCGCACAAAAAACGAAAACAGTTGGACGTCACACGTCGATGCCAGCTCGGTCGCCATATTTTTTCTCGTGGATTGTGTAAAATTTGCAGTGCTCTTTTGTGCGATTTTTGGTAAATGGTCAAGGGCGTACTTTTATATGACCCTTCCACTGTTATGCTCCTGATTCTCTTTGAATTTGGCAAAAGCAATGAAAAGTTTTTCATCGATGTACTCATCTCCAAAGAACTCATCTCGCTCGTACACCGAACGAGCACCTCGAATGTATCCATGGTTCTGCTCGAACCGAGCGAACTTTATCCAGTTCTTCACATCAGGATGAATCTTTCATAGATTTTACGAGCTCTATCGATTTCCTTGTAGCGTAGTTCAAAGTTCACATAAGTTTGCCAGGCTTTTTCTTCTGGTTGCTATTCCATCCAACGTTCGAACAACGCTCGCGCTCCAGCTACATTCTTTAACATCTCTTCCTTGTGCCAGAACTGATTTACCCGCGGCATTATGACGACCCTACAATCCTTCATAAGCCACAGTGGAAAGTACCCCACGTAACATTATCAGATTATATGAAACTAAGTCTATACAAATCTACAAGTAAAAATAGTTTTATGAAAATTGCTTTCCGAAACTGGGATCTTTATGAATATCCCATGTTATCAAGCTCTGATCATCACATCTGGAACGTAAAGACGACAACACAAATAGAAAAACCTCGATTTATTGTATTCGTTCTGCAAACTGAAAAAAATAAAAACCTATCTGCGGATCCTACAACGTTTGATCATTGTAATCTAACAGACTTAAAAGTATATCTTAACTCTGATGTATACCCGCATGAAGATCTCAATGCTTGTTTCGAGAGAAACAGATATAGTTTGTTTTACAAAATGTATACAGATTTTCAGAAAACGTACTATAATAAGATTACGACAGAACCTCTACTTTCCTGGGATCTATTCAAATCACGTGCTCCAATTTTTGTTATTGACTGTAGACATCAAAATGAAACTTTGAAGACAGAACCTATCGATATCCGCTTGGAGATGAGGACATCAAAACATATACTTCAACTTACTGCCTTATGCTTCATGATAGAGTTATTGAATATAGTCCACTTGATCAAGTAGTTACAAGAATTGTTTGAGAATTATATTTAAGAATAAAATGTAAAACCGCTTAAATTATCAAAAAAAAAATATCCAATATACAATAATAAAATTTTATCATCATCCAAAACATAAAATGAGTGTTTTTATTTTATTTATTTAAGACTTCTTTTCTCTTGAAAAAAGAACCTTCGTTCAAAGCATCATAAAAATACAAGGGGTTTCATATATGAATACCATTTTGTTACACTTTCCTTTTTTAATATAAAGGAAATCATGACCTGGATCGATCCTTTTTAAAATTTTTCAATATTTGATAATGTTAAAGTGAAATTTATAACTGACACCTGCATAAGTGTCTTCTGAAAAAATTCTTCTATTCTTTATAATATTCATTGCATGCATAGGATTTTGTTATACTGCCTTTTTTCAATGTAAAGGAAATCGATCCTTTTTTAAATTTTTCGACTGTGACCGAATTTCTGTACCCATAAAACATTTGTATTCCATTTTATTATCTATTTGAAAATCCTACTGATTATTTTTGAACTCGAATTAATTGCTAACGCACCTACAAGAGTCGTGTGAAAATTATTTTTTGTTTTATTATCCATTGAAGCCAAGTCCCAACCGTCGCGACGTCACGACGCGTCGCATCCTACAAAATAAACATAGATACCTATAGACTATCCTTTTTTTCACATTATTTGTCTGAGACCGAAGTTTATTGCTGGCGCCTCCGTAATAGTACCTGTTGGGAAAATTCCTCTTTAATTTTTACTATCTATTGAAACCAAACCATACCGCAACCTTAAAAGAAAACAAATTAAAAAGTGATCTTGACGACTGATCCTTTTTCGAATTTGTTTGACTGTGGTAAACATGGGTTCCTGTAGACTATCCTCTTTTGCATTATTTGTCTGTGACCGAAATTTATTGTTGACCTATCTGTAAGAGTACCTGTTGGGAAAATTCCTCTATAATTTTAAATATCTATTGAAACCAAACCATACCGCATCCTTAAAAGAAAACAAATTGACGGCTGATCCTTTTTTCGAATTTGTTTGACTGTGGCAAACATGGGTTCCTATAGACTATCCTCTTTTGCATTCTTTGTCTGTGACCGAAATTTATTGCTGACCTATCTGTAAGAGTACCTGTTGGGAAAATTCCTCTATAATTTTTACTACCTATTGAAACCAAACCATACCGCATCCTTAAAAGAAAACAAATTAAAAAGAGATCTTGACGACTGATCCTTTTTCAAATTTGTTTGTCTGTGACAAACATGGGTTCCTATAGACTATCCTCTTTTACATTCTTTGTCTGTGACCCACATTTATTGATGGCGCCTCCGTAAGAGTATTAGGATTTTCAGGATATACTGTACTGAACCGAGCTATCCTTTTTGAATTCTTTGGCATTAACCGAATGTCGCATATACACCCTTAGCAAATGTTGATATCTAAAGGTATGGTTGGAATATAGTTGTGTGAGTTAAATCTACCTTTTTTTTTGTATACCTAATGTCGGAAACCATTCGACTTTGATCAAATGTTGTACAGACAAGACACCCTTAAAAATTGGTAGTAAAGTGTATAGTTGGAAAACTATTAAGGTATGTGTGTTCGGTAAGATCAACTTTTTTGTATAAATACTAAGAACGTTTGTCCTCCTCATCATCAGTTTAAAGTCGTCAGTTCCTATTGATAGTTAAACATACAAAATGTATAATGGCATTTTCAAATAATTGTAATAAAATTGAAGCTAAGGAAGAGAGAGTGGCTTGATAATTTCAAACAAAGCTTGCTGGGAGTTCTCTGACCTGCAGACTATTGCTTGAGAGGAGATCGATAAAGCGGACGAATTCAGCGTTCCTAACTTGAAAGCAGTTACACACCTAATGGAAGCTCTAAGGATAAGGGCTGATGAAGGGGGATTCGATGTCCCCCCTTCCACCGATATCAAGATTTTTATTAAATTGTAAAAAATAATTTAATTTATTAACATTAAAAAAAAAATAAATAAATAAATAAATAATTTAAAAAAAAAGCATTTTTTTATTTATTAATTCCTCTTTTTCACACAAATGGGTCGCTATTTTTTGTATTTTTTTTTTTTTTGCTTGTGGGAACAAGCTACACCGATATCAAGATTTTTACTAAATTGTAAAAAATAATTAAAAAAAAAAATAATTTAATTTATTAACATTAAAAAAAAATAAATAAATAATTAAAAAAAAAAGCATTTTTTTATTTATTAATTCCTCTTTTTCACACAAATGGGTCGCTATTTTTTGTATTTTTTTTTGCTTGTGGCAACAAGCTAAGAGCTAACTCATCGTTTTATATGAGAAGCAAAAAAAAAAAAAAAAAAAAAAAATTATTCTATCGAAATTTCGAGGGTTGTTTTTTTTCATATTATAATTTTTACCTACACATGTTCATGACACAACATGTTCATGTACAACAATAATTTTTTTAATATTTTAATTTTTTTTTCTTTTCTTTTTTTTTTCCCTAACAATTTTTTATTTTACAGCTTTAACAACGTAATAATTTTTGTATGATTCCAAATTGTCCAGACACCAAGTCGCTGAGCAGCTATCCACTCATCCACCAAATCAACAGGCCGGCCACCAAGCAACAAGCCATCAAGCCGCTGAACAACTTATTCGCTGCGCCACCAACTAAAAATATTAATTTGAACAGCCAATCGGCCACCAATCGGCCACCAATGACGCCATTGTTGAGGGGATCGGCCACATGTGGACCCGCTAATCCTTACTACTAACCATGACCACCGAAGGCACGGTTTGCCCGAGGCGGATACTGCCAATGTACCACGATACTCTGAACCGTATCCCCAATAACAATGCTCTTCAGGATTGACATCTATTGCAATTCCAAACGACGAACAGTCACTGGTATGAGGCAAACTCTGACACTCTTCTAGGGGTAATTTCTGTCCAATGGTTGGATGTCGTTTCGTTACCTTTTGACACAGCTCATTCTCTAGCAATTCACATTCATCCCGACAAATACGTCTCAGATTTTCTGATTCTCGTGTCGGTGGATAATGACTGGATATCTCGCCGGTGAAGATGTCATCGTAAGCTATTGTGGATTTGCGCTTGAGAAAAAGTTTCCGCTCTCTGGTGTTTTTCTCTAGGAATCGTTTCCGTCTTCGATCGATTATATGATTTCCTATTGATGATTCATTATGACTTTGATTTTTCTTCGTTGATTTGCGTTCCTTGTGGGTGGCACGATTTGAAAAGTATAAAAGATTTGTACGTTCCGGGGTTCGGCAAATGGGTAGTGTACTGTAACATTAACTTGGCAGGGCGTATATTCTACAGTTTTGATTCATGTCTCTATAAATTAAAATAAAATGATGCTAAAAATCAATGAAACCATCGTATTTGTAATAACTTTATACAAACTTTGATTCTTTTATGACGCCATAAGCAGCTTTAAGGCGTTCTTCTAGTTTGTTGAGTGTCAAATTCGGTGGGATAAATACAATTTCATTTTTGAGGTATTTCTCGCATGTTGTGCCATTGTAGACTTGGCATATAGCAACTGGGATCTTAAAAAAATACACCAATATAAAAAAAAATGATCAAATGGAATAGGGATGTACTTACTTCATCATTTCCACCATCTGGGTGAGCCTCTTGATCCGAAATGAAGCTAACAAATAAAAAAATTTTAAGTCTTAAGCTAAAAAAATTAAAAAGGTAGATACATTGCAATGATAGAGAAGGCGAAAAAAGTGGGTCCCGCAATTATGTCTGTCTGTCCTAGCCCGACAGCCTAAACGGCTGGAGGGACTTTCTTCAAACTTGGTACATAGTTTTTTTGACTAATTATGTCCACACATGTAAAAAAAGCTGTCTTGCAAGCTTTGTCTCTCGCTGAGCTACCTGAAAGTCAATATAAGCCTTCTACAACAGTTCTGGCATATCCAGCCTTGGCTGTTGTACGACTAGCTCAAAAATTCCCCGAGCCCGATCTGTGTCTGCAAGGAGATTCTCGAGCTCGGCAAATTGCATCCAATTCACGCAGTTCTCTAAACCGAAATTTAAGGAATTTCTCGTACATGCATAAAATTTCTTTCCAGACTCTTCAATACCTCGTGGACTCACCCTAGAAAGTAAAAGCAACATTTATTTTGCTCCCACCTGAACACTGGTTTCGATCAATCTTACCGAATGTACTCTTTTTTCCACGAGGTGCACGGGAAACACAGATCTTCTTTGTGACATCTTCCTTCTTTTTGATTTTCATCAGGGCTCTACCACCACGTTTTTGACGTTTGTTGTCATCGTCGCCGGCATCGCCGCTAGCAGCATCTTCCGCTTAACACGCTCCAATTCGGCTGGAAGGTTCTTCTCCAACCAAAAAGCTGTACTAGGCAATTGGTACAAAATATATTTTTCATTAATTTAATAGATTTCAACGTCTGCATACCTCGATGGGCATTGACCAATTGCCGTAATAAGAAATAATCAATGAATAGATTACACCTTCGCGATTGGAGGCGCGCACAAAAAACGAAAACAGTTGGACGTCACACGTCGATGCCAGCTCGGTCGCCATATTTTTTCTCGTGGATTGTGTAAAATTTGCAGTGCTCTTTTGTGCGATTTTTGGTAAATGGTCAAGGGCGTACTTTTATATGACCCTTCCACTGTTATGCTCCTGATTCTCTTTGAATTTGGCAAAAGCAATGAAAAGTTTTTCATCGATGTACTCATCTCCAAAGAACTCATCTCGCTCGTACACCGAACGAGCACCTCGAATGTATCCATGGTTCTGCTCGAACCGAGCGAACTTTATCCAGTTCTTCACATCAGGATGAATCTTTCATAGATTTTACAAGCTCTATCGATTTCCTTGTAGCGTAGTTCAAAGTTCACATAAGTTTGCCAGGCTTTTTCTTCTGGTTGCTATTCCATCCAACGTTCGAACACCGCTCGCGCTCCAGCTACATTCTTTAACATCTCTTCCTTGTGCCAGAACTGATTTACCCGCGGCATTATGACGACCCTACAATCCCAAAGATTTCTCGCATGATTGACCTGCTTGTTCTTTATTTCTATTTCGGCGTACTTCAGGCAGATGGTAATGTTTCTGTGGTCATTGTCAAGAGCACGTTCCCCGATCGAACAAGCCCTTTGGATTTCTTTCTCTGATTCCTGCCACTGAGCATTAATCCAATGACTGACTAACATGCAATTTTTTCGTATCTTCAAATCCTTTGTGCTTTCGCTGCTGGTAATCCTTAAAAGAAAACAAATTGACGGCTGATCCTTTTTTCGAATTTGTTTGACTGTGGCAAACATGGGTTCCTATAGACTATCCTCTTTTGCATTCTTTGTCTGTGACCGAAATTTATTGCTGACCTATCTGTAAGAGTACCTGTTGGGAAAATTCCTCTATAATTTTTACTACCTATTGAAACCAAACCATACCGCATCCTTAAAAGAAAACAAATTAAAAAGAGATCTTGACGACTGATCCTTTTTCAAATTTGTTTGTCTGTGACAAACATGGGTTCCTATAGACTATCCTCTTTTACATTCTTTGTCTGTGACCCACATTTATTGATGGCGCCTCCGTAAGAGTATTAGGATTTTCAGGATATACTGTACTGAACCGAGCTATCCTTTTTGAATTCTTTGGCATTAACCGAATGTCGCATATACACCCTTAGCAAATGTTGATATCTAAAGGTATGGTTGGAATATAGTTGTGTGAGTTAAATCTACTTTTTTTTTTGTATACCTAATGTCGGAAACCATTCGACTTTGATCAAATGTTGTACAGACAAGACACCCTTAAAAATTGGTAGTAAAGTGTATAGTTGGAAAACTATTAAGGTATGTGTGTTCGGTAAGATCAACTTTTTTGTATAAATACTAAGAACGTTTGTCCTCCTCATCATCAGTTTAAAGTCGTCAGTTCCTATTGATAGTTAAACATACAAAAAGTATAATGGCATTTTCAAATAATTGTAATAAAATTGAAGCTAAGGAAGAGAGAGTGGCTTGATAATTTCAACAAAGCTTGCTGGGAGTTCTCTGACCTGCAGACTATTGCTTGAGAGGAGATCGATAAAGCGGACGAATTCAGCGTTCCTAACTTGAAAGCAGTTACACACCTAATGGAAGCTCTAAGGACAAGGGCTGATGAAGGGGGATTCGATCGCTAATTTTCTGTATTTTTTTTTTGCTTGTGGCAACAAGCTAAGAGCTAACTCATCGTTTTATATGAGAAGCAAAAAAAAAAAAAAAATTATTCTATCGAAATTTCGAGGGTTGTTTTTTTTCATATTATAATTTTTTTTTTTTTTTTTTTTCAGATCTACATATTTACCTACACATGTTCATGACACAACATGTTCATGTACAACAATAATTTTTTTAATATTTTAATATTTTAATTTTTTTTTTCTTTTCTTTTTTTTTCCCTAACAATTTTTTATTTTACAGCTTTAACAACGTAATAATTTTTGTATGATTCCAAATTGTCCAGACACCAAGTCGCTGAGCAGCTATCCACTCATCCACCAAATCAACAGGCCGGCCACCAAGCAACAAGCCATCAAGCCGCTGAACAACTTATTCGCTGCGCCACCAACTAAAAATATCAATTTGAACAGCCAATCGGCCACCAATCGGCCACCAATGACGCCATTGTTGAGGGGATCGGCCACATGAAGACCCGCTAATCCTTACTACTAACCATGACCACCGAAGGCACGGTTTGCCCGAGGCGGATACTGCCAATGTACCACGATACTCTGAACCGTATCCCCAATAACAATGCTCTTCAGGATTGACATCTATTGCAATTCCAAACGACGAACAGTCACTGGTATGAGGCAAACTCTGACACTCTTCTAGGGGTAATTTCTGTCCAATGGTTGGATGTCGTTTCGCTATAGCATATTCCTTTTGACACAGCTCATTCTCTAGCAATTCACATTCATCCCGACAAATACGTCTCAGATTTTCTGATTCTCGTGTCGGTGGATAATGACTGGATATCTCGCCGGTGAAGATGTCATCGTAAGCTATTGTGGATTTGCGCTTGAGAAAAAGTTTCCGCTCTTTGGTGTTTTTCTCTAGGAATCGTTTCCGTCTTCGATCGATTATATGATTTCCTATTGATGATTCATTATGACTTTGATTTTTCTTCGTTGATTTGCGTTCCTTGTGGGTGGCACGATTTGAAAAGTATAAAAGATTTGTACGTTCCGGGGTTCGGCAAATGGGTAGTGTACTGTAACATTAACTTGGCAGGGCGTATATTCTACAGTTTTGATTCATGTCCCTATAAAATAAAATAAAATGATGGTAAAAATCAATGAAACCATCGTATTTGTAATAACTTTATACAAACTTTGATTCTTTTATGACGCCATAAGCAGCTTTAAGGCGTTCTTCTAGTTTGTTGAGTGTCAAATTCGGTGGGATAAATACAATTTCATTTTTGAGGTATTTCTCGCATGTTGTGCCATTGTAGACTTGGCATATAGCAACTGGGATCTTAAAAAAATACACCAATATAAAAAAAAATGATCAAATGGAATAGGGATGTACTTACTTCATCATTTCCACCATCTGGGTGAGCCTCTTGATCCGAAATGAAGCTAACAAATAAAAAAAATTTAAGTCTTAAGCTAAAAAATTTAAAAAGGTAGATACATTGCAATGACAGAGAAGGCGAAAAAAGTGGGTCCCGCAATTATGTCTCTCTGTCCTAGCCCGACAGCCTAAACGGCTGGAGGGACTTTCTTCAAACTTGGTACATAGTTTTTTTGACTAATTATGTCCACACATGTAAAAAAAAGCTGTCTTGCAAGCTTTGTCTCTCGCTGAGCTACCTGAAAGTCAATATAAGCCTTCTACAACAGTTCTGGCATATCCAGCCTTGGCTGTTGTACGACTAGCTCAAAAATTCCCCGAGCCCGATCTGTGTCTGCAAGGAGATTCTCGAGCTCGGCAAATTGCATCCAATTCACGCAGTTCTCTAAACCGAAATTTAAGGAATTTCTCGTACATGCATAAAATTTCTTTCCAGACTCTTCAATACCTCGTGGACTCACCCTAGAAAGTAAAAGCAACATTTATTTTGCTCCCACCTGAACACTGGTTTCGATCAATCTTACCGAATGTACTCTTTTTTCCACGAGGTGCACGGGAAACACAGATCTTCTTTGTGACATCTTCCTTCTTTTTGATTTTCATCAGGGCTCTACCACCACGTTTTTGACGTTTGTTGTCATCGTCGCCGGCATCGCCGCTAGCAGCATCTTCCGCTTAACACGCTCCAATTCGGCTGGAAGGTTCTTCTCCAACCAAAAAGCTGTACTAGGCAATTGGTACAAAATATATTTTTCATTAATTTAATAGATTTCAACGTCTGCATACCTCGATGGGCATTGACCAATTGCCGTAATAAGAAATAATCAATGAATAGATTACACCTTCGCGATTGGAGGCGCGCACAAAAAACGAAAACAGTTGGACGTCACACGTCGATGCCAGCTCGGTCGCCATATTTTTTCTCGTGGATTGTGTAAAATTTGCAGTGCTCTTTTGTGCGATTTTTGGTAAATGGTCAAGGGCGTACTTTTATATGACCCTTCCACTGTTATGCTCCTGATTCTCTTTGAATTTGGCAAAAGCAATGAAAAGTTTTTCATCGATGTACTCATCTCCAAAGAACTCATCTCGCTCGTACACCGAACGAGCACCTCGAATGTATCCATGGTTCTGCTCGAACCGAGCGAACTTTATCCAGTTCTTCACATCAGGATGAATCTTTCATAGATTTTACGAGCTCTATCGATTTCCTTGTAGCGTAGTTCAAAGTTCACATAAGTTTGCCAGGCTTTTTCTTCTGGTTGCTATTCCATCCAACGTTCGAACACCGCTCGCGCTCCAGCTACATTCTTTAACATCTCTTCCTTGTGCCAGAACTGATTTACCCGCGGCATTATGACGACCCTACAATCCCAAAGATTTCTCGCATGATTGACCTGCTTGTTCTTCATTTCTATTTCGGCGTACTTCAGGCAGATGGTAATGTTTCTGTGGTCATTGTCAAGAGCACGTTCCCAGATCGAACAAGCCCTTTGGATTTCTTTCTCTGATTCCTGCCACTGAGCATTAATCCAATGACTGACTAACATGTGATTTTTTCGTATCTTCAAATCCTTTGTGCTTTAATCGGTAATCGGTAATCGGCTTACTCAGCTGGATCTGAGTTTTTTTGCTTGGGTGGAGCTGGATGGATTTCCAAGTAACAAAAATTAAAAACGAAACTTAAAAATTTATTAAAATTTGTATCTTCTTGTTGAAGAAATCGCAACAACAACAACTGTCAAAAAATCCACCACTCGGTTCTCAGTTTTGCTCTGCAGCTGCAGCTTCAGTGGTGGAAATGGAAGTTAAAGGTACGTACGCATTAAATTTCAAGGGATCGCTTCTACTTTTTGATTACATTTTCTTTGTTTTCAACATAAATAGCCATAAATATTACTGGATTTATATGCTAAAAGCAATAAAAGGCTATATCAAATAAAGTTTTTGTTCACAAACGTTTAGAAACATCAATTTTATTGACAAAATATTTTATTTTTCGATTTTTAAATTTAACGGATTCCCTTTTTTGAATATCTGATTCACCAAATTGAGCACATGACCATGTTTGAGCAAATGCCCTATTGCATACATACAAAGCTCGTTTTGTCCCATTTAAGATGCATTGCAACTGCACACATCCTTACTGAATAGGGCATAAATCCTCTCAATTCAGCTTGTAGGGTAAAAGAGCATGGACACCTTAAGTCGGTTCTCTAGGTAGTATTTTCTCTATGCTATAGCCCACGCGAAAAACTCATAGTAATCGCTGAGGGGCTCAAATTCACGTCATCTTACCACAAGTCCAAAAAAAAAAAAAAAAAAAAAAAAAAAAAACAGAAAAAGACACCAAAAGATACCTAAAGACACCAAGAGACAACAAAAGACACCAAAAGATTCCATCATTTTTCAATTTTCCATCACCAGCTATACATCACCACACTGAAAACGATAACATCGCCTATGTCATCTATAAAACGAAATCAACCTCCATCCTTTCAACAGTTCAATTCATATCTAATAAAAACGAAGCCCCAACATATGCATATGTCAACATACGATACCGAGAGGAGATTCTTCATATTCAATTTTCCATCACCAGCTATACATCACCACACTGAAGACGATAACATCGCCTATAATCATCTATAACGAAACCTACAACATCCACCCTATCACCGGTTCAATTAAATTTTTTTTTTTCCTAAACTTAAAAGCTAAGTATTCATTTTTTTTATTATAATTTTTTTATTGCATATAAGCCTAAATTCAAAAAAAAAAAAAAAAAAAAGAACTGTACAAAGTAGTTAGTTCAAATTTTCCTAGAAAAAAAATTAAAGCTTATCTTTATTTTTTCCCTTTAAATATAGTTTCGCTTCATATTTAAGAATTAACATCTTCGACAACTTAAAATGCCCTCCATGCTGTGTACACCATCAGGATGAGAATAATAAGATCAAGAAATAATCAGCGTACAAATAAATTAATAACCAAACAATAATTGCAAGAATTATATTTTTGGGGTAAGTGATTTTGTTATATTTTGTTTATATATTTTGAACGAACGATTTTATAAAAAAAAATACATAAATTCATCATTTTTTTTCTTGAAACAACAAATTGTTATATTCTTTCGTATACTCTTTCGTATACTGTTATATATATTTGTTTCTTGCGTAACTATACCAAATTAGATAATTTAAATAGCAAAAGAATTCCTATTATTACAAAAAAAATATACAGTGAGTCTTGATAATTGCAACTATTGCTGGCAGACAAGAAAAAAATAATTCTATTATAATTTTTTTTTTTTGATTCGATATTTCCTTACAATAATTAATATTGTTCATTTAGCTAGGTAATAAAATAACACTTACAGTTATAGCTATATTTTGTTTGGGTCTTATAATAATAAAAAAAAAAAAAAACAGAAAAGCTATACATGTACAATATTTTCAATTGTTGAATCCATAATTTTAAGTTTCAGAAAACTATTATTGATTAATTCTTTTTGATTTGAATTTTTTTATATATATTGGTTTAATTTTTTTTTTTTTAATATATAGTTTGTTTTTAAAGAAAGGAAAACTTAAACAAAAGAAGTTTGTTTTTATATCTGAATTTGTTTATACTTCAAATTTTTGGTAGGGTTACCATTTAATTTGTATATATTACTAGATTACAAATTATATATTTTTCTTAATACATTCATATGACTCTTCCTTTAAATAAAATTATATTTGAATTATTTTGTTTTGAAAATTAAAAAAGCCGACTTTTTCTTTTAATGAGTTTCCTTAAATTGGTTTCGCTTTTAAGCATTGATTTTTTTTTTGACATCCACTCAGGTCAATAAAATATACTTTTGTATCTCCCAACTGAAAGATTTTGATGGTTGATCAGAGTTCTTATTTGTTTGAAACGTTGTTTTAAATAATCATAAATATGGTTTAAGTTTTGTTAAATAAGTGGATGTGGCTCTGCCAGGAATAGCCAAATATACATTCGACGAAGCCGATCCGATAAAAGTATAGAAAAAAATTATGTTTTTCATGTACTTTTGGGATTACTATAATAATGGAGGACATAGTAACCAGGTTGTGTCAGTTGATACAGGGGTGGGATAACTCCTCATAGGCCTATAATATCTAAGGTCTCCTCACTCACACAGTAGGATAAGGGTCTTTTCTGTTAGGACAAACAGGCTTCGCGATTTTTGTACGATTTTTTTAAGGTATGTTAAATACGTAACGGCCGTCCAGGTTCTTGATCGCAAGAACCCCCCTTCCGACGAGCTAGTCTTTGGCCATGCAAGCATGCCAAGCAGTGAGGTCCTGGACACCCATCCACTTTTACTATCAGGACTGTCTCAGAGTTCCTGTAAGCTCTTAGACGGAGTGGTAGTATGAAGAGTGGATGGTTATATAAGAGGCTAATGTGTTACCTAATCATTAGTTCATCTCTTACTCGAATTACATCTCGAGGCGTACGTTATAACTAGGAGCACTGAATGTATGGTTGAATGTTGCACAACCTAATACACACCGCGATGTCCTGATTTTATCTCCCATTGTTGAGTCCTGAAAATTAATTATATAATCTAAAAAAAAAAGAAAAGAAAAGGCGCGAACACTCTTTTTTATAATCTGATGGGGATATCGGTCCCACACAAAATTAGTTCCACTTTTTCTTAAAAAAAGTAAATTAATAGTTTTATTTGTTGTAAGAAAAACAATTTTTAATGCGATTAGCTTTCACTTTTTTACTTAAATTTGAGTTTAAAAATTCAATCTCTATAAAAACACAACCAAAGCGAGTAATATTGAAAATTGAATTGCATTCAAATACCGATTTTTTGACGTTTTAGGATTCACCACGGGAATTTTTAACAGTTATGATATTTGAGATGTGTTTGAAATATTTTTTCTGAAGGTGCTGCCGCCCTTTTTTTTAATAAAATAATGCTTGTTTTGGTTTTTTTTTTATCAATTCTTTAAAACCCTATTTTTGGTAAGGAATTTAATTTTATATATCAAAGATTAATCACAGTTCCTTAGCTATCTCATTTGTTAATGTTTTCATTTTGAAATAAGGTAGGTAATGGTAGAACACTTGCCATATAAACCTATCAATTTTAATTCAGTAATCATTTCACTTATAATTTTGAGGTTCTTCGATATTACACTTATAAAACATTGCGTACTTTTAAATTTTACTACTTTTTACGGCTGAAGGCTTAACTACATAGACCTACTTTTTTGCTAAAAGTGCAAAAGTGCGATATTAAAGATTCGCTAAAAGCCCTTCCACACTAGCCCACTGTGTATTTATACATGCCAAATTGAAAGTGGGAAAGAATTCTACTTACTTACTTTACTTTTGATGGCGCTCACAGCCCAGGATGGGTTTCGGCCTCAACTAACAAGCCCCTCCAGCCAGCTCTGTCCCTAGCTAGCCGCTTCCAGTTGCGCACACCGAGTGCTTTGATGTCGTCATTCACTTGATTGCGCCACCTGTTACAGGTTCTTCCTCTGCTGCGTACCCCATCGGGGTTGGATTCGAAGACTCGTCGGGCAGGTGCGTTGCTGTCCATACGCTCCACGTGCCCCAGCCATCTCAGCCGCTGTATTTTCAGCTTTTTGACCAGGTCAACGTCGCTGTATAGCCCGTATAGCTCGTCGTTGAATCTTCTCCTCCATACTCCTTCGATACACACCGGACCGAAAATCACACGAAGAATCTTCCTCTCAAAGCACCCTAGCAGATTTTTATCTTTCAGTGTCCATGCTTCTGACCCATAAAGCAGGACCGGGATGATTAGGGTTTTGTTTAAAGTCTCCTTGGTTCTCTGGGAGAGGGCCTTACTACTTAAATGCCTTCTTAGACCGAAGAAACAGCGGTTGGCAAGAGTAATTCTTCGCTTGCTCTCTGCACTGATGTCATTCTGCGATGTAATAGTGGAGCCCAGGTAGACAAAGTCCTTGACAACTTCGAAGTTATATCTGTCCATCGTGATATTTTGACCGAGTCACCGATGTTGAGATTCCTCTCTCGATGACAGCATATACTTCGTCTTGTCCTCATTAACCGCCAATCCCATTCTAGCCGCCTCCGATTCAATGCTCGCAAATGCCCCTGCCACAGCTCGCTTCGTTCTGCCGACAATGTCTATGTCATCCGCATATGCAAGCAATTGAACGGACTTTTCATAGATTGTACCGCTGGTGTTGACATGTACGTTGCGTACAATGGCTTCAAGAACGATGTTGAATAGGTTGCATGATAACGCGTCGCCTTGCCTCAATCCTTTCTCAACATAAAAGGAATCGGTGGTGTTATTACCAATTTTGACGGAGCAGCGAGATTTCTCCATCGTCATCCTGCACAAGCGGACGAGTTTGGCAGGGATGCCGAGACTCGACATGGCTCTGTATAATTCGTCCCTTTTCACGCTATCATACGTGACTTTAAAATCGATAAAAAGGTGGTGTGTATCGATCTGGAATTCCCGGGATTTTTCTAAAATCTGTCGGAGTGTGAACATTTGATCGACGGTTGACTTGCCTGGCCTAAAACCGCACTGATAAGGGCCGATCAGATCGTTGACAAAAGGTTTGAAGCGGTCACACAGGATGGCCGACAAGATTTTATAAGCGACGTTTAGGAGACTAATTCCTCTGTAGTTGGTCCATTTCAGAACATCTTCCTTTTTATGGATGGGGCACACTATACCGAGGTTCCATTCATCGGGCATACTTTCCTCCGACCAAATTTTGCAGATGAGCTGGTGTATGCTTCTAGCCAATTCATCTCCCGCTGATTTAAATAGTTCGGCTTGTAAGCCATTCGCACCTGCAGCCTTGTACGACCTAAGTTTGGATATCGCCAGCCGAACTTCGGTTAGGTCGGGTGGACGGAACTCTTGGCCATCATCGTCCAAGTTGAATGGAGCGTTCTGCCTATTAGCGGCATCTTGGCTGTCTTCGCCATTAAGCAGTCTAGAGAAGTGTTCTTTCCAGATCCTCAGCACTGACTGTGTGTCTACTACCATATTCCCACTCTCATCTCGGCAGGCTTCCGTTCTAGCCTTGAATCCTTGGGTGGATCGCTTCACCCTCTGATAAAATTTTCGAACATCTCCCCTACCGCTACAACCCTCAATAGACTCTACCGCCCGCTTCTCGTGCTCTCTCTTTTTCCTCCTGAGAAGTCGGCGTTCCTCTTTTCGTTTCAGCCCGTAGAGCTCCCGGGCCACTCTCTCAGCAGCTCTTGTTCGAGTCTGCAGCATTGCCTGGTAGGCCTCGTCCTTAGCTGCATGCGCTAGCCGGCACTCTTCATCGAACCAGGGGTTTCGTTGTATTCGCCTAGTGAAACCCAGCACATCAGAGGCGGCACTTCTGATGGCTTGTTGACAGTGTTCCCACTGGTCCTCTGCACTTGATGCTGGTGGCGGACCTCCTGAGAGATTAAGAGTTACGTGGTCTGCAAAAGTTCTGGCAGTCTCTTGCGATTTAAGCTTCTCGAAATCGAATCTTTTCACAGCATCTGCTCTGCGTTGTCGCATCATAGATATCCGCATACGTAGTCTAGCTACCACCAGGTAGTGATCCGAGTCAATGTTGGCCCCTCGGAACGTTCGGACGTCCAAGATACTGGAAGCATGTCTCGCGTCTATCGCAACGTGGCCGATTTGGTTGACGGTTACTTGATCACGCGACCGCCAAGTCCCCTTGTGTATATTGAGGTGTGGGAAGTAGGTGCTTGAGATGATAACATTTCGCTCCGCCGCAAAGTCTGCCAGCCTGTGTCCGTTGCCGGAAGTTTCGTCGTGTAGGCTGTGTCCTCCGACTATCGAACCAAAGATGCCCTCCTTTCCGAATCTTGCGTTGAAGTCACCAAGAATGATCTTCACGTCGTACTTCGGGCACATATCATACGTTGTCTCCAAGAGATCGTAGAATGCTTCTTTGGTTGAGTCTTCTCTCCTTTCATGGGGGGCGTGAACACAAATCAGCCTAATGTTCTTAAATTTGCCTTTGATGCGGATTGTGACCAGGCGCTCGCTTACACTTCGGAAGCCCAAGACTTCTTGCCTAAGTCTTCCCCTTATCACAAAACCACAACCAAAGAGCCGCTGACCCTGTTCCTTCAAGCACCCGCCGTAGTAGATGTCACACGTTTTCAGTCCCCGTACGCCCTCTCCATCCCATCGCACTTCCTGGATGGCTTTTACGTCAGCCTTTAGCCTGTCCAGGTTATCCACTAATTGTTCGGCTGCACGTGTTCTGTATAAGGACAGGACGTTCCACGTGCAGATCCGAAATTCATTGTCCTTGTTTCGTTTGCTGGGGTCGTCAACTTTAAAATCATCCATATCCGAGGCTTGTTGTTGTTTCGGAACAACTTTTTTTATACGTGGTAGGGAAGTTACCCCGACGCACAACCCCCGACCCGGAGGACCAGACCCTTCGTATAACTCCAAGGGTAGGGAGCCGGATAAACCGCTCCTTATAGGCCTGAGCTACAAATATGTCGTAGTAGCCTATATAAGGTGTTCACTAAGTAGTTCAACCTCTCTGGAACTTTAGACGCCACCGTTGATTCCATCTAGAGAATTCGTCCGCTGGCGCCTCGATGGATGAAAGGAGAAGTGCCTTAGTGGGAACACTCCTCCCACCCCCTCTTTCGTTGGCTGTCCCCAACAGCTTTCCACGGGGATTTAGACCCCGTCTCCAGCTGAGGTACTAGACACCCGATGTTCACCACGTGGAGGTGAGAGTAGGAGTTGGTAGACAGAGGTGGGTTTTGAGAAAAACCTGTGGACGCTTGTGTCCTCTTGAATGCACATAACTACCCTTTTGAACACCGAAAGAATTCTACGCGACTGCCAAATTTTGTTGCGAGGCAAAAGGAGAGTGGGAGCTGGAAAGGAAGAAGGATGGGAGAAGTTAAGGGTAGGAAAAGGTAGGCCATCTATTTGGATTCCCCCTATTTACTTTCTCTACAAGAAGAGTTTCAAGTCACTCCGTCATCACCAACTTCTAAACGTCCGTTAGCACCCCCGAAATTTAAACTTTCAACAAATCATGTTGCTCTTCAACGGGCAACAAAGAAACACCAAACCTTCAATCAAAAATAACATGGTGTCTAAATTTTATTGCTTAACCAGTAAACAAAACACCAAAAAAAATCAAACAACATACTTATAAGAAAACAAGTTAAACAAAAATTATGTATCTGTTATACTCATATAACACTCTTTCCAAACAAAAGGTACTTAATCAATCAAAAAAAAGGTGACAATGCAGCGTTTCTCGGAGATTAAAAAAAAAACGGTACCCTTTTTAGTACTTAATGACCTGAGATTCCGGTTGAAACAATTTCCCTACCTCAATAGAGCTCTTTGGAGGTGGACACACTAATCGAATTTGGAACCTAAACAAGAAAATTATGCGGCCCAAGAAACACTACCTAGCACTTACAATATCCAATTACGTTCAGTTAATTGATTAACTAAGAAAATTATTAACTATGAATCATAAAATTCCTTATGTCGCTACAAATACCTTTTTTTTACAAGTGTTGTTGCGAATATTTGTAGGTACTTTTAAGATTGTAAATATCGACAGTATATAGGTAGTTCTAAGTTTTAAAATATTTTAAGTTTTAAATATAGTTAGGTAAGCTTTAACAAATTTAAAAGTCTATAAAGGTATGTTTTATATTTTTGTTTTAATAAAGTTAAGTTTTATATTTTTGTTTTAATAAAGTTAAGTTTTGAATTTTTGTTTCAATAAAGGTAAGTTTTAAATTGTTTGTTTTAATAAAGTTAAGTTTTGAATTTTTGTTTTAATAAAGGGAAGTTTTGTAATTTAGTTTTAATAAAGGTAAGTTTTGTAATTTAGTTTTAATAAAGGTAAGTTTAGTAATTTAGTTTTAATAAAGGTAAGTTTTGAATTTTAGATTTAGTAAATGTAATTTTTGAATTTTTAGTTTGAATAAATGTAAGTTTTGAATTTTCGTTCTAATAAAGGTAGGTTTTGAATTTTAGTTTTAATAAATGTAATTTTTGAATTTTTAGTTTTAATAAATGTAATTTTTGAATTTGAGTTTTAATAAATGTAATTTTTGAATTTGAGTTTTAATAAATGTAATTTTTGTATTTGAGTTTTAATAAATGTACGTTTTGAATCTTCGTTTTACTAAATGTAATTTTTAATAGCTGTGAGCTTCATTAACGGTAAGTTTTCATAACGGTTATTTTTTTATAACTGCAATTTTTACGGTAATTTTGTCTTTTATTTTTTTTTTGTTTGAAATCTGTTTTAACTGTTTTAATGTAGTTTGACGGCACTCTTAACTTTTATAGTAATATAATTACGAAAATTTTGTTCGATCACCTGTTGTTCCTATTCGGACTCACGTGTCGCTTTCTTGTTTTTTTTCCTTTTGTGGTGGGATTGAATCCTGGTCGTACTGGCGGACCTTTACGGGCTGCGCGGGACCATGTGGGTTTTGAAGGAGTCCCAAAATGGTTGCACCCTTTTAACCTGCACTCTCACAAAGTTGACCTGTCTGGCGACCTATAAAAATTCGAACCACCTCGTTCACTTTTCCAAGACGCACAAAAATGGTGGGCGGCACTGACTCTTGCTGCCTGTCAGTGACCGCCAAGAACACACCTAACCCAAAATTTCTCACTATTAGCACGGTTTTTAAGTTTATTTAGGTAGTTATAACTCACCGTTTGCAGTTTCTTTCTTTTTTTTTATTATTTTAATTGATGTTTTAGGTTTAGTTAAATGTGGTATTGAGACGTCTAATGTGCCTTTCAAAACTATCCCGCTAAGGTCACATAAACAAAAGAAATTGTTAATAGAAAAAATTCAAACCGAAAAAAAAAATCACATACCACTGTACAAAAAAATCTTTTATGCAAAAAAAAACTAAATAAGAGAAGACACTAAATGTAGGTCGAGTGTGCAGCCCAACGTTCGATAACAGAATGTCATCCAACTATCCAATTTCTCCTTGCCAAATCTCCGCATCATATGCAGAGTAAATGATATAGGAATAGTATATACATCATCCGATCACACCACCTCCCATTTTTTCTCGCACAAATCATAAGCCGATCCGCTATTTTATTGCGGTTTGGGTATTGGTATTGGTAGAGTTAAATCAAGTGCCTGAGTCTATGGCTTGTGACGTCATTACTGTCGTCAACCAACTCCCATCCACACTACAGGGTGGCTCGTAAACCATTACATCCACTAAATACCCAGGTGAGGTGAGTTCGGTTTTTCTTTTTCTATAAATGTTTTAATCCTATTCGTTAAGGGTATTCTTGCACCTCAAAAAAATCAAGGAAGCTATATTTAACCCTAAATAAGGGCCGTAACATGTAATTTCGTGGAGTTTAAAAGCGTTAACCTCTCTGCCAAGTCTTTAATCTTGAATTCACCCGTGTTCATCACGGGTGAGTTTCGCCCTCAACATTCCATCCCTGGAAATTTCCCTTAAAAATAAAATATCCCTCCTTAGTTTCTCAATAGAGGAATTTCTGGTTTCGTATTTTTCTTCTTCTTCTTCTTCTGACCTGACACTTCATTATTTTCAATAATTCAACCAACAACACAAATTAATTTGGTAATCTATTTTTTTCTATATTCCTAGTATCTGTTTTATTTTTTTTTTCATTACCTTTTATAAGTTTTCTTAATCCTTTTATTAATGTTTTCTTTCAATATATTTCAGATTCCCACATTTCAAGAACCCGTAGCAGAGGTAGTAAGGTAAGTAAACAATCGCCCTACCTCTTCCATTCCCTATACAAATACTTTTCTTTTTTTTCAGGTCTTCATTGCCAGGGATCCGCAACAAAATTTCGACCATGGAGGATTCTATCCAACTTCATGGATGAAACAAAAAGGCTACCTGGCTTTAGCTAAGTAATTATGACCTCCTACGGTTTAAAAGGTCAGACATTGTTGGCTCGTTCTTGTACGTTTTTTTTTTATAGGTTTTTTTTCTTTTAGGTATTAAACGGGACCGGGAGTTTTGTTTACATTGCCATTCGGCATCTCAGCCATCAACAACTTCACCTACAACGGGGTAAAGCAGGTACTGTTTACTTTTTAGTAGTTTTATTTCTTTCGTTCATTTAACCATTACCTATCTTAACTTTATTTCGATCATTATTTCTAGAGCACCTGTCCCCCCGAATACACCTAAGAAGGCGATAATTCCCTTGATGGCCGTAACTTGTGGGGAGAACCCATGGTATGCCGGGCAAACAAAGTTTTAGAAGCGACGGAGTACAGGCGTCTTCAACAGCATTACATTGGCTAGGTATGCCTTACAGACGGTATTAATCACCTCAGTTTATATATAGTTAGTGTAAGATAAAGGAAAAATAAAATTAATTGAAAAGATGAGTATGTAAGCAAATTAATAAAATAGAGTTGACTGACGTTTCTTTCCAAGGGAATACCTGAGGGTGTAGGCAGGCCCATTTTTTGTTTGACCTAAGTAACTTTGTTACCAGTGAATTGGTGTTGGTGGCTTAACCGATTTGGTTTAAAAACAAATAAGTGAATAAATAAGGAAACGGACTAATAAATAAATAAATAAAAACAATATAAAACTATGTAGTGTATAATTAAAAAGCTATGGTTATGGAAATATAATTGAGAAGAAAAATGATCCTTAACGTATTATCACAGATGGTTATCGCTAGTACAGCGGGTTTTTATCACAGAATTAAATCACTGATCGGAGATCGTTTAAACTGGAGTTTATTCCTATTGTTGGTGGGTGCATCCAGTAAATTATCCAGCATTGGATAAGTGGGAAGTGTTTGGCCACCGGATAAAAGAGTTTAAGGTACTAGGTAAATAAAAAAGGTGATTTCGATTAACAGCTAGCACAGTGGTAAATCAGGTACTAGGTGTAAAAACTTAAGGCTAACAGGTACAGTGTGTGAATTTCTAGGGAGTCGTTGATGAAGTTGACTAACAGGTACTTAGTTTAATCTATGTACATAGGTACGGCTTTTATTCATTATATTGAATAAATCACTCGGACATTTCGATATATCTTGCCGGGGATTTTACTGCTTGAGATCTTTGGCGTGATAAATGCCAATCTTTTTTCCTGCTAAGTTCTCAAGCTCGTACATCTGATTACCCACGGGTTTCGAGATTCGGCATTTTAGGTATTTTGGTGATAACTTGGCAGATAGATATTTCGTTGAATTACTCAAAATGAAATTTCGTCTGTTAACTTCCTGTCCAGGTAGATATTTGACTTTCTTAGTCCGAGTATTATAGATTTTGGCCGATTTATCGTTGGCTTTTAAAATATTTTCGCGGATATGATTTCTCAAGCACTGCAGTCGATTTTGCCGAGGAATGGTTAATAGTTCGCTGTCATCCACCGCGTTTAGCTTTCGTGCTAGTTCATAGCCACTTCCATGGGTCATCATGTTTGTCCCAAATAGAACAAAATACGGTGACATTCCCGTTGAACTATGAACTGAGCTTCTTAGGGCACAAGCAATATCGCTAAGGTGGATGTCCCAGTCTCGCTGGTGAGTTTTGAGATAAGACCGGATAGCTGCCAACAAAGTACGATTAACCCTCTCCGACGCATTCGACTGCGGAGCATAATAGGCGGTTTTAAAATGTTTTATACCGAATTTCGACAAAAAGTTTTGAAAATCTTTTGCTAAAAATTGGTTGCCGTTATCGAAATGGATAATGTTGGGCACACCAAACACATTAAAAATCTCCTGTCTTAAGAATTTAATAATACTTGAGCTATTAGCCTGTCTTAATGCTTTCAAAAAGACGAATTTAGATAGATGGTCTAAGACAATGAATACGTAGGCGTTACCAGATTTTGACCTTGGGTAAGGACCTAAAAAATCTACGTATAACTTTTCAAAAGGACGAGAAGAACAATACGATTTAACAATGGGTGGACGAGATACTTGATTGGACGGTTTACTCTGTTTACAAACAGAACAATTGGACACATACTGGCGAATTTGAACAGTCATGTTAGGCCAGTGAAAATACTGACGAATACGATGGAGGGTTTTTGCAATTCCTCCATGTGCAGCTTCAGGAGGATCATGAGCATTGCGTATGATATCTTCAGTGAGACCCGAAGGGATCCAGAGCAGCCACGCATGCTCCACTAAGGTTTCATTTCCTTCAGGTCGGAAAGCGCGTTTATATACGAAGCCATCTTCTACTTTCAAATCTGGAAGTTCTTCGCGATGGGACTTGATTCTATTAAACTCTTATATTCTTCCGATTTAAACTCTTCTGATTCTAGGTTTACTAGAGGGGCTACTTCTTCAATAGCCAGAGAATCCACGTATACCCGAGAAAGAGTGTCCGGAACTATGTTTTGGGTACCTTTTCGGTGCTGTATATCGAAGGTATAGGACTGTAAAGACAAACTCCACCTGGCGAGTTTTCCGCTCAGGTCCTTCATACTCATCAGCCACTGAAGGCTGGAATGGTCAGTAATCACGGTGAAGTCCATCCCCTCGACATACGGCCTGAATTTCCTTACTGCCATTACCGCAGCCATACACTCCTTCTCGGTGACACTGTAGTTTCTCTGGCTCTTGTTAATTTTTTGAGAGAAAAAGGAGATCGGGAGTTCTTCGTCATCCTTGTCCCGTTGGAACAGTACGGCTCCAATTCCTGCATCCGAAGCATCACATTGAATGAAGAATCGCTTGGTAAACTCCGGACGTGAGAGAATTGGGGCTGAGGTCAGCGCTTTCTTCAGCTCCTCGAACGCTACTAGGGCTTCGTCCGTCATTCTAAATTTTTCGTTTCTCTTCTTCAACAGGTCAGTCAGAGGTGCGGTCAGAGTCGAGAAATTCCTTATGAATTTACAATACCACCCTGCCATGCCCAGCAACCTGCGAACCTGCCTTTGAGTTTTGGGGATGGGGAAGTCCACAATGGCTTCCACCTTTGCAGGGTCAGTCTTAAACTTCCCACCACCAACTATGAAGCCCAAATACTTAAGCTCTTTGAAGCAAAACTTGGATTTCTTCATGTTGATGGTGAGATTGGCTTTGCGTAGACAGTCGGCTACTTCGCTTAACAGAGCGATATGCGTATCAAACTCTGGGGCCATAATGAGAAGATCGTCAAGATACACAAACACACGCTCCCTGAGTCGTGCAGGAATCACCTTGTCCATCAACTGACTCAACAGTTGAGCCGCGTTACACAACCCAAACGGCATCACCGTGAATTGGCACAAGGGTCTTCCCGGTACCGCAAACGCAGTCTTTTCCCTACTCTGCCTCTCAAGCGGTATTTGCCAAAATGCTTCTTTTAGATCGATACTGCTCATATAGATCGCATCTGGAAATCGGCTGGTGAGTCCCTCGATATGGGGGAGAGGGTTAGCATTGTTTTTTTCAGTGAATTCACCTTGCGAGAATCCAGGCAACGTCGATTTTTACCCGGCTTTCGCAAGAGAACCACGGGTGAGCACCACGGGCTCTCGCTCTCCTCAATTACGCCGAGACTCAACATCCGATCTAATTCTTCGTATAAAATGGCTTGTACCGCAGGAGAGACAGGGTAGTGACCCTGCTTAACAGGGGGTGCGTCCACTGTATCAATGACGTGCTCCATCAAGGTCGTCTTTCCAAGCCCATCACGCTCAAAGCAAATAAATTTCTCCCTGAACGCCTTCAGTCGGGCCTGTTGATCAATGGTCAACTGGTGCGCGTTCAAGGAATCTGAAGGCTCATCGACCGAAACACTACTAATTATGCAAGTAGCTAACTGAAACACTCTCCAGAAGTCCACTCCAAGGTAGATCTCCTGGTCTAAATTCGGCACGAGGAAGAAAGTTAACTCCTCCTCCTTATCCTTGTATAAAACTTTTAATTCTACCTTCCCTACGATAGACTGGCTTTCCCCATAAAAGGAATAACTTGAGCTACGAGATCTTTTACCAGTTGCATACAGTTTTTTTCCGATTATGCTAACGCTAGCTGCACTATCTAGTAATCCTAAAAATTCTCTACTCCCTAGTTCGATCTTAGCATAAGGCCGAGGATCAGAAGCTATATTTAATATAGTAGATGAAATCCTTAGCCTAGTTTCTCTTCTCAACTTAAACCTGGCTCTAGCTTTCAATATTTTTGAAGATGGAACGTAAATTTCGCTGTTGAAAATTCTTTTTCTCGCGTTATTATATTCTCGGATTCGCTCATGTAATGGCTTGAATAGACACAGTCTTAGTTTTATTTTATCATTTTCTATTCGTTTCTCCCTTCCTTCGCGTTTTAAAATTGTAATAATTTGTTCTTTATTTTCTTTTTCAGCTCGATCTTCATTCTTTGGATTTATTGGGGGCTTGGTTTCTGGGTCGCACGCGATTCCCCCACTCGGTTTCCCTGCTGACATTTGGAACAATTGGGCGTTTTCACACCCTCCTGCCCTGGAGGTCGACTAAACCAAGGATTGGATACGTCTCTCGGTGGTTGGAAGAAATAGTTATCTGGAAATGGTTCGGTTGTGAAATTTCGTTCATTCCCTCGTCTATTCGTCTCGTTTTGCCTATGATTCGGTGGACCAACAGGAACGAAAGCTCTATAACTCAAAATATGCTTTACCATCGTGGACTTAAATTATTTAATGATTTACCTTCTGAAATAAAAAATGAAACAGTTTTAAGAAGATTTAAACAATTACTTATATCTCATATCAGAGAAACCATTGTATAAAGATATTAGTTTTCCAATTGTATACATATTTATTTGTATAACAAAATTGTCAATATTTATATATTTATTGAAATTTAATAGTAAAATTTTACTAAATAAAAATACACATACATACATACATAATGAGGATCATACTGCGACTGAAGCTGAATTGGGGGCGGTACAGGAAGCTGGGACACCGAGGAGGAACTTCTGGTCTTGGCGGCTGGTCAACTGAAGGAGCTGCTCGACTCACACTTAACTCTCTCATCAGCCCACCTATCTGGTTCTGAATTTCATCCTTCAAAGTGCTTGTGATTTCCGTTCTCACTGACGTTTGGTATGAAGAGAAAGCGTTGACGATAGCTAGATTGATGTACGCCACTAGCGCTAGGCCTGTTCGTCGCAGTTTCAAACAGTTTTTTCGTCGTCCCTGTAGTATTCGACACGAATCTAGGATCGTTAGTCCTAGAAACCCTAGGCGCACCTCGCCGTGCGGTGGCTCCCTGATCGCTCAAAGAACTATAAGAAGGTGGTGTGATCGAATCAATGGAAGTGGTCGGCAAATTCGGTGGTAACGGAGGAACTGCCCTGGGTGAAGGGACTGAAGATGGATATAGTATACTCTGTGTGTGTGGAGAATGTTTTACAGGTTGCCTTTGCAGGTCACCAAGATCATACGCTGGCGGCTGATTAGGCCTACTTGGTTCTATTCCCGCGTCTCTAATTTGATTTCTAAGGCTTTCCTCTACATCATTATAACTAGGCGCTGCCATTATGTACAATTTCAAAAGAAACAAAACTAAAAAAAAATCTTCAAAACTAACAACTGTCAGAGAGGTGAAGATCAAAATTGTTCCCGGATGTTCGCAAAATAAAGAGGTTTCCTTTCTTTTTGCTTCGGAATTTGGAAAACTATTTTCGGAGATTGACAAAAAGACAAAGCCAATTTGAACTTATCTTTGTGTAACCAAAAACGGGAAGTTCTAAACAAAAAAAAATAAACTAATCAAAATTTAACGTTTGTTATTCAAAGTCAAAAACAAGTCAATAATTCAAAACACGTGGCTTTGAAAACTTATCAGAAAAACTAGATTTCGAATAACTCAACCAAGAAATAATTTAAATAACAAAAATGTAGGTTGATACCCTTAACCAACGAGATACAGTAAACTGTACTAGAAAAATTCCAAAGAAAACTTGGATACACTTTGAAAAATTTGAAACCTTAACTGAATGTAACTGAATGTAATCAGCAACTAACAGTATACTGGTTACCAGAAAAATAATTAACTAGTAAGAAAAATTCTTAATACTAAGAAAAATTTTAAGTTACAAAAAGAAACTGAAGAGAGAAGATTACAACTTATGATCTCTTCTAACTAGCTCAAAACTTGTTTAAACGATGTAAACAAAAAGTTTAACAAAAAAAAATTAACAGAAAATAAATAACTTGTTAAGTTCAAAACTAACTATGAACCATAACAAACAAAAAAAAAAAACTGCAAATAAAACTATCGACTTATTTTAAACTTAAGCGTTTAATTCTTAATTCAAATAAGTATAATTTTATTTTTAGGACTATTGAGTACTTTAGTTAACTTTACTTGTGAGTAAAGTTAAAAAGTGAAAACTAATAGGAAACGAATAGTGTTTTGCAAAAGGAAACGAAAAGAAATCCAGTTTGCAAAACAAAACTTATAACAACTTACACAAGGTAATTGACTGATAAACGGTAAATCAACAACAAAAATTTGAAAATCAAAACAAAATGAACTCAAAGAAACTATGCTACAAAAAAAGGTATACAAAAATTGTCAAAAGAGACGAATATGTTATAAATATAAATATGATTCTGAAAATAAATGTCAAAACCAACAAGTGGATTATATACCACCAAAACTCAAGTGCTATTTCTTTCTTAATAGTACTTATAAGGAAGAATTTTTGTAATTTGAAAATAAACAAAGTAATAGTAAATATATTTTAGTATAATCTTAAAGACTCACCTTTCTTAACCTTTTTATTTTTAAAGTTGCTTAAAGATATCAAAAGTAACTATATAAGCATACAACCGAAATGAATCTCTAATAAATTAAAACAAAAACCCTTTTTTTCCCTTCCTACTGGAAAATGTTACTTTCTTGAAGTTTTTTTTTTCTATAAGCATACGGGGTGCTTCAGGAGGCTGTTCGGTGACGATATTTTCTTGACAATCTGGGAGTGACTCTACCGAAACCTTTCTAGCAATAAAATGATTGCGGACGGACGATTTCCTATTCCCCTCCGTGTGGTAAAATTGAAAAGTTAGTTAAACAATTAGACAAAAATACATTACCAAGTTAATTTTTCAAGCCCGCTATTCAAGTCTGTCACTTGGACTATCGTTGAAGACATGGCATTGAAAAACTAACAACACAAAAGAGAAAACATCTGAGTTATACTAAAACTCAAAAAAAAATTGAAAATTAAATCGTGCAGCGATATTCGACACTTAGCCAAACATGGTCACGATTCAAAAACAAATATTTAAATAAACTGGACTATAGGATATGAAATTGAAATTTTTGAAAGTAAAGAAAAAAAAAAAATTGGGAAAAAAGGAAAACTAAACACACTGGCGATCACTGAACCTACTTCAACTTCTAAAAGCTAGTCGCAATTCATCCTAGTATGTCAAGGACTTTCTAGATGAAGACTTACTAAACTCTATTGAAATCAAAGCAAGCTCAGATTAAACACCAAAACACTCATAAACCGCATTCGTTAAAGGCTTCCAAAAACTGGTTGCAATCCATCCTAGTATGTCGAAAACCTTCTTAATGAAGACTTACCAGCTTTGAAAAACTTTAGCAAGATTGGTTGTGAACTATAACAACAGAAGAAACAGAAACGAGAACTACAAAAATCTAAGACAAATGCCGTAGACGTTGGGCACCATCTTGTTGCGAGGCAAAAGGAGAGGGGGAGCTGGAAAGGAAGAAGGATGGGAGAAGTTAAGGGTAGGAAGCTAGGAAAAGGAAAGGTTAGGAAAAAGGGAGAAATGTCAAGTCCCGGAGACGTGGCCTGCTTGCGCACGCACGGCGTCAGCTCGTCGGATGGGGGGGGGGGATCTTGCACCGGAAACTTGACCTCGCTGCAGCAAAAACACGTATCAGGCCAGCACTCAAAACAATCCACCAAAAATAAAGTTAGACCACGGACGGACACTTACCACACCGAGGGAGCTGCAGATGGTAAAGCAGCTTGGCCTATACCCACCCTACCTGGGAATCCGGTGGCCATCTATTTGGATTCCCCCTATTTACTTTCTCTACAAGAAGAGTTTCAAGTCACTCCGTCATCACCAACTTCTAACCGTCCGTTAGCACCCCCGAAATTTAAACTTTCAACAAATCATGTTGCTCTTCAACGGGCAACAAAGAAACACCAAACCTTCAATCAAAAATAACATGGTGTCGAAATTTTATTGCTTAACCAGTAAACAAAATATCAAAAAAATCAAACAACATACTTATAAGAAAACAAGTTAAACAAAAATTATGTAACTGTTATACTCATATAACACTCTTTCCAAACAAAAGGTACTTAATCAATCAAAAAAAGGTGACAATGCAGCGTTTCTCGGAGATTAAAAAAAACGGGACCCTTTTTAGTACTTAATGACCTGAGATTCCGGTTGAAACAATTTCCCTACCTCAATAGAGCTCTTTGGAGGTGGACACACTAATCCAAATTTGGAACCTAAACAAGAAAATTACGCGGCCCAAGAAATACTACCTAGCACTTACAATATCCAATTACGTTCAGTTAATTGATTAACTAAGAAAATTATTAACTATGAATCATAAAATTCCTTATGTCGCTACAAGTACCTTTTTTTTACAAGTGTTGTTGCGAATATTTGTAGGTACTTTTAAGATTGTAAATATCGACAGTATATAGGTAGTTCTAAGTTTTAAAATATTTTAAGTTTTAAATATAGTTAGGTAAGCTTTAACAAATTTAAAAGTCTATAAAGGTATGTTTTATATTTTTGTTATAATAAAGTTAAGTTTTATATTTTTGTTTTAATAAAGTTAAGTTTTGAATTTCTGTTTCAATAAAGGTAAGTTTTAAATTGTTTGTTTTAATAAAGTTAAGTTTTGAATTTTTGTTTTAATAAAGGGAAGTTTTGTAATTTAGTTTTAATAAAGGTAAGTTTTGTAATTTAGTTTTAATAAAGGTAAGTTTAGTAATTTAGTTTTAATAAAGGTAAGTTTTGAATTTTAGATTTAGTAAATGTAATTTTTGAATTTTTAGTTTGAATAAATGTAAGTTTTGAATTTTCGTTCTAATAAAGGTAGGTTTTGAATTTTAGTTTTAATAAATGTAATTTTTGAATTTTTAGTTTTAATAAATGTAATTTTTGAATTTGAGTTTTAATAAATGTAATTTTTGAATTTGAGTTTTAATAAATGTAATTTTTGTATTTGAGTTTTAATAAATGTACGTTTTGAATCTTCGTTTTACTAAATGTAATTTTTAATAGCTGTGAGCTTCATTAACGGTAAGTTTTCATAACGGTTATTTTTTTATAACTGCAATTTTTACGGTAATTTTGTCTTTTATTTTTTTTTTGTTTGAAATCTGTTTTAACTGTTTTAATGTAGTTTGACGGCACTCTTAACTTTTATAGTAATATAATTACGAAAATTTTGTTCGATCACCTGTTGTTCCTATTCGGACTCACGTGTCGCTTTCTTGTTTTTTTTCCTTTTGTGGTGGGATTGAATCCTGGTCGTACTGGCGGACCTTTACGGGCTGCGCGGGACCATGTGGGTTTTGAAGGAGTCCCAAAATGGTTGCACCCTTTTAACCTGCACTCGCACAAAGTTGACCTGTCTGGCGGCCTATAAAAATTCGAACCACCTCGTTCACTTTTCCAAGACGCACAAAAATGGTGGGCGGCACTGACTCTTGCTGCCTGTCAGTGACCGCCAAGAACACACCTAACCCAAAATTTCTCACTATTAGCACGGTTTTTAAGTTTATTTAGGTAGTTATAACTCACCGTTTGCAGTTTCTTTCTTTTTTTTTATTATTTTAATTGATGTTTTAGGTTTAGTTAAATGTGGTATTGAGACGTCTAATGTGCCTTTCAAAACTATCCCGCTAAGGTCACATAAACAAAAGAAATTGTTAATAGAAAAAATTCAAACCGAAAAAAAAAATCACATACCACTGTACAAAAAAATCTTTTATGCAAAAAAAAACTAAATAAGAGAAGACACTAAATGTAGGTCGAGTGTGCAGCCCAACGTTCGATAACAGAATGTCATCCAACTATCCAATTTATCCTTGCCAAATCTCCGCATCATATGCAGAGTAAATGATATAGGAATAGTATATACATCATCCGATCACACCACCTCCCATTTTTTCTCGCACAAATCATAAGCCGATCCGCTATTTTATTGCGGTTTGGGTATTGGTAGAGTTAAATCAAGTGCCTGAGTCTATGGCTTGTGACGTCATTACTGTCGTCAACCAACTCCCATCCACACTACAGGGTGGCTCGTAAACCATTACATCCACTAAATACCCAGGTGAGGTGAGTTCGGTTTTTCTTTTTCTATAAATGTTTTAATCCTATTCGTTAAGGGTATTCTTGCACCTCAAAAAAATCAAGGAAGCTATATTTAACCCTAAATAAGGGCCGTAACATGTAATTTCGTGGAGTTTAAAAGCGTTAACCTCTCTGCCAAGTCTTTAATCTTGAATTCACCCGTGTTCATCACGGGTGAGTTTCGCCCTCAACATTCCATCCCTGGAAATTTCCCTTAAAAATAAAATATCCCTCCTTAGTTTCTCAATAGAGGAATTTCTGGTTTCGTATTTTTCTTCTTCTTCTTCTTCTGACCTAACACTTCATTATTTCCAATAATTCAACCAACAACACAAATTAATTTGGTAATCTATTTTTTTCTATATTTCTAGTATCTGTTTTATTTTTTTTTGCATTTCCTTTTATAAGTTTTCTTAATCCTTTTATTAATGTTTTCTTTCAATATATTTCAGATTCCCACATTTCAAGAACCCGTAGCAGAGGTAGTAAGGTAAGTAAACAATCGCCCTACCTCTTCCATTCCCTATACAAATACTTTTCTTTTTTTTCAGGTCTTCATTGCCAGGGATCCGCAACAAAATTTCGACCATGGAGGATTCTATCCAACTTCATGGATGAAACAAAAAGGCTACCTGGCTTTAGCTAAGTAATTATGACCTCCTACGGTTTAAAAGGTCAGACATTGTTGGCTCGTTCTTGTACGTTTTTTTTTATAGGTTTTTTTTTCTTTTAGGTATTAAACGGGACCGGGAGTTTTGTTTACATTGCCATTCGGCATCTCAGCCATCAACAACTTCACCTACAACGGGGTAAAGCAGGTACTGTTTACTTTTTAGTAGTTTTATTTCTTTCGTTCATTTAACCATTACCTATCTTAACTTTATTTCGATCATTATTTCTAGAGCACCTGTCCCCCCGAATACACCTAAGAAGGCGATAATTCCCTTGATGGCCGTAACTTGTGGGGAGAACCCATGGTATGCCGGGCAAACAAAGTTTTAGAAGCGACGGAGTACAGGCGTCTTCAACAGCATTACATTGGCTAGGTATGCCTTACAGACGGTATTAATCACCTCAGTTTATATATAGTTAGTGTAAGATAAAGGAAAAATAAAATTAATTGAAAAGATGAGTATGTAAGCAAATTAATAAAATAGAGTTGACTGACGTTTCTTTCCAAGGGAATACCTGAGGGTGTAGGCAGGCCCATTTTTTGTTTGACCTAAGTAACTTTGTTACCAGTGAATTGGTGTTGGTGGCTTAACCGATTTGGTTTAAAAACAAATAAGTGAATAAATAAGGAAACGGACTAATAAATAAATAAATAAAAACAATATAAAACTATGTAGTGTATAATTAAAAAGCTATGGTTATGGAAATATAATTGAGAAGAAAAATGATCCTTAACGTATTATCACAGATGGTTATCGCTAGCACAGCGGGTTTTTATCACAGAATTAAATCACTGATCGGAGATCGTTTAAACTGGAGTTTATTCCTATTGTTGGTGGGTGCATCCAGTAAATTATCCAGCATTGGATAAGTGGGAAGTGTTTGGCCACCGGATAAAAGAGTTTAAGGTACTAGGTAAATAAAAAAGGTGATTTCGATTAACAGCTAGCACAGTGGTAAATCAGGTACTAGGTGTAAAAACTTAAGGCTAACAGGTACAGTGTGTGAATTTCTGGGGAGTCGTTGATGAAGTTGACTAACAGGTACTTAGTTTAATCTATGTACATAGGTACGGCTTTTATTCATTATATTGAATAAATCACTCGGACATTTCGATATATCTTGCCGGGGATTTTACTGCTTGAGATCTTTGGCGTGATAAATGCCAATCTTTTTTCCTGCTAAGTTCTCAAGCTCGTACATCTGATTACCCACGGGTTTCGAGATTCGGCATTTTAGGTATTTTGGTGATAACTTGGCAGATAGATATTTCGTTGAATTACTCAAAATGAAATTTCGTCTGTAAACTTCCTGTCCAGGTAGATATTTGACTTTCTTAGTCCGCGTATTATAGATTTTGGCCGATTTATCGTTGGCTTTTAAAATATTTTCGCGGATATGATTTCTCAAGCACTGCAGTCGATTTTGCCGAGGAATGGTTAATAGTTCGCTGTCATCCACCGCGTTTAGCTTTCGTGCTAGTTCATAGCCACTTCCAGGGATTGTCATGTTTGTCCCAAATAGAACAAAATACGGTGACACTCCCGTTGAACTATGGACTGAGCTTCTTAGGGCACAAGCAATATCGCTAAGGTGGATGTCCCAGTCTCGCTGGTCAGTTTTAAGATAAGACCGGATAGCTGCCAACAAAGTACGATTAACCCTCTCCGACGCATTCGACTGCGGAGCATAAAAGGCGGTTTTAAAATGTTTTATACCGTATTTCGACAAAAAGTTTTAAAAAACTTTTGCTAAAAATTGGTTGCCGTTATCGGAATGGATAATGTTGGGCACACCAAACACATTAAAAATCTCCTGTTTTAAGAATTTAATAATACTTGAGCTATGAGCCTGTCTTAATGCTTTCAAAAAGACAAATTTAGATAGATGGTCTAAGACAATGAATACGTAGGCGTTACCAGATTTTGACCTTGGGTAAGGACCTACAAAATCTACGTATAACTTTTCAAAAGGACGAGAAGAACAATACGATGTAACAATGGGTGGACGAGATACTTGATTGGACGGTTTACTCTGTTTACAAACAGAACAATTGGACACATACTGGCGAATTTGAACAGTCATGTTAGGCCAGTGAAAATACTGACGAATACGATGGAGGGTTTTTGCAATTCCTCCATGTGCAGCTTGAGGAGGATCATGAGCATTGCGTATGATATCTTCAGTGAGACCCGAAGGGATCCAGAGCAGCCACGCATGCTCCACTAAGGTTTCATTTCCTTCAGGTCGGAAAGCGCGTTTATATACGAAGCCATCTTCTACTTTCAAATCTGGAAGTTCTTCGCGATGGGACTTGATTCTATTAAACTCTTATATTCTTCCGATTTAAACTCTTCTGATTCCAGGTTTACTAGAGGGGCTACTTCTTCAATAGCCAGAGAATCCACGTATACCCGAGAAAGAGTGTCCGGAACTATGTTTTGGGTACCTTTTCGGTGCTGTATATCGAAGGTATAGGACTGTAAAGACAAACTCCACCTGGCGAGTTTTCCGCTCAGGTCCTTCATACTCATCAGCCACTGAAGGCTGGAATGGTCAGTAATCACGGTGAAGTCCATCCCCTCGACATACGGCCTGAATTTCCTTACTGCCATCACCGCAGCCATACACTCCTTCTCGGTGACACTGTAGTTTCTCTGGCTCTTGTTAAATTTTTGAGAGAAAAAGGAGATCGGGAGTTCTTCGTCATCCTTGTCCCGTTGGAATAGTACGGCTCCAATTCCTGCATCCGAAGCATCACATTGAATGAAGAATCGCTTGGTAAACTCCGGACGTGAGAGAATTGGGGCTGAGGTCAGCGCTTTCTTCAGCTCCTCGAACGCTACTAGGGCTTCGTCCGTCATTCTAAATTTTTCGCTTCTCTTCTTCAACAGGTCAGTCAGAGGTGCGGTCAGAGTCGAGAAATTCCTTATGAATTTACGATACCACCCTGCCATGCCCAGCAACCTGCGAACCTGCCTTTGAGTTTTGGGGATGGGGAAGTCCACAATGGCTTTCACCTTTGCAGGGTCAGTCTTAAACTTCCCACTACCAACTATGAAGCCCAAATACTTTAGCTCTTTGAAGCAAAACTTCATGTTGATGGTGAGATTGGCTTTGCGTAGACAGTCGGCTACTTCGCTTAACAGAGCGATATGCGTATCAAACTCTGGGGCCATAATGAGAAGATCGTCAAGATACACAAACACACGCTCCCTGAGTCGTGCAGGAATCACCTTGTCTATCAACTGACTCAACAGTTGAGCCGCGTTACACAACCCAAACGGCATCACCGTGAATTGGCACAAGGGTCTTCCCGGTACCGCAAACGCAGTCTTTTCCCTACTCTGCCTCTCAAGCGGTATTTGCCAAAATGCTTCTTTTAGATCGATACTGCTCATATAGATCGCATCTGGAAATCGGCTGGTGAGTCCCTCGATATGGGGGAGAGGGTTAGCATTTTTTTTTGTCAGTGAATTCACCTTGCGAGCATCCAGGCAAAGTCGATTTTTACCCGGCTTCCGCAAGAGAACCACGGGTCAGCACCACGGGCTCTCGCTCTCCTCAATTACGCCGAGACTCAACATCCGATCTAATTCTTCGTATAAAACGGCTTGTACCGCAGGAGAGACAGGGTAGTGACGCTGCTTAGCAGGGGGCGCGTCCCCTGTATCAATGACGTGCTCCATCAAGGTCGTCTTTCCAAGCCCATCACGCTCAAAGCAAATAAATTTCTCCCTGACCGCCTTCAGTCGGGCCTGTTGATCAATGGTCAACTGGTGCGCGTTCAAGGAATCTGAAAGCTCATCGACCGAAACACTACTAATGATGCTAGGAGCTAGCTGAAACACTCTCCAGAAGTCCACTCCAAGGTAGATCTCCTGGTCTAATTTCGGCACGAGGAAGAAAGTTAACTCCTCCTCCTTATCCTTGTATAAAACTTTTAATTCTACCTTCCCTATGATAGACTGGCTTTTCCCATAAAAGGAATAACTTGAGCTTCGAGATGTTTTACCAGTTGCATACAGTTTTTTTCCGATTATGCTAACGCTAGCTGCACTATCTAGTAATCCTAAAAATTCTCTACTCCCTAGTTCGATCTTAGCATAAGGCCGAGGATCAGAAGCTATATTTAATATAGTAGATGAAATCCTTAGCCTAGTTTCTCTTCTCAACTTAAACCTGGCTCTAGCTTTCAATATTTTTGAAGATGGAACGTAAATTTCGCTGTTGAAAATTCTTTTTCTCGCGTTATTATATTCTCGGATTCGCTCATGTAATGGCTTGAATTGACACAGTCTTAGTTTTATTTTATCATTTTCTATTCGTTTCTCCCTTCCTTCGCGTTTTAAAATTGTAATATTTTGTTCTTTATTTTCTTTTTCAGCTCGATCTTCATTCTTTGGATTTATTGGGGGCTTGGTTTCTGGGTCGCACGCGATTCCCCCACTCGGTTTCCCTGCTGACATTTGGAACAATTGGGCGTTTTCACACCCTCCTGCCCTGGAGGTCGACTAAACCAAGGATTGGATACGTCTCTCGGTGGTTGGAAGAAATAGTTATCTGGAAATGGTTCGGTTGTGAAATTTCGTTCATTCCCTCGTCTATTCGTCTCGTTTTGCCTATGATTCGGTGGACCAACAGGAACGAAAGCTCTATAATGAGGATCATACTGCGACTGAAGCTGAATTGGGGGCGGTACAGGAAGCTGGGACACCGAGGAGGGAACTTCTGGTCTTGGCGGCTGGTCAACTGAAGGAGCTGCTCGACTCACACTTAACTCTCTCATCAGCCCACCTATCTGGTTCTGAATTTCATCCTTCAAAGTGCTTGTGATTTCCGTTCTCACTGACGTTTGGTATGAAGAGAAAGCGTTGACGATAGCTAGATTGATGTACGCCACTAGCGCTAGGCCTGTTCGTCGCAGTTTCAAACAGTTTTTTCGTCGTCCCTGTAGTATTCGACACGAATCTAGGATCGTTAGTCCTAGAAACCCTAGGCGCACCTCGCCGTGCGGTGGCTCCCTGATCGCTCAAAGAACTATAAGAAGGTGGTGTGATCGAATCAATGGAAGTGGTCAGCAAATTCGGTGGTAACGGAGGAACTGCCCTGGGTGAAGGGACTGAAGATGGATATAGTATACTCTGTGTGTGTGGAGAATGTTGTACAGGTTGCCTTTGCAGGTCACCAAGATCATACGCTGGCGGCTGATTAGGCCTACTTGGTTCTATTCCCGCGTCTCTAATTTGATTTCTAAGGCTTTCCTCTACATCATTATAACTAGGCGCTGCCATTATGTACAATTTCAAAAGAAACAAAACTAAAAAAAAATCTTCAAAACTAACAACTGTCAGAGAGGTGAAGATCAAAATTGTTCCCGGATGTTCGCAAAATAAAGAGGTTTCCTTTCTTTTTGCTTCGGAATTTGGAAAACTATTTTCGGAGATTGACAAAAAGACAAAGCCAATTTGAACTTATCTTTGTGTAACCAAAAACGGGAAGTTCTAAACAAAAAAAAATAAACTAATCAAAATTTAACGTTTGTTATTCAAAGTCAAAAACAAGTCAATAATTCAAAACACGTGGCTTTGAAAACTTATCAGAAAAACTAGATTTCGAATAACTCAACCAAGAAATAATTTAAATAACAAAAATGTAGGTTGATACCCTTAACCAACGAGATACAGTAAACTGTACTAGAAAAATTCCAAAGAAAACTTGGATACACTTTGAAAAATTTGAAACCTTAACTGAATGTAACTTAATGTAATCAGCAACTAACAGTATACTGGTTACCAGAAAAATAATTAACTAGTAAGAAAAATTCTTAATACTAAGAAAAATTTTAAGTTACAAAAAGAAACTGAAGAGAGAAGATTACAACTTATGATCTCTTCTAACTAGCTCAAAACTTGTTTAAACGATGTAAACAAAAAGTTTAACAAAAAAAAAATTAACAGAAAATAAATAACTTGTTAAGTTCAAAACTAACTATGAACCATAACAAACAAAAAAAAAAACTGCAAATAAAACTATCGACTTATTTTAAACTTAAGCGTTTAATTCTTAATTCAAATAAGTATAATTTTATTTTTAGGACTATTGAGTACTTTAGTTAACTTTACTTGTGAGTAAAGTTAAAAAGTGAAAACTAATAGGAAACGAATAGTGTTTTGCAAAAGGAAACGAAAAGAAATCCAGTTTGCAAAACAAAACTTATAACAACTTACACAAGGTAATTGACTGATAAACGGTAAATCAACAACAAAAATTTGAAAATCAAAACAAAATGAACTCAAAGAAACTATGCTACAAAAAAAGGTATACAAAAATTGTCAAAAGAGACGAATATGTTATAAATATAAATATAATTCTGAAAATAAATGTCAAAACCAACAAGTGGATTATATACCACCAAAACTCAAGTGCTGTTTCTTTCTTAATAGTACTTATAAGGAAGAATTTTTGTAATTTGAAAATAAACAAAGTAATAGTAAATATATTTTAGTATAATCTTAAAGACTCACCTTTCTTAACCTTTTTATTTTTAAAGTTGCTTAAAGATATCAAAAGTAACTATATAAGCATACAACCGAAATGAATCTCTAATAAATTAAAACAAAAACCCTTTTTTTTCCCTTCCTACTGGAAAATGTTACTTTCTTGAAGTTTTTTTTTTCTATAAGCATACGGGGTGCTTCAGGAGGCTGTTCGGTGACGATATTTTCTTGACAATCTGGGAGTGACTCTACCGAAACCTTTCTAGCAATAAAATGATTGCGGACGGACGATTTCCTATTCCCCTCCGTGTGGTAAAATTGAAAAGTTAGTTAAACAATTAGACAAAAATACATTACCAAGTTAATTTTTCAAGCCCGCTATTCAAGTCTGTCACTTGGACTATCGTTGAAGACATGGCATTGAAAAACTAACAACACAAAAGAGAAAACATCTGAGTTATACTAAAACTAAAAAAAAAATTGAAAATTAAATCGTGCAGCGATATTCGACACTTAGCCAAACATGGTCACGATTCAAAAACAAATATTTAAATAAACTGGACTATAGGATATGAAATTGAAATTTTTGAAAGTAAAGAAAAAAAAAAAAAAAATTGGGAAAAAAGGAAAACTAAACACACTGGCGATCACTGAACCTACTTCAACTTCTAAAAGCTAGTCGCAATTCATCCTAGTATGTCAAGGACTTTCTAGATGAAGACTTACTAAACTCTATTGAAATCAAAGCAAGCTCAGATTAAACACCAAAACACTCATAAACCGCATTCGTTAAAGGCTTCCAAAAACTGGTTGCAATCCATCCTAGTATGTCGAAAACCTTCTAAATGAAGACTTACCAGCTTTGAAAAACTTTAGCAAGATTGGTTGTGAACTATAACAACAGAAGAAACAGAAACGAGAACTACAAAAATCTAAGACAAATGCCTTAGACGTTGGGCACCATCTTGTTGCGAGGCAAAAGGAGAGGGGGAGCTGGAAAGGAAGAAGGATGGGAGAAGTTAAGGGTAGGAAGCTAGGAAAAGGAAAGGTTAGGAAAAAGGGAGAAATGTCAAGTCCCGGAGACGTGGCCTGCTTGCGCACGCACGGCGTCAGCTCGTTGGATGGGGGGGGATCTTGCCCCGGAAACTTGACCTCGCTGCAGCAAAAACACGTATCAGGCCAGCACTCAAAACAATCCACCAAAAATAAAGTTAGACCACGGACGGACACTTACCACACCGAGGGAGCTGCAGATGGTAAAGCAGCTTGGCCTATACCCACCCTACCTGGGAATCCGGTGGCCATCTATTTGGATTCCCCCTATTTACTTTTTTTTACATAACCAACTTCTTAACGTCCGTTAGCACCCCCGAAATTTAAACTTTCAACAAATCATGTTGCTCTTCAACGGGCAACAAAGAAACACCAAACCTTCAATCAAAAATAACATGGTGTCGAAATTTTATTGCTTAACCAGTAAACAAAATACCAAAAAAATCAAACAACATACTTATAAGAAAACAAGTTAAACAAAAATTATGTAACTGTTAAGCTCATATAACACTCTTTCCAAACAAAAGGTACTTAATCAATCAAAAAAAGGTGACAATGCAGCGTTTCTCGGAGATTAAAAAAAAACGGTACCCTTTTTAGTACTTAATGACCTGAGATTCCGGTTGAAACAATTTCCCTACCTCAATAGAGCTCTTTGGAGGTGGACACACTAATCCAAATTTGGAACCTAAACAAGAAAATTACGCGGCCCAAGAAATACTACCTAGCACTTACAATATCCAATTACGTTCAGTTAATTGATTAACTAAGAAAATTATTAACTATGAATCATAAAATTCCTTATGTCGCTACAAGTACCTTTTTTTTACAAGTGTTGTTGCGAATATTTGTAGGTACTTTTAAGATTGTAAATATCGACAGTATATAGGTAGTTCTAAGTTTTAAAATATTTTAAGTTTTAAATATAGTTAGGTAAGCTTTAACAAATTTAAAAGTCTATAAAGGTATGTTTTATATTTTTGTTTTAATAAAGTTAAGTTTTATATTTTTGTTTTAATAAAGTTAAGTTTTGAATTTTTGTTTCAATAAAGGTAAGTTTTAAATTGTTTGTTTTAATAAAGTTAAGTTTTGAATTTTTGTTTTAATAAAGGGAAGTTTTGTAATTTAGTTTTAATAAAGGTAAGTTATGTAATTTAGTTTTAATAAAGGTAAGTTTAGTAATTTAGTTTTAATAAAGGTAAGTTTTGAATTTTAGATTTAGTAAATGTAATTTTTGAATTTTTAGTTTGAATAAATGTAAGTTTTGAATTTTCGTTCTAATAAAGGTAGGTTTTGAATTTTAGTTTTAATAAATGTAATTTTTGAATTTTTAGTTTTAATAAATGTAATTTTTGAATTTGAGTTTTAATAAATGTAATTTTTGAATTTGAGTTTTAATAAATGTAATTTTTGTATTTGAGTTTTAATAAATGTACGTTTTGAATCTTCGTTTTACTAAATGTAATTTTTAATAGCTGTGAGCTTCATTAACGGTAAGTTTTCATAACGGTTATTTTTTTATAACTGCAATTTTTACGGTAATTTTGTCTTTTATTTTTTTTTTGTTTGAAATCTGTTTTAACTGTTTTAATGTAGTTTGACGGCACTCTTAACTTTTATAGTAATATAATTACGAAAATTTTGTTCGATCACCTGTTGTTCCTATTCGGACTCACGTGTCGCTTTCTTGTTTTTTTTCCTTTTGTGGTGGGATTGAATCCTGGTCGTACTGGCGGACCTTTACGGGCTGCGCGGGACCATGTGGGTTTTGAAGGAGTCCCAAAATGGTTGCACCCTTTTAACCTGCACTCGCACAAAGTTGACCTGTCTGGCGGCCTATAAAAATTCGAACCACCTCGTTCACTTTTCCAAGACGCATAAAAATGGTGGGCGGCACTGACTCTTGCTGCCTGTCAGTGACCGCCAAGAACACACCTAACCCAAAATTTCTCACTATTAGCACGGTTTTTAAGTTTATTTAGGTAGTTATAACTCACCGTTTGCAGTTTCTTTCTTTTTTTTTTATTATTTTAATTGATGTTTTAGGTTTAGTTAAATGTGGTATTGAGACGTCTAATGTGCCTTTCAAAACTATCCCGCTAAGGTCACATAAACAAAAGAAATTGTTAATAGAAAAAGTTCAAACCGAAAAAAAAAATCACATACCACTGTACAAAAAAATCTTTTATGCAAAAAAAAACTAAATAAGAGAAGACACTAAATGTAGGTCGAGTGTGCAGCCCAACGTTCGATAACAGAATGTCATCCAACTATCCAATTTCTCCTTGCCAAATCTCCGCATCATATGCAGAGTAAATGATATAGGAATAGTATATACATCATCCGATCACACCACCTCCCATTTTTTCTCGCACAAATCATAAGCCGATCCGCTATTTTATTGCGGTTTGGGTATTGGTATTGGTAGAGTTAAATCAAGTGCCTGAGTCTATGGCTTGTGACGTCATTACCGTCGTCAACCAACTCCCATCCACACTACAGGGTGGCTCGTAAACCATCACATCCACTAAATACCCAGGTGAGGTGAGTTCGGTTTTTCTTTTTCTATAAATGTTTTAATCCTATTCGTTAAGGGTATTCTTGCACCTCAAAAAAATCAAGGAAGCTATATTTAACCCTAAATAAGGGCCGTAACATGTAATTTCGTGGAGTTTAAAAGCGTTAACCTCTCTGCCAAGTCTTTAATCTTGAATTAACCTGTGTTCATCACGGGTGAGTTTCTCCCTCAACATTCCATCCCTGGAAATTTCCCTTAAAAATAAAATATCCCTCCTTAGTTTCTCAATAGAGGAATTTCTGGTTTCGTATTTTTCTTCTTCTTCTTCTTCTGACCTGACACTTCATTATTTTCAATAATTCAACCAACAACACAAATTAATTTGGTAATCTATTTTTTTCTGTATTCCTAGTATCTGTTTTATTTTTTTTTTCATTTCCTTTTATAAGTTTTCTTAATCCTTTTATTAATGTTTTCTTTCAATATATTTCAGGTTCCCACATTTCAAGAACCCGTAGCGGAGGTAGTAAGGTAAGTAAACAATCGCCCTACCTCTTCCATTCCCTATACAAATACTTTTCTTTTTTTTCAGGTCTTCATTGCCAGGGATCCGCAACAAAGTTTCGACCATGGAGGATTCTATCGAACTTCATGGACGAAACAAAAAGGCTACCTGGCTTTAGCTAAGTAATTATGACCTCCTACGGTTTAAAAGGTCAAACATTGTTGGCTCGTTCTTGTACGTTTTTTTTTTTCATAGGTTTTTTTTTCTTTTAGGTATTAAACGGGACCGGGAGTTTTGTTTACATTGCCATTCGGCATCTCAGCCATCAACAACTTCACCTACAATGGGGTAAAGCAGGTACTGTTTACTTTTTAGTAGTTTTTTTTCTTTCGTTCATTTAACCATTACCTATCTTAACTTTATTTCGATCATTATTTCTAGAGCACCTGTCCCCCCGAATACACCTAAGAAGGCGATAATTCCCTTGATGGCCGTAACTTGTGGGGAGAACCCATGGTATGCTGGGCAAACAAAGTTTTAGAAGCGACGGAGTACAGGCGTCTTCAACAGCATTACATTGGCTAGGTATGCCTTACAGACGGTATTAATCACCTCAGTTTATATATAGTTAGTGTAAGATAAAGGAAAAATAAAATTAATTGAAAAGATGAGTATGTAAGCAAATTAAAAAAAAGTTGACTGACGTTTCTTTCCAAGGGAATACCTGAGGGTGTAGGCAGGCCCATTTTTTGTTCGACCTAAGTAACTTTGTTACCAGTGAATTGGTGTTGGTGGCTTAACCGATTTGGTTTAAAAACAAATAAGTGAATAAATAAGGAAACGGACTAATAAATAAATAAATAAAAACAATATAAAACTATGTAGTGTATAATTAAAAAGCTATGGTTATGGAAATATAATTGAGAAGAAAAATGATCCTTAACGTATTATCACAGATGGTTATCGCTAGCACAGCGGGTTTTTATCACAGAATTAAATCACTGATCGGAGATCGTTTAAACTGGAGTTTATTCCTATTGTTGGTGGGTGCATCCAGTAAATTATCCAGCATTGGATAAGTGGGAAGTGTTTGGCCACCGGATAAAAGAGTTTAAGGTACTAGGTAAATAAAAAAGGTGATTTCGATTAACAGCTAGCACAGTGGTAAATCAGGTACTAGGTGTAAAAACTTAAGGCTAACAGGTACAGTGTGTGAATTTCTGGGGAGTCGTTGATGAAGTTGACTAACAGGTACTTAGTTTAATCTATGTACATAGGTACGGCTTTTATTCATTATATTGAATAAATCACTCGGACATTTCGATATATCTTGCCGGGGATTTTACTGCTTGAGATCTTTGGCGTGATAAATGCCAATCTTTTTTCCTGCTAAGTTCTCAAGCTCGTACATCTGATTACCCACGGGTTTCGAGATTCGGCATTTTAGGTATTTTGGTGATAACTTGGCAGATAGATATTTCGTTGAATTACTCAAAATGAAATTTCGTCTGTTAACTTCCTGTCCAGGTAGATATTTGACTTTCTTAGTCCGAGTATTATAGATTTTGGCCGATTTATCGTTGGCTTTTAAAATATTTTCGCGGATATGATTTCTCAAGCACTGCAGTCGATTTTGCCGAGGAATGGTTAATAGTTCGCTGTCATCCACCGCGTTTAGCTTTCGTGCTAGTTCATAGCCACTTCCATGGGTCATCATGTTTGTCCCAAATAGAACAAAATACGGTGACATTCCCGTTGAACTATGAACTGAGCTTCTTAGGGCACAAGCAATATCGCTAAGGTGGATGTCCCAGTCTCGCTGGTGAGTTTTGAGATAAGACCGGATAGCTGCCAACAAAGTACGATTAACCCTCTCCGACGCATTCGACTGCGGAGCATAATAGGCGGTTTTAAAATGTTTTATACCGAATTTCGACAAAAAGTTTTGAAAATCTTTTGCTAAAAATTGGTTGCCGTTATCGGAATGGATAATGTTGGGCACACCAAACACATTAAAAATCTCCTGTCTTAAGAATTTAATAATACTTGAGCTATTAGCCTGTCTTAATGCTTTCAAAAAGACGAATTTAGATAGATGGTCTAAGACAATGAATACGTAGGCGTTACCAGATTTTGACCTTGGGTAAGGACCTAAAAAATCTACGTATAACTTTTCAAAAGGACGAGAAGAACAATACGATTTAACAATGGGTGGACGAGATACTTGATTGGACGGTTTACTCTGTTTACAAACAGAACAATTGGACACATACTGGCGAATTTGAACAGTCATGTTAGGCCAGTGAAAATACTGACGAATACGATGGAGGGTTTTTGCAATTCCTCCATGTGCAGCTTCAGGAGGATCATGAGCATTGCGTATGATATCTTCAGTGAGACCCGAAGGGATCCAGAGCAGCCACGCATGCTCCACTAAGGTTTCATTTCCTTCAGGTCGGAAACCGCGTTTATATACGAAGCCATCTTCTACTTTCAAATCTGGAAGTTCTTCGCGATGGGAGTTGATCGTTTCTATTAAACTCTTATATTCTTCCGATTTAAAATCTTCTGATTCCAGGTTTACTAGAGGGGCTACTTCTTCAATAGCCAGAGAATCCACGTATACCTGAGAAAGAGTGTCCGGAACTATGTTTTGGGTGCCTTTTCGGTGCTGTATGTCGAAGGTATAGGACTGTAAAGACAAACTCCACCTGGCGAGTTTTCCGCTCAGGTCCTTCATACTCATCAGCCACTGAAGGTTGGAATGGTCAGTAATCAAGGTGAAGTCCATCCCCTCGACATACGGCCTGAATTTCCTTACTGCCATTACCGCAGCCATACACTCCTTCTCGGTGACACTGTAGTTTCTCTGGCTCTTGTTAATTTTTTGAGAGAAAAAAAGGAGATCGGGAGTTCTTCGTCATCCTTGTCCCGTTGGAACAGTACGGCTCCAATTCCTGCATCCGAAGCATCACATTGAATGAAGAATCGCTTGGTAAACTCCGGACGTGAGAGAATTGGGGCTGAGGTCAGCGCTTTCTTCAGCTCCTCGAACGCTACTATGGCTTCGTCCGTCATTCTAAATTTTTCGTTTCTCTTCTTCAACAGGTCAGTCAGAGGTGCGGTCAGAGTCGAGAAATTCCTTATGAATTTACAATACCACCCTGCCATGCCCAGCAACCTGCGAACCTGCCTTTGAGTTTTGGGGATGGGGAAGTCCACAATGGCTTCCACCTTTGCAGGGTCAGTCTTAAACTTCCCACCACCAACTATGAAGCCCAAATACTTAAGCTCTTTGAAGCAAAACTTGGATTTCTTCATGTTGATGGTGAGATTGGCTTTGCGTAGACAGTCGGCTACTTCGCTTAACAGAGCGATATGCGTATCAAACTCTGGGGCCATAATGAGAAGATCGTCAAGATACACAAACACACGCTCCCTGAGTCGTGCAGGAATCACCTTGTCCATCAACTGACTCAACAGTTGAGCCGCGTTACACAACCCAAACGGCATCACCGTGAATTGGCACAAGGGTCTTCCCGGTACCGCAAACGCAGTCTTTTCCCTACTCTGCCTCTCAAGCGGTATTTGCCAAAATGCTTCTTTTAGATCGATACTGCTCATATAGATCGCATCTGGAAATCGGCTGGTGAGTCCCTCGATATGGGGGAGAGGGTTAGCATTGTTTTTTTTCAGTGAATTCACCTTGCGAGAATCCAGGCAACGTCGATTTTTACCCGGCTTTCGCAAGAGAACCACGGGTGAGCACCACGGGCTCTCGCTCTCCTCAATTACGCCGAGACTCAACATCCGATCTAATTCTTCGTATAAAATGGCTTGTACCGCAGGAGAGACAGGGTAGTGACGCTGCTTAACAGGGGGTGCGTCCACTGTATCAATGACGTGCTCCATCAAGGTCGTCTTTCCAAGCCCATCACGCTCAAAGCAAATAAATTTCTCCCTGAACGCCTTCAGTCGGGCCTGTTGATCAATGGTCAACTGGTGCGCGTTCAAGGAATCTGAAGGCTCATCGACCGAAACACTACTAATTATGCTAGTAGCTAACTGAAACACTCTCCAGAAGTCCACTCCAAGGTAGATCTCCTGGTCTAAATTCGGCACGAGGAAGAAAGTTAACTCCTCCTCCTCATCCTTGTATAAAACTTTTAATTCTACCTTCCCTACGATAGACTGGCTTTCCCCATAAAAGGAATAACTTGAGCTTCGAGATCTTTTACCAGTTGCATACAGTTTTTTTCCGATTATGCTAACGCTAGCTGCACTATCTAGTAATCCTAAAAATTCTCTACTCCCTAGTTCGATCTTAGCATAAGGCCGAGGATCAGAAGCTATATTTAATATAGTAGATGAAATCCTTAGCCTAGTTTCTCTTCTCAACTTAAACCTGGCTCTAGCTTTCAATATTTTTGAAGATGGAACGTAAATTTCGCTGTTGAAAATTCTTTTTCTCGCGTTATTATATTCTCGGATTCGCTCATGTAATGGCTTGAATTGACACAGTCTTAGTTTTATTTTATCATTTTCTATTCGTTTCTCCCTTCCTTCGCGTTTTAAAATTGTAATATTTTGTTCTTTATTTTCTTTTTCAGCTCGATCTTCATTCTTCGGATTTATTGGGGGCTTGGTTTCTGGGTCGCACGCGATTCCCCCACTCGGTTTCCCTGCTGACATTTGGAACAATCGGGCGTTTTCACACCCTCCTGCCCACACCTATAACAAAACACGGTCAGTACTTCCGACCCACATTCGAAATACGTATGACCGGGGGCTTTACAGTTACAGCAGATCAACTTAGTGGCATCCGCATACTTCCGTTGAGGAATTTTTGGACACGCTCCGCCCACTTGAAAAGCTGCCACTTGCTCATCTGCTGGATGCTGCTCTTCCTCGTCATAGTCTAGTTCATTGGCCACTAGTTTCGTTGGTGGTCTGAAAGGCTTCGAAAAGGACTAATACCTCCTAGAAAACGCAAGCTCAGCGTCCTTGCAAGCATACCGCAGCTCATCTAAGGTAAACATTGACATCGGGAAAACCAACGTTCTCAGCTTCTCATAGAGATTTTTTTTCAGGACTTTGACCAAGTCCCACTCGGGTATATCGCGCATGAGCTTGTAGTCGGACTTGAAGTTTTTGAATTGGCGCATCAAGGCATCCTTCAACATAGGCCAATCCGGACTATAGTTATTTCGCAGAAATTGCCAATACCATTCGTAGGCCGTTTCCTTGAGCATCAGATGGAAGTCGCGTAAAATCACGGACCAAGGACATCTATGATGCATTTGGAGCCTCTCCACCTGCAGTATGAAATCCTCTACCGTGCGATGTTCAGGCTTCCCATTAAAAGTGATGTTCCACCTATCAATCCGAATGGCTTCTCGAATAGGATGATAATCGGAGTGGAGAGGTGGTGGAGGTCGACTAAACCAAGGATTGGATACGTCTCTCGGTGGTTGGAAGAAATAGTTATCTGGAAATGGTTCGGTTGTGATGTTTCGTTTATTCCCTCGTCTATTCGTCTCGTTTTGCCTATGATTCGGTGGACCAACAGGAACGAAAGCTCTATAATGAGGATCATACTGCGGCTGAAGCTGAATTGGGGGCGGTACAGGAAGCTGGGACACCGAGGAGGGAACTTCTGGTCTTGGCGGCTGGTCGACTGAAGGAGCTGCTCGACTCACACTTAACTCTCTCATCAGCCCACCTATCTGGTTCTGAATTTCATCCTTCAAAGTGCTTGTGATTTCCGTTCTCACTGACGTTTGGTATGAAGAGAAAGCGTTGACGATAGCTAGATTGATGTACGCCACTAGCGCTAGGCCTGTTCGTCGCAGTTTCAAACAGTTTTTTCGTCGTCCCTGTAGTATTCGACACGAATCTAGGATCGTTAGTCCTAGAAACCCTAGGCGCTACTCGCCGTGCGGTGGCTCCCTGATCGCTCAAAGAACTATAAGAAGGTGGTGTGATCGAATCAATGGAAGTGTTCGGCAAATTCGGTGGTAACGGAGGAACTGCCCTGGGTGAAGGGACTGAAGATGGATTTAGTATACTCTGTGTGTGTGGAGAATGTTGTAAAGGTTGCCTTTGCAGGTCACCAAGATCATACGCTGGCGGTTGATTAGGCCTACTTGGTTCTATTCCCGCGTCTCTAATTTGATTTCTAAGGCTTTCCTCTACATCATTATAACTAGGCGCTGCCATTATGTACAATTTCAAAAGAAACAAAACTAAAAAAAAATCTTCAAAACTACCAACTGTCAGAGAGGGGAAGATCAAAATTGTTCCCGGATGTTCGCAAAATAAAGAGGTTTCCTTTCTTTTTGCTTCAGAATTTGGAAAACTATTTTCGGAGATTGAAAAAAAGACAAAACCAATTTGAACTTATCTTTGTGTAACCAAAAACGGGAAGTTCTAAACAAAAAAAAATAAACTAATCAAAATTTAACGTTTGTTATTCAAAATCAAAAACAAGTCAATAATTCAAAACACGTGGCTTTGAAAACTTATCAGAAAAACTTGATTTCGAATAACTCAACCAAGAAATAATTTAAATAACAAAAATGTAGGTTGATACCCTTAACCAACGAGATACACAATAATTTAAATTGAAAAACAAAAACTTGAAAAGTAAACTGTACTAGAAAAATTCCAAAGAAAACTTGGGTACACTTTGAAAAATTTGAAACCTTAAAGTAACTGAATGTTATCAGCAACTAACAGTATACTGGTTACCAGAAAAATAATTAACTAGTAAGAAAAATTCTTAATACTAAGAAAAATTTTAAGTTACAAAAAGAAACTGAAGAAAGAAGATTACAACTTATGATCTCTTCTAACTAGCTCAAAACTTGTTTAAACGATGTAAACAAAAAGTTTAACAAAACAAAATTAACAGAAAATAAATAACTTGTTAAGTTCAAAACTAACTATGAACTATACCAAACAAAAAAAAACTGCAAATAAAACTATCGACTTATTTTAAACTTAAGCGTTAAATTCTTAATTCAAATAAGTATAATTTTATTTTTAGGACTATTGAGTACTTTAGTTAACTTTACTTGTGAGTAAAGTTAAAAAGTGAAAACTAATAGGAAACGAATAGTGTTTTGCAAAAGGAAACGAAAAGAAATCCAGTTTGCAAAACAAAACTTATAACAACTTACACAAGGTAATTGACTGATAAACGGTAAATCAACAACAAAAATTTGAAAATCAAAACAAAATGAACTCAAAGAAACTATGCTACAAAAAAAGGTATACAAAAATTGTCAAAAGAGACGAATATGTTATAAATATAAATATGATTCTGAAAATAAATGTCAAAACCAACAAGTGGATTATATACCACCAAAACTCAAGTGCTATTTCTTTCTTAATAGTACTTATAAGGAAGAATTTTTGTAATTTGAAAATAAACAAAGTAATAGTAAATATATTTTAGTATAATCTTAAAGACTCACCTTTCTTAACCTTTTTATTTTTAAAGTTGCTTAAAGATATCAAAAGTAACTATATAAGCATACAACCGAAATGAATCTCTAATAAATTAAAACAAAAACCCTTTTTTTCCCTTCCTACTGGAAAATGTTACTTTCTTGAAGTTTTTTTTTTCTATAAGCATACGGGGTGCTTCAGGAGGCTGTTCGGTGACGATATTTTCTTGACAATCTGGGAGTGACTCTACCGAAACCTTTCTAGCAATAAAATGATTGCGGACGGACGATTTCCTATTTCCCTCCGTGTGGTAAAATTGAAAAGTTAGTTAAACAATTAGACAAAAATACATTACCAAGTTAATTTTTCAAGCCCGCTATTCAAGTCTGTCACTTGGACTATCGTTGAAGACATGGCATTGAAAAACTAACAACACAAAAGAGAAAACATCTGAGTTATACTAAAACTCAAAAAAAAATTGAAAATTAAATCGTGCAGCGATATTCGACACTTAGCCAAACATGGTCACGATTCAAAAACAAATATTTAAATAAACTGGACTATAGGATATGAAATTGAAATTTTTGAAAGTAAAGAAAAAAAAAATAGGATTGGGAAAAACGGAAAACTAAACACACTGGCGATCACTGAACCTACTTCAACTTCTAAAAGCTAGTCGCAATTCATCCTAGTATGTCAAGGACTTTCTAGATGAAGACTTACTAAACTCTATTGAAATCAAAGCAAGCTCAGATTAAACACCGAAACACTCATAAGCCGCATTCGTTAAAGGCTTCCAAAAACTGGTTGCAATCCATCCTAGTATGTCGAAAACCTTCTAAATGAAGACTTACCAGCTTTGAAAAACTTTAGCAAGATTGGTTGTGAACTATAACAACAGAAAAAACAGAAACGAGAACTACAAAAATCTAAGACAAATGCCTTAGACGTTGGGCGCCATCTTGTTGCGAGGCAAAAGGAGAGGGTGAGCTGGAAAGGAAGAAGGATGGGGGAAGTTAAGGGTAGGAAGCTAGGAAAAGGAAAGGTTAGGAAAAAGGGAGAAATGTCAAGTCCCGGAGACGTGGCCTGCTTGCGCACGCACGGCGTCAGCTCGTCGGATGGGGGGGGATCTTGCCCCGGAAACTTGACCTCGCTGCAGCAAAAACACGTATCAGGCCAGCACTCAAAACAATCCACCAAAAATAAAGTTAGACCACGGACGGACACTTACCACACCGAGGGAGCTGCAGATGGTAAAGCAGCTTGGCCTATACCCACCCTACCTGGGAATCCGGTGGCCATCTATTTGGATTCCCCCTATTTACTTTCTCTACAAGAAGAGTTTCAAGTCACTCCGTCATCACCAACTTCTAACCGTCCGTTAGCACCCCCGAAATTTAAACTTTCAACAAATCATGTTGCTCTTCAACGGGCAACAAAGAACACCAAACCTTCAATCAAAAATAACATGGTGTCGAAATTTTACTGCTTAACCAGTAAACAAAATACCAAAAAAAATCAAACAACATACTTATAAGAAAACAAGTTAAACAAAAATTATGTAACTGTTATACTCATATAACACTCTTTCCAAACAAAAGGTACTTAATCAATCAAAAAAAAGGTGACAATGCAGCGTTTTTCGGAGATTAAAAAAAAACGGTACCCTTTTTAGTACTTAATGACCTGAGATTCCGGTTGAAACAATTTCCCTACCTCAATAGAGCTCTTTGGAGGTGGACACACTAATCGAATTTGGAACCTAAACAAGAAAATTACGCGGCCCAAGAAACACTACCTAGCACTTACAATATCCAATTACGTTCAGTTAATTGATTAACTAAGAAAATTATTAACTATGAATCATAAAATTCCTTATGTCCCTACAAGTACCTTTTTTTTCAAGTGTTGTTGCGAATATTCGTAGGTACTTTTAAGACTGTAAATATCGACAGTATATAGGTAGTTCTAAGTTTTAAAATATTTTATGTTTTAAATATAGTTAGGTAAGCTTGAACAAATTTAAAAGTCTATAAAGGTATGTTTTATATTTTTGTTTTAATAAAGTTAAGTTTTATATTTTTGTTTTAATAAAGTTACGTTTTGAATTTTTGTTTCAATAAAGGTAAGTTTTAAATTGTTTGTTTTAATAAAGTTAAGTTTTGAATTTTTGTTTTAATAAAGGTAAGTTTTGTAATTTAGTTTTAATAAAGGTAAGTTTTGTAATTTAGTTTTAATAAAGGTAAGTTTTGTAATTTAGTTTTAATAAAGGTAAGTTTTGAATTTTAGATTTAGTAAATGTAATTTTTGAATTTTTAGTTTGAATAAATGTAAGTTTTGAATTTTCGTTCTAATAAAGGTAGGTTTTGAATTTTAGTTTTAATAAATGTAATTTTTGAATTTTTAGTTTTAATAAATGTAATTTTTGAATTTGAGTTTTAATAAATGTAATTTTTGAATTTGAGTTTTAATAAATGTAATTTTTGTATTTGAGTTTTAATAAATGTACGTTTTGAATCTTCGTTTTACTAAATGTAATTTTTAATAGCTGTGAGCTTCATTAACGGTAAGTTTTCATAACGGTTATTTTTTTATAACTGCAATTTTTACGGTAATTTTGTCTTTTATTTTTTTTTTGTTTGAAATCTGTTTTAACTGTTTTAATGTAGTTTGACGGCACTCTTAACTTTTATAGTAATATAATTACGAAAATTTTGTTCGATCACCTGTTGTACCTATTCGGACTCACGTGTCGCTTTCTTGTTTTTTTTCCTTTTGTGGTGGGATTGAATCCTGGTCGTACTGGCGGACCTTTACGGGCTGCGCGGGACCATGTGGGTTTTGAAGGAGTCCCAAAATGGTTGCACCCTTTTAACCTGCACTCGCACAAAGTTGACCTGTCTGGCGGCCTATAAAAATTCGCACCACCTCGTTCACTTTTCCAAGACGCACAAAAATGGTGGGCGGCACTGACTCTTGCTGCCTGTCAGTGACCGCCAAGAACACACCTAACCCAAAATTTCTCACTATTAGCACGGTTTTTAAGTTTATTTAGGTAGTTATAACTCACCGTTTGCAGTTTCTTTCTTTTTTTTATTATTTTAATTGATGTTTTAGGTTTAGTTAAATGTGGTATTGAGACGTCTAATGTGCCTTTCAAAACTCTCCCGCTAAGGTCACATAAACAAAAGAAATTGTTAATAGAAAAAACTCAAACCGAAAAAAAAATCACATACCACTGTTCAAAAAAATCTTTTATGCAAAAAAAACTAAATAAGAGAAGACACTAAATGTAGGTCGAGTGTGCAGCCCAACGTTCGATAACAGAATGTCATCCAACTATCCAATTTCTCCTTGCCAAATCTCCGCATCATATGCAGAGTAAATGATATAGGAATAGTATATACATCATCCGATCACACCACCTCCCATTTGTTCTCGCACAAATCATAAGCCGATCCGCTATTTTATTGCGGTTTGGGTATTGGTATTGGTAGAGTTAAATCAAGTGCCTGAGTCTATGGCTTGTGACGTCATTACTGTCGTCAACCAACTCTCATCCACACTACAGGGTGGCTCGTAAACCATCACATCCACTAAATACCCAGGTGAGGTGAGTTCGGTTTTTCTTTTTCTATAAATGTTTTAATCCTATTCGTTAAGGGTATTCTTGCACCTCAAAAAAATCAAGGAAGCTATATTTAACCCTAAATAAGGGCCGTAACATGTAATTTCGTGGAGTTTAAAAGCGTTAACCTCTCTGCCAAGTCTTTAATCTTGAATTCACCCGTGTTCACCACGGGTGAGTCTCGCCCTCAACATTCCATCCCTGGAAATTTCCCTTAAAAATAAAATATCCCTCCTTAGTTTCTCAATAGAGGAATTTCTGGTTTCGTATTTTTCTTCTTCTTCTGACCTGACACTTCATTATTTTCAATAATTCAACCAACAACACAAATTAATTTGGTAATCTTTTTTTTTTCTATATTCCTAGTATCTGTTTTATTTTTTTTTTTCATATCCTTTTATAAGTTTTCTTAATCCTTTTTTTAATGTTTTCTTTCAATATATTTCAGGTTCCCACATTTCAAGAACCCGTAGCGGAGGTAGTAAGGTAAGTAAACAATCGCCCTACCTCTTCCATTCCCTATACAAATACTTTTCTTTTTTTTTTCAGGTCTTCATTGCCAGGGATCGGCAACAATTTGTGGGAAATAAATAACTTCATATTTTGCTTCCATACCTGCTTATATTAATTCATTACCAAAACCTAAAAAAAAGTGTGATTGAATGTGGGATAGAATTAGAATCATTCCTAAAATTATTCATGTCGGGTTGTGTAGGCTGGGTTTTCATATTTTGTTTCCACACTATTTTACATGATTTGTTTCCCACTTTTTAGACATGAATTAATACACAGTGGGCTAGTGTGGAAGGCCTTTAAAGAAACCTGACTTCGAAAAACATTCAAGTGTTTTTTTGGAAGCGGTGTGTTGCGGCCGTCCTGCTGGTGTCATCCATTGAAGGAGGCTTTAATTAAATGGAAAAAAAAGATTGATTAAAATAAAAAAAAAATATGAACAAAAACAATAAAATAAAATAAGTACCTACCATCGCAATTTATGTCTTCTTTACGTGCTGCTGCTGTTGTTTGTAGTGTTGTTGCTGATGCGGAAAGCTGAAAGGAAAACGAAAAGAAAAATTGCAATTGGTCGCATTCAATATTATAGCCTAGTAAAGATCCAAAGAATATACTACAAAGAAAGATAGGAAAATTGGTTGCGTTCAGAAGCCTATGCGATAGCCTATCTATGATAAACTATGGTGGGCTTACATGTGGCTGCATTTGAAGTATGCGAAGAATAAGGGATGCCAAATACAAAATGTATATTGGTTAGATAGAGAGAAAATATCAAAATATAGATGAACTTCATTTCGGCAGTATAGGAAAGTGCTATACAGCAGAGCTCTTCTTGATGATTCTCTTTCACTCACTCGGATATTTATATACATCTGTCCCGCTCTACTTTTTGCACTAGCAGCATTAGTATCCATATTAGGTAGGTTCGGTAGGTTTTAGGTAGAATAGTTGTTATTGACATTTCACATGGGGATACAAATATATACTATCATTTCTATCATCAGATGTGTGTTTACGTGGGTTTCCGATTGCAGCTGATGAAAATGATCTCTGACTGACGTAGAAAAGAAAATTAAAACGAAATGTTTTCAACTTACCATACCGCACAGGTCTCACTCTCTTGTCCACGAACAGTTTGAGGCATTTAAGAAATAAATTGACGTTTGGTGATAGAATATTCCAAACAGAGGTTTTGTGTCATTGCATAATTTATAATGAATCAAACTTCAAATAAATTATTATTATTTCGAAGCTGGAGTTTTTCACCAAACGTAATCGATTCTATGAACGTCAAATTGTTCCTTCGGTTTATTAATCTGTACTGCAGTAATATGGTATAGCCGGGAAAAGATACCGAATGTTAACGTAGACTTGTGGTGGTTTCACCTATGTTTTGGTGTGGTGAATTTTGGGTATCGTGGAATGGATCGATTTCAAGGGAGTTGGTTGTTTGAGATTGGTCGTTTTATGGAATATATATATATAGAATAATTGCCGATAGAATAATTTGCCGATAAGCAAACTGGGTGCGACAAAACTTTTCACCTTAAAGGTTAGACCGCACTAGGCGGAACTGCGATTCAAAATAATTTGTATGAAATTTAATGAAGTTCAGTTGCCGCTTAGTGCGATATAGCTCATACAGTTTCATACAAATAATGTTTTGCCGCGTCGTGAAGTGTATATCCGCTGCAGTTGTGTGCGGTCTAACCTTAAACCATATGTGCACGTGTAATTAAGGCATGAGTACTGCCATCTATCCAAGAGTAGTAATACTATGAAATGACTTTTGGAAATCGGTGGTGAGGTTACATTTTTTTCGGAATGTCAATTCATAAGGCGAATTGAGATCTCCCACTACATTGACACATACAGAGAAAAAAATATTAAACTAAAAGAAAACTAGCGGGCATATTTCACCGTATGACCTTATGTATGTGAGGGGAAATTTCATAGAAAAGATGTGGCATGTTCAAAGCAACGAATTTGGTTGGGATAAAGCGAAACGTCATAAATGAACATATCCAAGGGTGAATAGTGGACACGAGCAGACGTGATTTTACATTTGAGTTCGGCTTACACCTAAACGTTTTTTTTTTTTGATGAAACGTATTAAATAGTTTTAAATGTAAGAAATAAGTGCCGGTTGAGATTTAATATTTCTGTGAAAATTAAAGCCACGTTATAATCGTCTTTTTTCATATTGTAGAAATACTTACTTGTGCAAGTCCGATATATTCGCTAAAATAATCACCCGAGCCAATCATTTTTTTTATTAGCGATAAAAAACTAGTGAGGTGAGTTTTGTGTCCGAAAACGAAATTTTTAATGAGGAAATAAGTGCTTACACGAAAATTTTCTACAGGCTAGCTTTTCATCTCGACATTTCTCTGGCGGTTCCAGCTGGCCAGCGGAGCGCTGGACCACCACACAAATTTATTTTCATACAGTATTGTTGGCTATACCTATAACTCGTGCATTTTCTGGAGGAGGATTCTTGCTGTGAAGAGCCGAAAATCGTAACGTTCATGTGCCGTTATTGGTGTATCCTGTAGTCTGTGGTTGATACTTCCTTATCCTTTCTTCTGGTGGCCTATAGTCCCAGCTATCTTCGAAAAACTGGCATACCGAACGACATCAATGGGTATCTCAAAGAAATCCTGGATCAAGCGGTATTGGATTGTGGATTCCCTATCCAGAACGCCCTCTCCTCTAGGGCAACAGGAGAACCTATCAAGAATTTAAAGAAAACTCAAAAAGTTAAATTTTATGAAAACTAGAGAAATTAAAAAGTTAAGCTTCAAATTAAGCAATTTAAACTTACCTTTATGGTCATAAAAAGTAAATTAATTAAGATGAAGGACTTTCCAAGTCCGATTAATTCCTGTAATTTTTGTTCCGGATTGCTGTTTTGTTCCAGTATAACGTTTATTTTGCTGTAAATTTCCGAGACGTGAAGTTTTATTTAATCAAACAGATTTTCTTTCTTTGTGCTATATTATTATATTGCTTTTTTTTTGTATTAATTTTCATATTCAATTTGGTATTATAATCAATTTTCTTATATTATTATATAATATTATTTATTATTTTCTAAAATTTGATTTTTTTATATATTTATTAAATTTCCTTTTGTAAGTGAATGGGATTATTTTTCAGGGTCTATCAATTGTGTTACTCTTATTTCGATATTTTATTCCTTTTGCGATAAAAACCACCTCCAAAGAGCTCTTAGAAGGTAGGGAATTGTTTTATGGTATCTATCTCACGTTGTTTTGTATCTTTTATGTTCCTTTTTTTGCTATATGTAAAACCAACAAGAAAAGTCAATTTTCAAAATTAGTTTTCATTTATTGATTTGTATAATAGTATTCAAGTAAAATTTTAAGTTCAAATTTAAAAATAATTCTAATGATATTCAAAAGTTTGAACTTCAATAAACTTCATGCAAAGTCTCGTTTTGAAGAAATCATGTGATTTTTCTTTTGATTTCTTAAGAGAAATCATGTGGTGCTAAATTTGAACTACCAGGGGTGTGGATGGTAGCAAAGCTACTGCAGTGAAGATGGTATGACCGGAGCGTAGTCATCGCCAATAAGGGGGAATCCTTAATAAGGCCACTGGATTCCTAGGTTGGGTGGGTTAGGCCATACTGCGTTTACACCAGCAGTACCTTGAAGCGGTGATCGTCGGTCCGCAGTCTTATTCTTTTGTTTGATTTTTGTTCAGGCCTGATTTGTGTTTATTTGTTTGCAGGCTAGGATAAAGTTTCGGGGGGCAAGATCCCCCCCATTCGGGCGAGCTAATGTCGAGCATCGCAAGCAGGCCGCGTTCCCCGGAACTTACCACGCTCACCCCTTTTCTGATCGCTTCCTTTTCCAATTTCCTAACCTTTCCTTATTTTTCCTACCTTACCACATTACCACATTACCACTCTTCCAATGATTCCTCTTGCCTCGCAACAGGTGTCTTCAGCACAAATATTTATTTCCAACTTTTATACAATATGGCAAAAGAATAGGTCTTTGCTGTTAAGCCTTAACTTGTTACGCAAAGGTTTTTTTATATGGATTAACTTGATTTTTTAATCATTAATGTTTTTGGTATTTTCCTTTACACAACATGACTTGGAAAAGAAATTTGCCAATGAAATGATAATTTTGCAAAGATTTTCGGGTACACGTTTAAAGCTAGATCACACATGAGGGAACTACACATCAGTTGAGCGGAACTATACTCCTCACGTATTCTTTTGGAATTTTATTAAGTTCAAGGTCGACTAAGTGCGATATAATTAAAACTTATATAAAAAGACTGTCCCTTACCAACACGAAAGCGGCACGAAACATTCGCAGACGCAAGTTTTTTTTGTAATTAGCATTGTAGATCTGTCATTTTTGTTAGCATTGTGAATGATTCGGCCTGCATAGCGAATGTTCCGCGTTAGTTTGGGACAGCCTTAATACTTTATCGCGTCGTGAAGTGTCTTTTTGCTGAAGTCGTCTTGCCTTTATCACTTAGATTGGCCGTCTTCCAAATACAAATATTTACAATTCTCAATCCAATGTTTACAATTATGGACAATAAGCTATGACTATCAAACGTGTGAAAATAGATTAACATGATTAATAATAACCACATTTTATTTTCAAAAATGATCCATATAGATAATCAAAAAACATGCATTATAATACGTTTTGCGAAAGCGGCACATTCGCTGCTTCAAGCTCGCTTGGCCCCTTTGTATACATGCGTTGACTTGAAATGAGCTTCAACCGACTCCATTCTACTCCAGGAGCGGAGCGGAGTCGAGTCGAAGTTGTGGATAAAAAACGTGGGTCGAAGAGTCGGCCTTGAGGATGTGTTACCACAGTGTTTTTGCGCATGTGCGAGTAAAATTATTTATTTGTTTTGATAGCTATGAGAAACATGTACTTAAATTCATTAAATTTTAACTGTATTTGTGTAAAATAAATATATTGTTGCCATTCCATTAAATGTAATCTCAACACCATTATATCAACTCAACTTCAAATGGCGCTCTCAACTCACGTGACGAAACACCTGGGTCGAAAATTCGACCCTAATCCAACTCGAGCTCTCGATTCTGTTTGTCAACGGGGTATGGACGAAACTGATTCCAGTTGATCCTCTTAAAGCTAATATGGTACTCGGGATCAGGTTGGACAGTTATGTTGTAACTGATTAATTTCCGGAATTTCACTCGTTTATATACCCCTGTTGGACGGCGAATTTTTAGTTGGTTCTGATTGGCTGTCATTATTTGAATTTTATGCTCGTTCTTGTTGATTTTCACAGAATAGAGTGACTATAACTAAAAGTATTGGCCGATTCGCATCCCACCGCGAACAGACGTGTCGGGAGTTGAAACATTTACCGCACCCAATACCCTAAACAAACAAATTAAAAAAAAAAAAATAATAAATAAACCAACCAACCTGTCTCCATATTAAAATAATAATTAATAAATCCCCGCCAATCGACCGCTCGGAAAAAAAAAAATCAATAGCCTAAAAAAAAAAATCAATAGAAAGAGAAGAAATAAATTGAAAAAAAGTGCCAGTGTCAGTGCCAGTGCTTGTGCTTGTGTACAAAACCAACAACAAAAGTGCACCATGCCCATGAAGCTGATGCTGCTGCACAAAATTAAAATCAGCAAGCGGTAAATTTTCCTTATCTCTCCTTCCCTCATCATTCACATTGCTTTCGGCTTAGTCATTACATGCAATGTGTGGCTCATCTCATATAATATATGTAATTGATTGAGTCGAAGTAAATCAGACAAATTGCTGATATTGGTTTTGGGTTTCCAGGGCCGGATCAATACATACTACTAAGGCATAACACTGGTAGTGTTTTGTATTGTGAAGTTTTATTGGGGCCCAAACTCAATATCAGCATAGATAACTGTCTGATTTGGTTTTTAACGTTTGTTTTTTCGTAATGGTAGGTGAATTTAGGATCGATATTAGCAACATTCGGGGGCTGAGAAAGAATTTCTGTGCTGTGTACGTACATACTGTAAAAAACAGGCCAGCAGTCTTGGCACTAAGTGAAACCCAGGTAGGTGAAAATTCTGATTACTCCGATTTTAGCCTACCTGGTTAAAGCTTAGTGCCTTTATTTTTCCTACACCATGGTCTCGCAATATATGTACGTAATGATGTGGCTTATCAGCTTCAACCACAATATGGCCCTTGTTTAAATACAAATTTTAACTTCATGTGGTTAAAATTCACCGTCAATAAGCACATCATACATACATGTTTCATTTATCGTAGCCCAAGTTTGGATAGTAATTCGACTTCTCACGAATTCGATGCGCTGTCCGATTCAATCCTGAGAATTGTTTCCCATTATCCGCACAGTGAAATCATTGTTACGGGCGATTTCAATGTACACAATTCTTCGTGGTTACGCTATTCTGGTCAGACAACACCCGAAGGTATGTCGAGATTTTTGCTGAGTTAAACCACCTGACTCAGCTTGTTGACGAGCCTACTCGGATACCTGACGTTGCAGGTCAAATCGCCAACACCCTAGACTTGTTCCTTACCTCTGACCCGAATAAATACACTATAAGTGTATTATCTCCTCTAGGCTCATCAGACCATTGTGTCATATCTGCGAATTTCTCGAGCCACCAAATCACAGTTAAAGAAAAAATCCCAAAGAGAACCGTTTGGCAATACGAGAAAGCCAACTACGACGGTCTCAATAATTTCTTCAAGAGCTTTAACTGGTCACTATGCTTCCTCGATAGTGATGTTGACGCCAGTGCAGATATGATTACAAACTTGATTCTTTGTGGAATGCGAAATTTTATCCCGAATTGGGTTAAATCTATCAAACCCAAAGAAAACTCATGGTTTGATTCGAGCTGTAAAGAGGTTATTAGGGTTAGAGAAGTAAGCTTCCGATGTTATAAAGCCAACCCTACTGAGGAAAACCGGAAAAAGTTTCAACAAGCTAGAAAGACCTGTACCGTTCATATTCGAAGAACCAAATTTTTACATGATCAAAAATTACGGCAAAAAATACTGCAATGTCCCAAAGGTAGTAAAAATGTTTGGTCATTTGTAAAAAACATACGAAATACCACCTCGTCCTCGGTTCCAACGCTCGTCTTCAATGATACTCCTTTTGTCAGCTCGCAAGATAAAGCCAATTTGCTTGCATCACAGTTTGCTGTTAATTCGACGCTGCCAGAAAGTGTTATGTCTCCTCCTGTATTTGAGAGCGTAAATGATTTTATGGGACAAATCTTCTTTCCCACTCGTGCAATTGCTAGAGTTCTAAAGGATCTCGATGTACACAGATCCGCTGGCCCGGATAGTATCCCTCCCATTGTTCTGAAGTGGTGTTCTTCAACGCTGGCAAAACCACTGCGTAAGCTTTTCCATCTGTCCTACTCTACTGGTCTCTATCCGAGTGGATGGAAAACAGCATTTGTCCAGCCTGTCCCTAAAAAAGGCGTATCTTCTTCACCCTCTTACTATCGACCAATTGCACTTGCGTCCCTTCTTTCCAAGGTCATGGAAATGCTGATTAATTTCCAGCTCAAGAAATATCTCGATGAACGAAAGCTTCTTAATGACCGGCAGTACGGCTTTCGTAGCAATAGGTCCACTGGTGAGAAGATGGTATATCTCACCGAACAGTGGAACAAATCTTTACATCGTTTTGGAGAAAGTAAGATTATTGCACTTGATATTTCAAAAGCGTTTGATAGAGTTTGGCACCAAGCTCTCTTATCGAAAATGCGCGCATTTGGTTTCGATGAACCTCTTCTTCGTTAGATTAGAAATTACCTTTCGGACAGTTCAATACAAGTCGTATTGGACGGTTTCAAGTCTGAAATCCACAAAATAAATGCTGGTGTGCCCCAGGGCTCCGTTTTGTCTCCGACTCTCTTCCTTATTTTTATAAATGATCTTTTGTCTGAAACTTCTAATCCATTAAACTGTTTTGCTGACGATAGTACCCTTCTTCTATTCGTTTACAGATTCTCATCCATGTCCTTCTGATGTGGAACTTGAACGGCAGCGTATGATAAGCTCACTAAATTCTGAGCTCGACAGCATCGTCCAATGGGGAATAAAAAACCGCGTAGAATTTAATGCTTCTAAAACTCAATGTTGTCTCCTGTCGTTAAAGCGAAACCCACCCCCAATGCCGCTATCCATGGGCGGCACTTGCATCGAGGAAACCGAACAGCTCTCAGTTCCCGGTATGTGTGTCACAGACCACCTTTTGTGGAATGACCACATATTTGATGTCGCCAAAAACGCTGTTTAATGTTTAGGTTTTTTTCCTTAGATGCAAGAAGTTTTTTTCCCCTTCTGATCTGGCTGTGGTCTACATAGCCTTTATTCGTCCAAAACTTGAGTACAATTCTCATGTTTGGGCAGGAGCTCCAAAAACTCACTTGAGTTTGGTGGACAGAATTCAAAAGAGAGCTTTAAAAATGATAGGCGAAAGATCTATAACAGAAACAATTACATCTCTCGAACACCGCCGTTATGTTTCGTGTCTTTCTCTATTTTATCGCTATTATTATAATCAGTGTTCTAGTGAAATAGCCAGTTGCATTCCCCCCCTTAAAAAATTCAACCGTTATACTCGCGCTTCTAGGAATGCCCATCAGTTCACCCTCGAGCCCAACTTCGGACGTACTGTAATGTACAGTAATGTGCATCGGTATCTCCTTCTTAATCCTCTCCTACTTACCTAATCGCTCAGTGCTGTGTTAAAAACATTTTAAGGGTAGCCATAACCCCTTTTGCGCGCATGGAATATAAAAAAAATTGCGAAAACAGTGCTGTCTTCAAAAAATGCAAAAGTGACGGGGCGATGATTTTGATTGGCTAATATCGCAAAGTAATGATTTTGATTGGCTACTATGAAATTTACTACATTGCCGTTGCTTAGGATAAAGAAAGGTAGGATTAGACTGGCAAACGTTACACGGGCAAACGTTACCCAGGCAATCGTTTTGCGGGAAAACGTGTGCGGGAAAACGTTACGCGGGCAAACGTTTAGCGGGAAATCGTACCCAACCCCGGTATTAATATCGAGGTCAGTCAAACCAAGAGGTGCATTAATTTAATAATATTCGTCACCATCAAATGAATGCCAACAACAAAAAAGCCCAACCAAGCCAAGAGGCAATAAGCAATTTGAATCGTCGTACTCAGCAAAAATAATATGCGGTCGTTTTGTGTACCCAAATGGCATTAAGGTAATTCAAAACCGATGACGAAGAATACCTACTGGTGGATTTACATGTATCTTCGTCTCACTTCTGCAAAAAAAAGGGGAAGCAAAATTAAAATGTACATTTGTTGGATAGAGAGGGAACACCAAAATGTAGAAGATCTTCTTGCATGAAGATTATCGGAAGTACCATAATGCAGATATAAGGACGAACATGTTCATCTTCTTGATGGTTCTTTTCACACGCTCGGAGTTTTGGCATACATCTGTCCCGCTCTACTTTTCCTCATATTTGCATACGAAGATACATGTAAATCCAGCATACAACGAATGCCGTCACTATGGAGGGAATCCTAACTGGGCCAACCAAAATGTAACATCAGCAACATCCTACGATGGACTGGAAGACAGTGTTCGACCGATGAATGGATGCGTAGGAAAATAATTTAATAACAATAGTGAAATTCTCATTTAGCATTTCGATAGTAAGACAAAAAATAATTATTATGAAATACACTCCTCGTCAACTGAATACGCACAAACATTTTTGAATATATTTTATCCATTTTTTCCAAACAGTGATGGTTATTATGCCATCTGTTGATGGTAAAAATTTTCGTAACATGTAAATAACAGAATTTCCAAAAACAACCGTGAGTTTTTCCTTCAACCACTTCCAAAGTGTAACTTATGCAAAGTAGAAGTTTTTTTTTTAGTCAACTGAATAGGTACAAAAATTTAAATTGGTATTGGAATGGAATGAAACAAGTTTTTGTTTAAGTTTAGTAGTGGGTACTTCCACCTTTATTTTTAATTACTTCGTAAATTCGATCCGGCATGGAATCGTATAGCTTTTTAATGTAATTTAACGAAATTTCGCTCCACGCTAATTTGATTGCAGAAATTAAGGTTTCTTTGTCTTCGAACTGACGACCACCCTCATAAACTTTGCGTACTAACCATCCCCAGACATTTTCTATGATGTTTAGATCAGGTGAGTACGGCGGCCATTGAAGCAACTGCACTTGTTGCTCCTCTATCCATGTTTTTATTATGCGCGCTGAGTGAATAGGCGCATTATCATGTTGGTAGGTCCAGTTTATGGGTCCAAAGATGTTAGAAAATTTAGGAAAATTTCTTTCCAAAATTACTTTATACCCAGCTGCTGTCATTCTTGATGTTACAACCTCGAGCTCAACTGTTCCATAATAACTGACTGCTCCCCATATCACGACACCTCCTTCACGACTATGATGGCGCTTTAAAAATCTTTTTTCTTTTCTTAAGTCGTGAAAATAGAAGTTGAACCCATCAGGGCCATCGAAATTAAACTTTTTTTCATCTGAAAAAACCACGTGATACCATTGTTTTTTCCAACTCATGTGAAGTCTTGAAAAATCTAATCGCAACATTTTCCGTCTCTCGTCAAGTGGTGGTTTTTTCTTAAGTTTCATTCGTTTAAGATGGCTTGAGTTGTTGATTACTCTTAATACTGTTGAGCAACTTGCGTTTACGCCGACTTTTTGTTTTATTTTTGCCACAGAATCAGAAGAATTTGATGCACATCTTAAAATTCTTCGTCTCTCAGCTGCTGTTGTTGCTGTTTTCTTACCTCCCTTCATGTTTTTGCAGTATGCATCTTTATTTTTCAAGTAAGAATAAACTACATTAAAACTTCGGCCAACTTTATCAGCTATTGCACGCCCAGTTAGGCCTTGGTCTCTAAGTTAATCGATTTTAGCTTTTTCAACACTGTTAAGACACGTAGATCTACCCATTTTTCTTAAAATTTGAAATCAAGAATTAAATTTTACTGAAAACACTAAAATCGTTAATTTAAACTGTCAAGCACTCAAAAAAACTTATAAACAACGAAGAAAATGGCGTTGTACCTATTCAGTTGACTAAAAAAAAAACTCCTACTTTGCATATAAAACACTTTGCAAGTGGTTGAAGAAAAACTCACGGTTGTTTTTGGATAATTCTTTCGGAATTATCTGTTTAACATCTTAAGGGAATAGTTAGCATCAACAGATGGCATAATAACCATCACTGTTTGGAAAAAATGGATAAAGTATATTAAAAAATGTTTGTGCGTATTCAGTTGACGAGGAGTGTATAAACCAAGTGCCAGAAAAGGATTTAATTTTGTAAAATGCTCATTTAGCATTTCAATTGAAAATAATGTAATTACAAAATTCATAACCAAAATAAACAAAATAAAGAATTTTGACCCATGTAAAATAATACGGATAGAATGTTATGTTTTAAGAATTTAAGGTATAAATAGTTAAGTAAAATTAAAAGAATTTGTCAGTAAAATAAAAGACACCAACCCATTAATATCACTCTGCCCCAAGTAACGTTTTTTCTTTTCGAGAGAATCCACAAGAACAAAAAAAGGTAAAACAACAACTAATCAAGATTTGTTTTTAGGTTTAAAAAACCAGGGGTTAGTTAACATTACCTCCAAGTAGGCCGCAAGGCCATAACAAGAGAAATTGGCTGCCAGAACCGTTTAAAAACTCTGTAACTCCTCGCGTCTAGGTATTGTTTTGTATTCTACCCCTTGTCTCACCAAACTCTAACCTCTGCTCATACTTAGTATGAGCAGTCTTTCAGTCTCCCGCGGAAAATCTGCTTGTAAGATTACCGCAAGCGTGCCGCCGAGAAACTCAAAGAGAAACTGGCTAAGAATCCAACGGCCGGCCCGAGACCAGTCCATCCCCGACCTACGCCAGCCGGCCGTAGTTTCCAAGTACCGAGGGGAACCAGAGTATCCGCGAAGCCTGCAGTTGTTACCCCAGCCGACGATACAGGAGCGGACACCGAGTTCATGTCCGACAAAAACTGGGCAACCTAAACGCTATACCGCCTAGCTGGACTCAGTTCCGGAGCTACCAAGTGTGCCTTCCTACAAGAGGCCCGGGCCATTAAAAGAGCAGCATTTGAGGAACGAGCAAAAAAGAAGGCCGAGAGGGCAATCAAGTGGCCTGAAAGGTCACTTTTCATGCGAAGCAGTATAACCTCGCTTGCAGCTAAGGCTGTTTCAATGGTGAAAGGTTCAGCCATTGCGCTACCTCTACTTGCTTATGGCTTCTTAATCATGGATAATTATTTTATTATTCAGATTAACACACACTATTAAAAAAGATTTTGTATACAAATTTACACTGGATTAAATCTTCCGCTTGTACGTCCGTGCACGTGCGATGACTGCCACCACTCATTGCTGAAGCATTTTTGTCAAAATTCGAAATAGACCTAAAAAACGAAGATTGCTTCCGAGAATCTGGCTAAGATATGTAGATGATGTCTTCGGCATTGTACAAAACAACACAGCAAACGATATTTTATACTGCGTTTTCATTAGAGCCGAAATGAGTTAATTTCGAAATTTGGCAAAAAAGTGTTTTCATTATCAAATTTTCTAATTTAATTTGACATATCATTTCATTTTGAATTTGAAATGGCAGTTAGCCGTTTATTTTTGTTGTTTTCTCTTTCTGTATTATGTTTTTGAGTATTGTGTATTGATATTTTCATGAAAAAGCTTTTAAGAGCTTTTGAAACCGATTCCCGCTGGATGCATTCACCTAATTTCCAACCTTATTTCGTGCAAATGAGGTTGAAATTACCTCATTTCGAAATGTGATTTTGTATGGGAAATTAGGTAAAATCGTATCTCATTTGGAAATTTGCAACGAAATTACCTCATTTGGACCATTGAAAACGGCATATTAAATCTTTTAAGCAACAGGTATCCCAGCATCTAGTTTACGTTTGAAGAAGAAAACAACGGAAGTTGTATACCATTTCTAGATGTGTTATGCAAAAAACGCAATAATAAAATAGAATTCGAAGTTTTCAGAAAAAACGCCGAAACGGATGGTTTTTTCTTACAATGATTCATTTTGTTCCTTTTAACACAAAAGCGCAGCATTTCATTCCATGGCCTACATATTGTGCAAACTGCCGCTTTCAATTTCCAGCTTCTAAAAAGAGTTTGATTTTATAGTTCATTTGGCAGACGTTAATGGTTTTGAGAAGTCTTTGATCGAAAGAATGGTAAAAAAACAATCTTACCATATAAGAAAAAATGGGCACGACTGGATCGCACAAAACTTGCTCTCGTAGCTAACAACTTTAACGAAGCTTGAAATAGTATAGCATTATGATATAATTGAAAAAAGTTTTAAAAACAATTTAAAATATAAATTGTTACAATAAATTACTATAAATTTGTTATTTTAATAACTAAAACAGATAGAGCTAAAAAAGTATGTATGTAATACGTTTAATTTAAATCGCAAATTGAGTATCATATTATAAAAAGAAACAAAATGTATTTTAGAATAAGAATAACAAGTCTGCTGACAAAGCAGTTTGCACAATAATTTATTTTCCATATTAATTAATAAATAAAAGACTGGCAGTCATAAGCTAGACACTTATCATTGCACACCTTCTTTTTAAAAACTCTCCACTCTCAACAAAATATTATTTTGTGCAGTCGGTAGGATTTCTATAGTAGTAGTAGTAGTAGTTGAAAACTTTATTAAACAAAAAAATAGTTTTAAATTTACAATCCAATCGCATACATAAGTTTAATATGGTTTGGCCAAGGGCCGTCTATCAGATTGACAGTTTATAGTTCAAATATTAAATACTTTAAAATACATAAAAGATTTATGTTCGTTTAAAATTCTCCTTCTATTATACTTTGTCTGTACCTCAGCGCAGTTTTAACATATTTATACAAAATTTCCCAACTTAATTTTCCATCTAAATCCATCAAAACAGCACCAAAATAAATAACCCGGAATTCTTTTAGGATGGGACACCTGCCAATAAAATGATATATATCCTCTCTTTCCTTGAGGTTGCAAAGATAGCATCAAATTGGAAGGTCTGGTCGATGTGGTATAAAATTTAAATTGATAATTTTACCTCTTGCTTTAAATATAACGGTCATCATGTTGACTGAAAAGTGGTTTTTAAAGTAAGTGTGCTCTTTAAGGTCGAAGTTCAGCTGGCTGTATATCATTCTGTATTGTGACGATTGTGCTTTTGATTTAAATTTTTCATAATAGCTGTGGCTAGTTCTCTCAAGAATCTTATTGAATAAGTTTCTTAAGTCTGCAGTGCTTATTTCGGGTGCAATTCGTGCGTTTGCGCCAAGTGCAGTTGCCAGCTCTTTCCACCTCATAATAAGATTTCCTCTAGTAGTTAGGGTGTACTTCATCACTTGTTTTGGTAACCTTCCCTGATCCATCTCTAATACTTTAATGATGTATTCGAAGTGCATCTTATGGGTGTCGAAAAGCAATGGTGGAACGGTTGTTTCTAAATGCAGGGTATAGTTTGGCGTGGAAGCTGGTAACCGAAAAATCCTTTTTAAAAAATATCTCAGAAACTTTTCAACCTCTTCGACTTCAACATAACCCCAAACTTGAGCCCCATAAAGCAATATGGAAGTAGCAGTCGCACGAAAAATGTTCAGTTTCATACTATGATCAATGTGTTTATTGTCAATACAGCGGTTTCACACTGAAGAAACGGTCCTTTTTGCCTCGGCCAGTTTAGTTTGAAATTGTTTTTTCATGTTGAGGTTTGCAGTGACCATCACACCTTAGTATTTATACTCACGAACTATTGAAACATTTTATCCTTGATATCTCCATTTCTCGTTGCGTGAATGTCTACCCCGTCCTTCCCTGAAGATCATGACAGACAGGTTCCAAAGATTACAGTAGCTTTCAAGGCGGTTCATCGTTCGCTGCATTCCTTTTACAGATTCAAACAAAAAAACTATGTCATCGGCAAAAATTAAAGCAGGTATTCGTACGTTTCCAAACTGAATACCTCCACCGATTACTTCTACAATATCATTTATAAACAAGATGGAATATAAAGTGCTTAAGACACATGCGAGTTGTCAGTCACTAGGCCCTGGTTCTTCATGAGCCGTTGTGCCACCCGATTTATTTATTTTTATTTATAAATAGTTTCGTTTTTTGTGCAGTGCATATATAATTGCCCTTTTAAAGCATGCAGGAACACTTGCTGTCTCAAATATTTTATTGTACTCATTCGTTAGAGCGGCTAGGAATTCAAAAGAACAATTTTTATAAAATTCTGCTGGTAATCGGTCGTCTCCTGGAGCTTTTCCCGCCTAAGATTTATCGATTATGAACTGTAATTCATCAGTTGTAAATGGCGCATCACTGACACTCCGCATGGAACCATAATTGTTTAAAACTATCCCTGCGTTTCCCTTTAGTACTTTCCGGCACAGCTACAACAATCATTTGAGTAAGTTCTTCCATGTTCATTGGGGTGCTATCTAACCTACGTTTCTCCAGTTCCATGTTGAGATTATTTTGATAAATAGATTTGAATTTATCTCTCCATTTTAATTTTTTTGAGTAATCCAATTTGCTTTGTGCTGCATTTATCATCTGTACTTAAAACTGAACAAGAGATTTCTAAGGGCATGTGGTCGGAGAAAATTTGTGCAGTTATCCTGAAGTCCGTAAGAATTGCGTTCCATTTTCCTGACATGAAGCAATAATCTATCACTGAACACGCCGCTCCACGTTTAAACGTATACTCGCCATTTGGGTCTCCCCGGCAGCTTCCATTCAAAACTCTGCATCCAACGAATCAGCAACTTCCAGTATCTTGGCACCCTTCACATCACATACTTCATCCTTTGATCTACGAGTTAGATTTATAATATCTGATGCAGTTCCACTTACAAAATTATTCTGTGATAATCCGATCCTCGAATTAAAATCTCCTACAAGAAGAACACCCATTGTCCTCATATACTGTAAAGTGTCACAAAGTCGGTCGTAATCTCTTGTCCAGCTTGAACAATTAATATATATGGGTACGATATAGAGGGCAGATCCCATTAATTGTACTTCCAAGACATCCATTTCCCCACAACACTTAAAATTTAAAGTAACTGATTTAAGATTCTTACGGTAGCCCTTTCCCTTCCAAAAACATTTGATTTTATTGCTGGTATCCATTTCAACTCGTAATTATTAAATATACCTTTGAAATTAACTTCTTCATCTTTCAATACATGCGTTTCAAATAGTACGAACATATCAAAACGTTTAACATAATTAAAGAAATCTACTAGAACAAATTTATTTTTAAGTCTTGCGACATTATATGCTAATATTCTTAAATTTAAATATAAAATTGTTTTCTGGTAGACGATTTCATCTCATTCCATTCCACCGTGTGAACGGTCACTTAACCGCTGCCCCATGCTTGCGCTTGTGTGTGCACCCAAATTCTGCACAGCGGATGTTTCACACAAATGTAGGGAATGAACGCTGCCAACTTCTGACAACCCCATTGACGTTTTGTATTTGACATTATTTACGTTTTTCGCAGCTCGGTTAACTTCATTCATAAAATTATCAATGCTTGAAAATAAATTGCGATCGTTACCGAAAATTGTTTGCAAAACCTCCACAGAATTATTTGTGCCACATTTCAGTCCGTTCGACAAATCCCAATTAAAAAGCTTGTTGTTTATGTAGAGATTATCATCTTTCAGCTGGGTTTTCACGAGGGGACACCTATGGCGCAGCAATTTGGCAATGGGCAACAGCTTATTTATCTTTCGTCTCGTGTTGTACGGGAGATCCTTGTGTATATGAATTTGCGTACCTTTTAGCTGTTTTGTGCTTCGTAGTACAGCCCAAGCAGCACTACGTGAATTAAATTTCACAACTATTGCAGTGCGTTTATTCAGGTTAGATACTGACCGCGTATACTCAATTCCATAGTTTGGATCGGTGTTGGCTAATAAGTCAGCGCAAACAGACATTGCTTTCCCCTTCATATCCGTATTTTCTTCTGCGGGCATGTGCACCACCACATTAGCCTCTAAACTGTTTTGCATTAATTTGTCTACCTGCTCTTCTAATGCATTATTGCGATGTTCTAGATGGACAACCTTGACCGAAATTTCATCGTATTTCATTTTTAAGCCCGAAAGCTCTGCATGAAGTACCTGTAAATCAGCTTTTGAAGGGAGCTCATTGATGAGTTTTTTGTTGCTGTCCTTTAGGATTTCTTTCAGGTTATTGATGGTTAATACCGTAGATGTCATTATCGGCTCAAAGGGTTTTAGAGATGGCAAAGTTGCTGATGTTAGAAGAGTTCTGCGCTTTTCTTCTCTGATTTGGACCGGCGAAGTATCAAGCAAACCCCTTTTCTTCATTAAGCTTACAGGCCAAAATTGTTTCGGGTTTATAGCTCTTATGTGCCAAGACTTACATGCAAGTTTGATTTCGTCGGTGGGCTTACAGCTGTTCCTGGATTTTTATATGAATTTTATAATTTAACGTGCACTTTTTAACACTTTTCATGACTTTTTATAAGGAGCTTTTTTCTGAGCGAGTATCCACTTTGGAAGTTCAAATGTCAATTTATAAACGGTAGAAATCCATACGAGAACGAGTCCTATTTAAACAAACGAATATTGTTTAACGCGAACTCAAAAATAGACGAAAAGTGAAGTTTTCGAGAATATATTTAAGCAAACGAATATTGTTTAACGCAAACAAAAAATATACGAGAAGTGAAGTTTTCGAGAATATATTTAAACAAACGAACATTGTTTAACGCGAAAAAAATATCCGAAAAGTGAAGTTTTCGAGAATATATTTAAACAACCGAACATTGTTTAACGCGAACTCAGAAATATCCGAAAAGTGAATTTTTCGAGAACATAATTAAACAAATTAATATTGTGAAGAACTTAAAAGGAAAGAAAGTATTTTTTTTAATTGTCGATAAAGAAAAAAAAAATATATAATAACCAAAAAGTGAAGTTCTGAGTATATCTACCAAACAATTTGTTTGTTTTCCCTAAAGTGAACTTTTAATTTAAAGAAATCACAATTAAGAAAAGAGACAGAACTTTGAAATTTTGGTCAACTATACCAACAATGGACCAAGAAGCCCTAAACAGTTAAGTGGAGCCCATCCAAGCCCTAGCAGTGCACCCTCACGAACAGAGTCGCACCGTCAAAATACTAAAAGAAATTGCATATATACCAGAATTCGGAGGCCAAAGTAAGAAGCTGATTCAATTTATCAACGTAGTCGAGAACCATATCGGTGCAACCAGAATAGATGAAAGACAAGAAATAATGCAAGCAATCTACAACACGAAAGTGACGGGAAGAGCGAAGGAACTATTAATCCACAACATATCAACAACATGGAAAGCAGCTAGGAACTTATTGAAGCAGCACTTCCGCCCAACAATTAACTACAAAGAAATTGCGAACAAAATAACGAAGTAAAATAATAAAGTAAGGTCTATACTAGATCTGAATAATAAAATAGAAATTTTAATCCAGGACGTAAACACTTTTGCAGCATATGAAAATAAACCAAAAGAGGTCAAATCTAATTTGTACGTATTTATATGTAATAAAGTGAAACAATTTCGCTCTGCGGGAGGAAGAAATCCATAACGTAGAGTCAGAGTTTTTTCTGCTATAGGCCTCGGGAATAATTTTTTTTAAACTTAACGATTGATGAAAAGAAGTACAAGGGACTTATCGACACGGGTTCCACTATGGGCATCATAAACTCAAGCTCTGTAGATTGTAGAAATTTTAAAATATGCGAAAAATTAAGTATGACAATTCAAACAATTAACAACACAACGACCGAATTAGTAGATAGGTAATAACAGGCATACCGGAAGAGTTTAAGTACGATATACAGGGAAAAACGAGGTGGTTCAAAAGAGACCTAGGGAAAAAACAATACGACATTCTGATCGGTGTGGACCTACTAAGTAAAATTGTCAAAACGTTAGATTTTGACAATAGAACGCTTGTTTTAAAAAACAACATTACACTCCCACTTTATTCTGAAGACGACGAAGCAACATTTTATTGTTTCGAACTCATTGGAGAAGAAAAAGAAATAGATTTGAGCCATCTAAACGTAGAAGGTATGAGAACCCTTTTAGAAAAATTTAAACATTTAATATATCATGACGGAGACCAATTAACAAACACAAATACTATCGTACACGAAATAAGAACAAAAGACGAGGCAATTCACGCCAAATTGTATAGGTTGCGTTCGAAACACGAAGAGCAAGTTAGGCGTCAGGTCCAAGGTATCATTAGAAAATCTAATAGTAGATATGCGTCACCTAGAGTAGTAGTAGAGAAAAAGAAAGATGATACAGGGCAACACAAATTCAGATTATGCGTAGATTACAGTGGACGTAATGAAATAACGATCGACGACAAATACCCTCTACCGAATATAGAGGGCCTTACCAATAATTAATGACTAAACAAGCGTTTAGATAAACGCCACGTTAAACTTTAGAGACGAGTTTATTCGTGTGTTTACCAATAACCAAAATAAACACGTCTTTAACTAATCAGTGCTCTATTACATTATCTACTACATTTGTTGCCAAACAGACAGCTTCTGTGAATGGAAATGGCCGCGTTCAAGAATCGATGCGATTGCCTATCTAATATAGCTTCCTATCCATATAGGTTTCTGATCAAGCAAAACCGGATAGGTTAATTAAAAGTGTTATAAGCAAAATACACCTTGATGACGGCAAACAAATTTCGGCTTTGCATTTTGTAGTCGTCTTTTTTAACAATTTCGTTTGAGATACAAACGTATACCAACATTTTTAGGATAGCTATCCAACAGCAAAAACTGTTTTGTAATCAGTAGTTTTTTTATACATGGCATTACAACAACAAAAACTTATCTGGATAGCTCTATATAGGTTTTTGATCGCGGCCAATGACAACTTACTTATCATAAAAAAGTCATCAAACAAATTTTAGGCTGCGTGTGATTTTTAGTGTTTGTTTTTCGCCATTCACTCTCAAATTGAAATTTACAAATAAACAAATAAGAAGGAATGAATCTATTTGTTTATTTTGATTACCTTATAGCTTGCAACAATAGCTTTGCAACAAAATTCACAAACGATCAATTTAATACAAGTGTAAGCGACAAACATAGAGGATAAGGGTAATTATTTGTCTCCTTTGCTTTTCAGAATGACAGCACAAACGTGGCGTTTACACCTAATCACGAGTTTAAACATGCGTTTCTTTACTCTTAAATTTAAATTGACGCTTAGCGTAAAGCTGACTATTAAATTGATTATTGATATGGTTCATTATTTAGAGTCCACTTAAATATTTAACTTATCTCTAAATTTGACTATTGGTAAGGCCCAGACAAATTAGGCAGGGCATAGTATTTTTCGTCAATAGACCTCGCGAAAGGCTACCACCAGATTAAGGTGCACCTAGCCGATATACATAAAACAGCTTTTGTAACACCCAACGGCCTCTACGAGTACGTAAGAATGCCGTTTGGGCTAAAAAATGCTCCCGCAACCTTCCAAAGGTTGATGAACGAGATACTGCGAGATTTTGTAAATAAAATTTGTGTTGTCTATCTAGACGACAATTTAATTTTTTCTACGAGCCTAAAAGAGCATTTAGAGTCCCTGAGATTAATTTTCAAAAAATTAGCCGAACACAATTTAAAAATACAATTTAATAAATGTTCCTTTATGAAGAGAAACACAGAATTTTTGGGGCACGTCTTGACAGCGGAGGGGATGAAATACAACCCGAACAATATCAAGTGTATTGAAGAATACCCACTTCCTAAAACCGATAAACAAATTAAAGGTTTTCTAGGAACCCAGGGATATTATAGGAAATTCGTTAAGGATTACTCTAAGATAGCCTACCCAATGATAAGGTATCTAAAAAAAGGTATGAAAATTAACACAAATGATCCCGAATATAATCAAGCCTTCGAAACTCTTAAACGAAATATAACTAGCCACCCTATACTTAAATTCCTTGATTTCGAAAAATCGTTTACAGTATTTACGGATGCCAGCAATTACGCGATTGGGGCTGTACTAATGCAAGAAGGGCAACCAGTATGCTACGCCTCAAGGTCATTGAATGACCATGAAAAAAACTATTCCGCCACAGATAAAGAGTTTTTTACAGACATTATCTGTGGTGTCGAATATTTAAAATTGTAACAGTTCATCTACCTATTAAATACTTAAACGGAAAGTACTCAGGAAAAGAGTTTAGCCAAAGAACACAAAGATGGCTATTAATATTACAAGAATACCAGTATGATATTTGAAAGGAACATTAAACAATGTAGCAGATTTAATTATTAGAATCCCAGAGAGAGATAAAACAACAAATAGTATAGAAAATCAACAATGTATCAGACATTGAAACTAGACACTCAGGTCTAGAAGAACAATTAAATCATATCCCCATAAAAAAGACGATAGTTAGTATAAGACTCAATTAATAATAGCAAACAGCGCTGACAAAGAAATAGAAATTTTATACAAGAGAAGAATAATCTATATCGACATGACGAGACGAAAAGAGTACAAAACAAGCTTTCTTGACACTTATAGACAAGCTGACAAACTGGGTTACAAAAATTGAGACCTTAGAAGAGCACTTTTTGAAATTTGGTAAGCCTGAAGAAATTATAGCAGACAACGAGTTCCAAGCAGAAAATCTGAAAGAATTTTTTAGAGAAGAACAGGTAGAATTACACTTAACAAAATCAAACACGCACACTGGTAATAGCGATATAGAACGATCCCACTTCACTTTGCAGGAAAAGCTAGTGACAATTAGGAATGAAGATTAACTTTAATACAAAAAATTCATAAACCAGTACACAACTACAACAATAGATACCATTCAACCTTAAAAATGACACCAGAGGAAGCAATGTTTTCAGACATGGCTACTTTAAATGAACAAGTCCGAAAAGAAAAAGAAAAAAGAACCGAAAAACTAAATAGAAATAGAGAAGATTATAGTGAGAATAGGCAAATAGCACCAATAAAAATTACAAAAGAAATTATTACAAGAATCAACCAAGATATAAACTTAAGAAACTATATAGAGAACATCCTATTAATATTAAACGACCCCGATTACTTGCAGATAATATTACTTTACGTACTACCAATACAAATAACACCAGTACTATCAACTCTCACAACTAACAAATTGACTACGGAAAATGGATATTCCATGACAAATATGGGACAAACTGAAATTATTCACGACACACAAACCATACTTTACATTATAAATACCCAAGACCTTAGACAAACTCTTGATTTAATAAAAGATGGTGTTAAGAATTCACTAATAGGAGACGATGAGGCCTATGCTGCCATATCTGTTATTCTGCTATGAATTTTCTGTTACGATGCATAAATGATCTCCACCATAAAAGATTATTAAGCTACTATTAGACGGTCAACGCAAATGGTCAATGCGTTGACTCTCTGACGTCACCAAAAAAACGGTCAAAGCACTGACATGGCAATGTCAACGCTCACCGTATCAACACCTGAAATATTGACGATCACACAAATGACACAAGTCCGTCAATGTTGACCCAAAATGCGTTGACAGGTAATATGTGTCAACGAGATTTATCCAAATCGGTGTCAATGCGCTGACAAGTAATCGTTGACGATCACACGGCTTGACCATGTCCACGCGCTTTGAGCGTTGACAATAGTACAAATCTGTAATTTTTCGAGTTGACGCCTACACATAGTAGTGGCGCGCTGTGACACAGTCAAATAAATTTATTTATTTCGGTTTAAATTTTTTTTAATGCAAGGAAAAATGTTAAAAGCAAACGAAATGGAATGACAATTAGGTTTCGGCAAAACGGGCAATTTTCTAAAAAAAATGACTTAAAATATAAACAAAATTATTAAAAATCAACGGCAACACTCAAAATATCATGTTATAGCGTTTTTGAAAGCCAAAAAACTATTCTTAAATTAACTTTTTAAGCCAAGTTGTTTGAGCAAACAGTTTTTGAGAAAATAATTTTCAAACTCAAAATTCTTTCTTCTTTCCAAGATGGCGGACGCCCCACAAGACCAAAAATCCCGCAAATCGAGATTAATGCTAAGAAGCAACCCCTCTTCAAAACTGCGTTCAAACTTTTCAGACGTCAAAACTTTTTTCAGATTGCCCTTATTTGACTCCCCGTTGCCTGTTCTAACTAGTTTATAGTCGCTGCATCCTCCATCCCAAAGCGCTGGTCGTTTCTCTACTGCCGCAATCAAAGCGGAGACCTCGTATTGTTTGGTCCACGAGTAAACTAATTTTCTTTTACGTTTCTCCGACAACTTTTCCTTCGATTCATCAGCAGGACGCGCATTTACTTATCCAACTCACTGGTGCTTTGGCTCATTTTTTTTTTAACTCAAACTAATTTAACTTTAAATAATTTTGTTTGGAAATGTTTTGTTTTCCTTTATGTTGCTGTTTTTTTTTGTTGCTGTTTCTAAATGAAAAGAATGTCAACGCCAGCTACTTTGACACAGCAGAAAATTATAGCGTGTCAACGTTGGAACCTGGACAACGCGTTGATGGACAGTCAGGAAATATCTGTCAATGTGTCCGAAAAATTCTGATGGGTTGATTACACGGTAAATGAAAACAGTCAACGCGTTGACTTTTCAAACCATGTCATCGCAAGTGTCCACGCTGATGTCAGTGCATTGACAACGTTTTGCAATGACAATCACACGACTTGAAAGCCGTGGGACAGGATTTGACGTCATTCTGACGTCAGAGAGTCAATGCGTTGACCATTTTCGTTGACCGTCTAATCATAGCTTTATAATTGGTATTCAAGAGTTCGATCTTTTATAAAAGTCTGTTATGGAACTTCGAAAAAGAAACATTTATACAAACAGACCTAAAATCTGCTGTCAGCTGTAGTAAACAAAAAAAAAAATCGACACTGACGAGTGACCAAAATAAAATTAACCCGTGGAATACTCGTGTTTTGTTTCCCGTTGATAAATGTTTGTTCTATTTTATTTGTCTATAACAGTTCGTGAATTTAATGTATCCAATTTAAAAAGTTATTTTTTGATAAGTTAAAGTTAAAAAAGTGTTTTATTCTTTGCCCCAGGCAGCTAGGTATTTCATTAGATCGTTTAATCCATCGAATTCGGTTCGACTCCTTGGCGCATCGGCTTTAGTCAGCCTCGGCAGTCCAGAGCTTCCAAACGCCATAACAGAATGCTCCAGTTCCGCAGAGCTAGGGCTGAGCCAGGGTCCATCAGAATCATCGTTTCTCTTCCACCGTTTCTTTTTTCCGTTTTTTTTATTTCGCCAATTGTTGTTTCGTTTTTGTTATAATTATTTATGTTTAGTTCGAAAACGTTTTTTATATTTTGTTTTGAGTTCATTTCGTTTCACTTTTACTTCGAATTTCTCCTTTTAGTTTTTACTTGTTTTGCATTTTCGTTAAAACTATTATGGATCACTTAAGACTGGGTTGTTTCGTCAAAGGTTGTTCCGCATTTTTTCTCTACGTATATCTATATTTTTGGAATTCTATTATTTTGTTATCAGTTTGTAAGTAAAGAGATTATAGATACAAACAAAAATTAAAGGAAGAAAATTCCTTCTGCAACAAATCCAATAATAGACGTGTTTGACGAGTTTTATGTCAATGGAATAAATGGAAAACCACCAGTGTACCTTCCTTTGTTTTGGTTTGGAGCATTTACAATCCACAAAGGTTTATAAATTCTGTCGTTGGAGCCAATGTTAGGTGTATATAATGTACATATATGTTGACAATGTTTTTCTTTTTGTATTTTAAATGAAGTAGGTAAATATACCTTTTTTTTTTTTGCAGAAATTATTTTTGTTGAACAAAAAGAACTTTATGAAAATTGAAAATATTTTTCAGATTTTTCCTTTGTTTAAATTGAAACTTGGATATCAAAAATATGCCAATTTAAGAATATTTGATTTGTATCAACTTTAATAAAATGTTGGCGTTACGAAAAGCATATCTGATACCTAGTTGTGAAAATAAATCTGTTCGGTTCAGTTTGATTTCGATCATTTCGTCACCGTTTGTTTATTTTCGTTTTAATTTTTGTGCATGTTCTTTACATGCACAAAAATTAAAACGAAAATAAACAAACGGTGACGAAATGATCGAAATCAAACTGAACCGAACAGATTTATTTTCACAACTATGTATCAGACGAAACAATTAAAGACGAAACAAACGTAAGACGAATTAATTCCAAAACGAAATGATCAAAAAACAAAACTATCAAAAACAAAATGCAATTAAAACAAAATACTTAAAAAATAAAACAAAAATTGTCGAAACAAAAAGAAACCAAATAAATGAAAAGTGAATCAGTGAAATACAAAACAACAAAATGCGAAACGACTCAAACGAAACAACCAAAAAACGAAAGAAAAAAGATGAAACGTACCATACCCCTCTTCCACCCTTGGCAATGAAAGCAGCTTCGTCCCTCTTGGCTCGACCTTAAGTTCGAGAGAATCCAAAGAGTGCAGCTACGCCACTGACAAGACCCAAGAAAGCTTCTCCTCGATAGCGATGTTTTCTTCGTTCTCCTTCAGCTGCGGCACTTCGTGCCGACCGGCAAGATAAAGCGACTACTTTTTACGTTTTATCCATCCACTGTGTTCTGTGCTTTCGTGTATAAAAATAATTTAGTTTGAAATTACTTATTGTATTTCTAATTATGCATTTTAATATTATTTTGTTATATCTGTCTCTTGTGAAGAAAAATTCATTAAAGAAATAAATGTTTTGACTTCATGTATTGAAATCTTTTATGATAAAAGTCAAACAAATCTGTCTTTTATTCTGTTATGGTTTATAACAGATTTCATAATAGAATTCGAACTGCAGAATACCAATTAATAAAAAAATAAAATGTTATTTGACATTTCGAAAATTTGTTTGGAAATTGATAGAAGAATAACAGAATAAAAGAATGCGCCGAATAGGCCTAGATATGACAATTAGAAAAAAGACAGAAAATATTCAAGCTAAAATCTCGGCAAAAGAACCAGAAAGGACTAGACAAAAACGAGGACTTATCAATATCGTACGAACTGCACAAAAATGGATGTTTGGAACGATGGACGACGACACACAAGAAATAATAAAACATTTTAATACTATAGAGGAAAATGATAGTAATGCAATTTTTAACTTAAACGAACAAATTAAAATAAATTCCCATCTCAACGATTCGATTTTTAATCTTAAGAATATAATAGAAACAGAAAGAAAACAATTAGCTCAAACATACAAAGAATTATCTATTAATGAGAAACGCATTACTAGACAGCAATTTAAAACCGATCAAATAATAAAGTTACGATTTTTAGAAAGTTAAATTAACTAAATATTAGACACTATAGCTCAAATAAATTTAGGGGTCGTTCACCCCAGCATATTAACAGCAAAAGAAATAACAGAAACGAGATTAGACTTTTATAAATTAAAAAACGTAAGAATAGGAATTTTGAAAAACGATAAAAATAGATTCATAATAGCTATGAAAATACCAAATACGTACAAGTTAGTCGATTTTAAACTGATAACAGCTATTCCAACAGAACATAAACATGAAATAATAATCGAAGACCAATTAGTAATAGAAATAAAAAAAAACAACTTTTAGTTAGGGCGTTAAGGCCATATTTCAGGTCAAACCTTGCACTTCATTCTGACGGGATGAGCTTCGGTTCACTAATAGTCCACATCCTAAGTTTACTTTTAAGAAGTGTTTCCACGGGGGCAACAATGGCAGACCTGAGATATAAGGGTTGCCTTCTGACCATGTTTTAACACGAAATTTCACATAAATTAACCTTTAAATCTGGAACCAGACATCGGTTGATATCGTGGAATGTCTCGTTGGATTAAGAATACTTAAAGCCATAGGGATATGTTCATTTTGTACCCCTCCCTCACCCTTGTACGCGGGGGAAGCAAAATACCCTCGGCGAATAAGGGATCTTATTTGTCAGAAAATAATGGTTACAAAATGAATATTCATAAAATTTTAAGATGAGCGTCGACGTAGAATTTCATATTCTAAGGCATATGCGAAGTCCATTTTTGTGCATGTATTAGTTTTTTGTATAATCGCTTTCCAAATGGGGGAAGGGGAAGGTGGAAGTATATCAAACCACTGTATATTCGTCTTGGTATAATACAAGCATATGGCACATGACCTTAGGGTAATTTTTAATGTCCAATCTTATGCAATCAAAATAATTTAAATATAATTTCCCTAGAAAAAGATTGAACCTTTTTATAAAATGATGACTAAATTTTCAGTGAAACGAGCATAATATTACCAAATTTCAATGGTATGGTGACGAAACTTGGCACACAGGTCTCATTTCTCTTAAGAAATAATAATCAAATGAGTCCATAAAAATATCTGGCGCTAAAGGGTGTTTTATTGAGTAACAGACAAATGTAAAATTATGCCCCGTAACCCTCCCCCCCCAGAACTAGAACGTTGATGAAAGTTGGAAGGTATATTTTGTTCTTTATTGTTACCAAGAATAAAAAAGATAAATCAAATATCTATTGTCAAAGGTGGTTTTTGAGAGCTTCCTATCCATATAGGTTTCTGATCAAGCAAAACCGGATAGGTTAATTAAAAGTGTTATAAGCAAAATACACCTTGATGACGGCAAACAAATTTCGGCTTTGCATTTTGTAGTCGTCTTTTTTAACAATTTCGTTTGAGATACAAACGTATACCAACATTTTTAGGATAGCTATCCAACAGCAAAAACTGTTTTGTAATCAGTAGTTTTTTTATATACATGGCATTACAACAACAAAAACTTATCTGGATAGCTCTATATAGGTTTTTGATCGCGGCCAATGACAACTTACTTATCATAAAAAAGTCATCAAACAAATTTTAGGCTGCGTGTGATTTTTAGTGTTTGTTTTTCGCCATTCACTCTCAAATTGAAATTTACAAATAAACAAATAAGAAGGAATGAATCTATTTGTTTATTTTGATTACCTTATTAGTTTTATAGCTTTGCAACAAAATTCACAAACGATCAATTTAATACAAGTGTAAGCGACAAACATAGAGGATAAGGGTAATTATTTGTCTCCTTTGCTTTTCAGAATGACAGCACAAACGTGGCGTTTACACCTAATCACGAGTTTAAACATGCGTTTCTTTACTCTTAAATTTAAATTGACGCTTAGCGTAAAGCTGACTATTAAATTGATTATTGATATGGTTCATTATTTAGAGTCCACTTAAATATTTAACTTATCTCTAAATTTGACTATTGGTAAGGCCCAGACAAATTAGGCAGGGCATAGTATTTTTCGTCAATAGACCTCGCGAAAGGCTACCACCAGATTAAGGTGCACCTAGCCGATATACATAAAACAGCTTTTGTAACACCCAACGGCCTCTACGAGTACGTAAGAATGCCGTTTGGGCTAAAAAATGCTCCCGCAACCTTCCAAAGGTTGATGAACGAGATACTGCGAGATTTTGTAAATAAAATTTGTGTTGTCTATCTAGACGACAATTTAATTTTTTCTACGAGCCTAAAAGAGCATTTAGAGTCCCTGAGATTAATTTTCAAAAAATTAGCCGAACACAATTTAAAAATACAATTTAATAAATGTTCCTTTATGAAGAGAAACACAGAATTTTTGGGGCACGTCTTGACAGCGGAGGGGATGAAATACAACCCGAACAATATCAAGTGTATTGAAGAATACCCACTTCCTAAAACCGATAAACAAATTAAAGGTTTTCTAGGAACCCAGGGATATTATAGGAAATTCGTTAAGGATTACTCTAAGATAGCCTACCCAATGATAAGGTATCTAAAAAAAGGTATGAAAATTAACACAAATGATCCCGAATATAATCAAGCCTTCGAAACTCTTAAACGAAATATAACTAGCCACCCTATACTTAAATTCCTTGATTTCGAAAAATCGTTTACAGTATTTACGGATGCCAGCAATTACGCGATTGGGGCTGTACTAATGCAAGAAGGGCAACCAGTATGCTACGCCTCAAGGTCATTGAATGACCATGAAAAAAACTATTCCGCCACAGATAAAGAGTTTTTTACAGACATTATCTGTGGTGTCGAATATTTAAAATTGTAACAGTTCATCTACCTATTAAATACTTAAACGGAAAGTACTCAGGAAAAGAGTTTAGCCAAAGAACACAAAGATGGCTATTAATATTACAAGAATACCAGTATGATATTTGAAAGGAACATTAAACAATGTAGCAGATTTAATTATTAGAATCCCAGAGAGAGATAAAACAACAAATAGTATAGAAAATCAACAATGTATCAGACATTGAAACTAGACACTCAGGTCTAGAAGAACAATTAAATCATATCCCCATAAAAAAGACGATAGTTAGTATAAGACTCAATTAATAATAGCAAACAGCGCTGACAAAGAAATAGAAATTTTATACAAGAGAAGAATAATCTATATCGACATGACGAGACGAAAAGAGTACAAAACAAGCTTTCTTGACACTTATAGACAAGCTGACAAACTGGGTTACAAAAATTGAGACCTTAGAAGAGCACTTTTTGAAATTTGGTAAGCCTGAAGAAATTATAGCAGACAACGAGTTCCAAGCAGAAAATCTGAAAGAATTTTTTAGAGAAGAACAGGTAGAATTACACTTAACAAAATCAAACACGCACACTGGTAATAGCGATATAGAACGATCCCACTTCACTTTGCAGGAAAAGCTAGTGACAATTAGGAATGAAGATTAACTTTAATACAAAAAATTCATAAACCAGTACACAACTACAACAATAGATACCATTCAACCTTAAAAATGACACCAGAGGAAGCAATGTTTTCAGACATGGCTACTTTAAATGAACAAGTCCGAAAAGAAAAAGAAAAAAGAACCGAAAAACTAAATAGAAATAGAGAAGATTATAGTGAGAATAGGCAAATAGCACCAATAAAAATTACAAAAGAAATTATTACAAGAATCAACCAAGATATAAACTTAAGAAACTATATAGAGAACATCCTATTAATATTAAACGACCCCGATTACTTGCAGATAATATTACTTTACGTACTACCAATACAAATAACACCAGTACTATCAACTCTCACAACTAACAAATTGACTACGGAAAATGGATACTCCATGACAAATATGGGACAAACTGAAATTATTCATGACACACAAACCATACTTTACATTATAAATACCCAAGACCTTAGACAAACTCTTGATTTAATAAAAGATGGTGTTAAGAATTCACTAATAGGAGACGATGAGGCCTATGCTGCCATATCTGTTATTCTGCTATGAATTTTCTGTTACGATGCATAAATGATCTCCACCATAAAAGATTATTAAGCTACTATTAGACGGTCAACGCAAATGGTCAATGCGTTGACTCTCTGACGTCACCAAAAAAACGGTCAAAGCACTGACATGGCAATGTCAACGCTCACCGTATCAACACCTGAAATATTGACGATCACACAAATGACACAAGTCCGTCAATGTTGACCCAAAATGCGTTGACAGGTAATATGTGTCAACGAGATTTATCCAAATCGGTGTCAATGCGCTGACAAGTAATCGTTGACGATCACACGGCTTGACCATGTCCACGCGCTTTGAGCGTTGACAATAGTACAAATCTGTAATTTTTCGAGTTGACGCCTACACATAGTAGTGGCGCGCTGTGACACAGTCAAATAAATTTATTTATTTCGGTTTAAATTTTTTTTAATGCAAGGAAAAATGTTAAAAGCAAACGAAATGGAATGACAATTAGGTTTCGGCAAAACGGGCAATTTTCTAAAAAAAATGACTTTAAATATAAACAAAATTATTAAAAATCAACGGCAACACTCAAAATATCATGTTATAGCGTTTTTGAAAGCCAAAAAACTATTCTTAAATTAACTTTTTAAGCCAAGTTGTTTGAGCAAACAGTTTTTGAGAAAATAATTTTCAAACTCAAAATTCTTTCTTCTTTCCAAGATGGCGGACGCCCCACAAGACCAAAAATCCCGCAAATCGAGATTAATGCTAAGAAGCAACCCCTCTTCAAAACTGCGTTCAAACTTTTCAGACGTCAAAACTTTTTTCAGATTGCCCTTATTTGACTCCCCGTTGCCTGTTCTAACTAGTTTATAGTCGCTGCATCCTCCATCCCAAAGCGCTGGTCGTTTCTCTACTGCCGCAATCAAAGCGGAGACCTCGTATTGTTTGGTCCACGAGTAAACTAATTTTCTTTTACGTTTCTCCGACAACTTTTCCTTCGATTCATCAGCAGGACGCGCATTTACTTATCCAACTCACTGGTGCTTTGGCTCATTTTTTTTTTAACTCAAACTAATTTAACTTTAAATAATTTTGTTTGGAAATGTTTTGTTTTCCTTTATGTTGCTGTTTTTTTTTGTTGCTGTTTCTAAATGAAAAGAATGTCAACGCCAGCTACTTTGACACAGCAGAAAATTATAGCGTGTCAACGTTGGAACCTGGACAACGCGTTGATGGACAGTCAGGAAATATCTGTCAATGTGTCCGAAAAATTCTGATGGGTTGATTACACGGTAAATGAAAACAGTCAACGCGTTGACTTTTCAAACCATGTCATCGCAAGTGTCCACGCTGATGTCAGTGCGTTGACAACGTTTTGCAATGACAATCACACGACTTGAAAGCCGTGGGACAGGATTTGACGTCATTCTGACGTCAGAGAGTCAATGCGTTGACCATTTTCGTTGACCGTCTAATCATAGCTTTATAATTGGTATTCAAGAGTTCGATCTTTTATAAAAGTCTGTTATGGAACTTCGAAAAAGAAACATTTATACAAACAGACCTAAAATCTGCTGTCAGCTGTAGTAAACAAAAAAAAAAATCGACACTGACGAGTGACCAAAATAAAATTAACCCGTGGAATACTCGTGTTTTGTTTCCCGTTGATAAATGTTTGTTCTATTTTATTTGTCTATAACAGTTCGTGAATTTAATGTATCCAATTTAAAAAGTTATTTTTTGATAAGTTAAAGTTAAAAAAGTGTTTTATTCTTTGCCCCAGGCAGCTAGGTATTTCATTAGATCGTTTAATCCATCGAATTCGGTTCGACTCCTTGGCGCATCGGCTTTAGTCAGCCTCGGCAGTCCAGAGCTTCCAAACGCCATAACAGAATGCTCCAGTTCCGCAGAGCTAGGGATGAGCCAGGGTCCATCAGAATCATCGTTTCTCTTCCACCGTTTCTTTTTTCCGTTTTTTTTATTTCGCCAATTGTTGTTTCGTTTTTGTTATAATTATTTATGTTTAGTTCGAAAACGTTTTTTATATTTTGTTTTGAGTTCATTTCGTTTCACTTTTACTTCGAATTTCTCCTTTTAGTTTTTACTTGTTTTGCATTTTCGTTAAAACTATTATGGATCACTTAAGACTGGGTTGTTTCGTCAAAGGTTGTTTCGCATTTTTTCTCTACGTATATCTATATTTTTGGAATTCTATTATTTTGTTATCAGTTTGTAAGTAAAGAGATTATAGATACAAACAAAAATTAAAGGAAGAAAATTCCTTCTGCAACAAATCCAATAATAGACGTGTTTGACGAGTTTTATGTCAATGGAATAAATGGAAAACCACCAGTGTACCTTCCTTTGTTTTGGTTTGGAGCATTTACAATCCACAAAGGTTTATAAATTCTGTCGTTGGAGCCAATGTTAGGTGTATATAATGTACATATATGTTGACAATGTTTTTCTTTTTGTATTTTAAATGAAGTAGGTAAATATACCTTTTTTTTTTTTGCAGAAATTATTTTTGTTGAACAAAAAGAACTTTATGAAAATTGAAAATATTTTTCAGATTTTTCCTTTGTTTAAATTGAAACTTGGATATCAAAAATATGCCAATTTAAGAATATTTGATTTGTATCAACTTTAATAAAATGTTGGCGTTACGAAAAGCATATCTGATACCTAGTTGTGAAAATAAATCTGTTCGGTTCAGTTTGATTTCGATCATTTCGTCACCGTTTGTTTATTTTCGTTTTAATTTTTGTGCATGTTCTTTACATGCACAAACAGTGCATGTTGTGAAAATAAATCTGTTCGGTTCAGTTTGATTTCGATCATTTCGTCACCGTTTGTTTATTTTCGTTTTAATTTTTGTGCATGTTCTTTACATGCACAAACATTAAAACGAAAATTAACAAACGGTGACGAAATGATCGAAATCAAACTGAACCGAACAGATTTATTTTCACAACTATGTATCAGACGAAACAATTAAAGACGAAACAAACGTAAGACGAATTAATTCCAAAACGAAATGATCAAAAAACAAAACTATCAAAACCAAAATGCAATTAAAACAAAATACTTAAAAAATAAAACAAAAATTGTCGAAACAAAAAGAAACCAAATAAATGAAAAGTGAATCAGTGAAATACAAAACAACAAAATGCGAAACGACTCAAACGAAACAACCAAAAAACGAAAGAAAAAAGATGAAACGTACCATACCCCTCTTCCACCCTTGGCAATGAAAGCAGCTTCGTCCCTCTTGGCTCGACCTTAAGTTCGAGAGAATCCAAAGAGTGCAGCTACGCCACTGACAAGACCCAAGAAAGCTTCTCCTCGATAGCGATGTTTTCTTCGTTCTCCTTCAGCTGCGGCACTTCGTGCCGACCGGCAAGATAAAGCGACTACTTTTTACGTTTTATCCATCCACTGTGTTCTGTGCTTTCGTGTATAAAAATAATTTAGTTTGAAATTACTTATTGTATTTCTAATTATGCATTTTAATATTATTTTGTTATATCTGTCTCTTGTGAAGAAAAATTCATTAAAGAAATAAAAGTTTTGACTTCATGTATTGAAATCTTTTATGATAAAAGTCAAACAAATCTGTCTTTTATTCTGTTATGGTTTATAACAGATTTCATAATAGAATTCGAACTGCAGAATACCAATTAATAAAAAAATAAAATGTTATTTGACATTTCGAAAATTTGTTTGGAAATTGATAGAAGAATAACAGAATAAAAGAATGCGCCGAATAGGCCTAGATATGACAATTAGAAAAAAGACAGAAAATATTCAAGCTAAAATCTCGGCAAAAGAACCAGAAAGGACTAGACAAAAACGAGGACTTATCAATATCGTACGAACTGCACAAAAATGGATGTTTGGAACGATGGACGACGACACACAAGAAATAATAAAACATTTTAATACTATAGAGGAAAATGATAGTAATGCAATTTTTAACTTAAACGAACAAATTAAAATAAATTCCCATCTCAACGATTCGATTTTTAATCTTAAGAATATAATAGAAACAGAAAGAAAACAATTAGCTCAAACATACAAAGAATTATCTATTAATGAGAAACGCATTACTAGACAGCAATTTAAAACCGATCAAATAATAAAGTTACGATTTTTAGAAAGTTAAATTAACTAAATATTAGACACTATAGCTCAAATAAATTTAGGAGTCGTTCACCCCAGCATATTAACAGCAAAAGAAATAACAGAAACGAGATTAGACTTTTATAAATTAAAAAACGTAAGAATAGGAATTTTGAAAAACGATAAAAATAGACTCATAATAGCTATGAAAATACCAAATACGTACAAGTTAGTCGATTTTAAACTGATAACAGCTATTCCAACAGAACATAAACATGAAATAATAATCGAAGACCAATTAGTAATAGAAATAAAAAAAAAACAACTTTTAGTTAGGGCGTTAAGGCCATATTTCAGGTCAAACCTTGCACTTCATTCTGACGGGATGAGCTTCGGTTCACTAATAGTCCACATCCTAAGTTTACTTTTAAGAAGTGTTTCCACGGGGGCAACAATGGCAGACCTGAGATATAAGGGTTGCCTTCTGACCATGTTTTAACACGAAATTTCACATAAATTAACCTTTAAATCTGGAACCAGACATCGGTTGATATCGTGGAATGTCTCGTTGGATTAAGAATACTTGAAGCCATAGGGATATGTTCATTTTGTACCCCTCCCTCACCCTTGTACGCGGGGGAAGCAAAATACCCTCGGCGAATAAGGGTTCTTATTTGTCAGAAAATAATGGTTACAAAATGAATATTCATAAAATTTTAAGATGAGCGTCGACGTAGAATTTCATATTCTAAGGCATATGCGAAGTCCATTTTTGTGCATGTATTAGTTTTTTGTATAATCGCTTTCCAAATGGGGGAAGGGGAAGGTGGAAGTATATCAAACCACTGTATATTCGTCTTGGTATAATACAAGCATATGGCACATGACCTTAGGGTAATTTTTAATGTCCAATCTTATGCAATCAAAATAATTTAAATATAATTTCCCTAGAAAAAGATTGAACCTTTTTATAAAATGATGACTAAATTTTCAGTGAAACGAGCATAATATTACCAAATTTCAATGGTATGGTGACGAAACTTGGCACACAGGTCTCATTTCTCTTAAGAAATAATAATCAAATGAGTCCATAAAAATATCTGGCGCTAAAGGGTGTTTTATTGAGTAACAGACAAATGTAAAATTATGCCCCGTAACCCTCCCCCCCCAGAACTAGAACGTTGATGAAAGTTGGAAGGTATATTTTGTTCTTTATTGTTACCAAGAATAAAAAAGATAAATCAAATATCTATTGTCAAAGGTGGTTTTTGAGAGAAAATGTTTTATCTGCTCTATTCAAAAAATACATTAATATTTCCAATAAAACGAAAACTACTAACTTAATGGTGATTGTATCGCCTTAATTTTACTTAAATTGGATTCAGCGTTAAAAAATACTTTAAAATCATGTACCATATTATATATTTGGACCTCGATTACATAAAAATAAAATGTTGGTTTTATAACCCATATTTTCCTTCCGCCTAAAAAAACACTCTGGGAATCAATATATTTGCATGGATCCTTTAAAGTCTTGGTTCTTACAAGAAATACAACATTTTAACCAACTTTTATCGACATACCAGTTTTGGGAGGGGTTTATTGGTAATAGTAATTCACTTTTCCCTTTCACTCAAAAAACACCCTTTTGCCCCAGATATTTTTATGAACTCTTTTGATTCTTATTTCTTACGAGAAATGAGACATGAGTGTCAAGTTTCATTACCATACCATTGAAATTTGGTAATGTTATGCTCGTTTCACTGAAAATTTTGTCATCATTTTATAAAAATGTTATAACTTTTTCTAGGGAAATTATATTAAAATTATTTTGATTGCATAAGATTGGGCATTAAAAATTACCCTAAGGTCATGTGCCATATGCTTAGATTATACCAAGACGAATATAAAGAGATTTGATATACTTCCGACTTCCCCTTCCCCCATTTTGAAAGCGATTATACAAAGAACTAATACATGGATAAAAATGGACTTCGCATATGCTGTAGACTATAAAATTTTACGTCGACGCTCATCTTAAAATTTTACGAATATTCATTTTATAAGCATTATTTTCTGACAAATAAAAATCCTTATCCGCCGAGGGTATTTTGCTCCCCCCGCGTACAAGGGTGGAGGAGAGGTAAAAAAATGAACATATCCCTATGGCTTCAAGTATTCTTAATCCAACAAAACATGGTCAGAAGGCAACCGTTATATCTCCGGTCTGCGAGTGTTGCCAGCGTGGCAACACTTCTTAAAAGTACATTTAGAATGTGGACTATAAGAGTATCAAAGCTCATCCCGTCAGAATAAAGTGCAAGGTTGGCTCCCTTAACGCCCTAACTATTATAAATATAATACAACTATTCTATATGAAAAAGAACTCATACCTATAAATAATTGTATCTCAAATAACAATTTTAAACTAAAAAAAAAATAATGTCATGGAAATAAAATCATTAGATGATTATACTATACTCTGTAAAAATATTAACAATATACAATTAATAAATAATTGTGATGACCGTAGAGTAAATCCCTATGGAAATTATCTGATTGAACTCAATAATTGCTCAATACAAATATTAAACCAAACCTTTAGTAATAAGAACAATCAATTTATAGATAGATTTTTCTATGAAGAAATTGTAAAATATTATTTCACAAAAACCTTAAACTTTGAAGAAATCATACTAAGAAATTTTGTAAATTTGGAAAATATAAAAATACCTAAATTTCATAAAAATGTAAGTGATTTTGCAATATTAATTTTGATCCTTCTGAGAAAAAAACAAAAGTTTGAAAGTTTCAATAAACAACATAAGTAAAGCTACTTCTAAAACTCAGGAGAATTAAAAAAAAGGGGGGAGAGGTTACATATTCCATTCCCACTATAGTACAGTCAACGAAGGAATTTCGCTTGCAGAAAATAGTGCTCTCTTTTTTTTATATGGTAGAGGATACCCCCAGGTATAACATACCCAAAGCCCTAAGCCCAGGGCCGCGGCTAAGTTGAGGAGGGGGGGGGGTAAAGGTACCCCTTTTTAGATTTTCGTTAATATTTTCAAAACCTAGCATATTAGCGGAAAAGTCTATGCTACAAAATTAGAGACAAATAAATTGTCTATAAAAAAAAGTTATGTTCATATTTTTGATAGGGTTAAAAATAAGGGAAATGCGGGGGTAGAAAAGTCAACAAATCTGAAAAAAACTGTTATTGTCTTAGATATTGAATGTTTTCTGACCAATGTACTTGGAAAAAAGAAAGAAGGTAAATACACATTTATTCACTGTTATTTCATCATGTCATGAGGCTGAGAGTGGATTTCAAATTTATTCTTTTTTCTATATATCCGAAGCTTTAAGAAAGAGGTGATGTTTACTAAATTAGGCAAAATTTAATTAGCAAGAGTTGTTTTCATACGGCGCCAAAAACTGATAACGTTTTTTTTTTAAAGGAACACAATACTAATTTTATTTGCCGTAGAGGGGGGTTCTTTCTCACCCCTTTTAGAAGGAGGGTCATTTTTTTTTAAATAATATTAAAAATCAACGGTAACACTAACCAAACAAAAAAGTACCTTTTCTGAAAGCCAGAACTCCGTTCTTCTATTTGATATAAAAATCAGGTTATTTGTGTCCATAGTTTTTTTTTAAATTACTTTCAAACTCAAAATTAAAAAAAATAAAATTAAATTTAGTTTTTTATTTTTTTTTTATTGGCAAATAAAATGCTAAATTGGCTTTTATTATTAACTACTCCTAATAATTCCTAATTGAAAACTGAAAGCGAAATGGTTCTATGTCTCCCAGTTTTTGAGAAAATTGAAAGTTGCAACGACAACTTTTTGATGTTTTTTTTTTGTATAATTTTTATTATTATTAATTACTATACTGGGTAGTATGTGTAAGGGAAAGAATGAATCAATTATATATGAACCTTTGAAGCAAGCCACCCAAGGTACTGTTTTACTGGTAGAGCTGATCCTTAGGTACAACATACTCAAAGTCCCAAGCCCGGGCCGCAAGCTTTAGGTAGGGGAGGGGGTAAATGTCCCCTTTTGTAGTTTTTCTTCAATGTTTGGAAAACTTTATGTGACAAAGTGAAAGAAAATTAAAATTCTACAAATAAAAGTTATGTTTATTGTTTTTCTAGAAGCAATTTTTATTTTAAAACACATCATGATTGTGATCATCATGATTATTAAATTGTCCACTTATGTCGTCATCACTGCTGCATAACCTGCTCTATTGTTTGCGGTACTTGCCATGGTGCTTGCACGAATGGTCCTCCTGTACAGGACTTGCACGAGGACACAGAAGACCTGAACAGTGATGACGACATAAGATCCACTGGTAGATCCAGTTTGAGACATTAATGACCAGTTTCACAAGTTAAACTACAATTTATGTTTAAAATTAAGTTCAGCACTTGATTCGGTTTCAAAGTAAACCTTGAACTTAGATAATTCTGTAGCTCTAGTCAAACGAATGTATTCTGCCTTTTAAACTTCATAGCCTAAGAGCCGGCAGCAAATTTTGGGAGTGGATTGATAACCAAAATATGAGTATGATGGTTTGTAGGTGCAAATATCGCGGTATCAAAAACAACCGTTTGGCCGGTTTTTTTTTCAGCCTTTTGCGAGGGTGGGGGTTTGAAAATAGCGATTTTCCAGTTTATTTTGTCAGAGGTATTACCACTTCAATAAATTTAAAAAATATATTATGTGATGTTCTGTCATTTTCTTTAAGTCTAAACATCATAATATTGGCAATTCGACCAACAGAACTCAAAATATAAGCTTTTTAAGAGGACCTTAAGCCTGAGCCACATCTGTGTCGTGTGTTGTGTTGTGGAGTCGTGTGTCGCTATCGCTACAATGTATTTCATATGCGTAGAACCATATTTGTCTCGTATGTTGCATTGCAGTGTGGCGCATAAAATATATGGAATGACAGCGACACACGACTCCAGAACACAATACACGACACAGATCAGGCTTTATCGTCTTTTTCTTGGACACAAAAAATCAACAAAACAAAGTCTCCAAAAAAACCATTAAGGTTCGCTTAAAAACCTAATATCTTGAATTCTATTGGTAGGATTGCCAAGATTTTGACGTTTTGACTTAAAGAAAATGGCAGGGCATCACATAATATATATTTTAAATTTATTGAAGTGGAAATACCTATGAAAAAATAAACTGGAAAATCGCTGTTTTCAAACTCAAATAAAATGTAACCTAAATCGCAAATTGAGTATCATATTATAAAAAGAAACAAAATGTATTTTAGAATAAGAATAACAAGTCTGCTGACAAAGCAGTTTGCACAATAATGTATTTTCCATGTTAATTAATAAATAAAAGACTGGCAGTCATAAGCTAGACACTAATCATTGCACACCTTCTTTTTAAAAACTCTTCACTCTCAACAAAATATGTATTTTACATAAGTTTTTATGTTGTAAATAATGTACGACGTATACAAGGTTGAGCTCCGAACTACCGGTAACTATATATGATATGAACCTAATTAGCGAAGCTGGTGGCGGGTGCGCAGCAGGTGCAGTTGGTGCGATGGGATTATTATAGGAAGATAGTACCTAGCTTTTATCCTAGGTATGTACATTCAAGATAACAACATTTGACTTTGGAGATCTGGAACCAAATCTTTGCTGGGTTACCTAGGTCCTTAGTATTAATGATTGGTCGAATGGATGAGTTAGGTACTTATCTATGTATAAATAGTGTGTAGGTAGGTACTCGTATTAGGGGTGGCCACGAGACGAGACTTTTGTAAGTCTCGTCTCGGTATTTCGTTAAAATCGAAAATTTTCAGTCTCGTCTCGGTCTCATAAAATTAAGTCTCATCTCAGTCTCGTCTCGTCTCTGAAAAATACGATTTCCGGCCAACTTGGTGATTATTGGAACGAAATATTTTCGATTATAGTTTGAATACATGCAGAAGAAAATAAATATGATCTGAAATTGTTTTTTTTTAATTTATTAGAAACTCTGTAAATGTTGGTCCCAATATACAGACTCGCAATCATTCCATTTTATGCCGAATCCGAACGGCTAGACGAGAAGCACTTATTCGCGACAAGTGATACTCTTGGAGGATTTGTCAATTCCTCGCAAGAGGCAGTAGCCCTGAAAAAAAACTTTTTAGTTTTTTAGATGGACGAGGCTGGGAAGCGATCCCAGACCTCCAGCGTGACAGTCGAACGCACTAACCATTACGCTACGGACTACTACATTTTATTAGTAGAGGAAAATAAGCGAAAAAACAATCGTTTTATGGAACGAAATATAGGACGGCTGAATTTTGTATACCTGAAAGAGGGCTATTAGAAAAGCTTATGCCCAGTTTTTTAGGGCGCCCGCCATCCCCAGGGGAAATCGTCATTTTGGAAAACGCGAATGATCTATATCTCCAAAACTATCGATTTAAAGTAAAAAGTTGTCCTAATCAAATTTGTTGGAAATAAAATTATCTTTTATTTGCCATCAAAACCCGTTCCTCTATTTCTTCTCCTAAGATTTATAATGAAAGAATTAATAAATATGTTTCTTTCATGCATGCAATCTAGTGAAACCTAACAAATGCATTCGGCTTTTTATAATGAGAAAAAAGATTACAAGCAAACATACAGAAGTAGGTAACAAATACAGGGTGTCCCTTAATTCGTCAAGAGTATTTAAGGGTATGATTCTGGGGTATATTCTAAGAAATTTTTTTTTCTAAAGTTAGGGCCTATCTCCAATTTTGATATCATTTATCGGGAATTTAAGAAAAGTCTTACTTTGGGGTATCCTGATCCATGTTACCAATAATTGCGCCGTTAGTACTTGTGATAAAAACTTCGTTTAGGCCTTTATTTGTAGAAGAAATACCAGCCTTTGTAATTGCGTTTAAATAAATTTGACATCTTTTCTCAGTCTTAAGATTTTCAGTTTTTAGCCTGATCCATTTTTCATGCCCATGCTAATTTTTTGACTTTGGGGTCAGTTTTCTTCAAAAAATGCGTAATCAACATGATGTTTTAACAATTTTTTTTAATTAATGTAACAATACTTAAAAATAAAACTCAGAAACAAGTTTGCCAAAAAAACCATAGATTTTATGATAATTTGGAAAAACAGCGGCAGGTAAAATTGTTTTTTTAGCTTTAAGCTCGAAAAGCTATGAATAAAAATTATTTGTGCGGTCTAAGATAATTTTTTGAGAATGTTTTTTACTAAAACAGTTATAACGGGTGTAATTTGACATTCCTCGGTTTGAAAACATGCTAATTTAAGTAGCCACTTAAGTTGAATTCTACAAACTATCTGCAGTTGTTGCAAAATGATTTATTAGAACTATTGGAGTACATTCCATAGGTTCAACTAGCTGCATCTCATTCATAACTTGATGGTGCTTTCGCCCACTTTGCTCGAGAGGTTTAAAATTGACAAGATAAAGAGTAAGCGGTAACCATTGGAAAGGAAACAGTTGTAGCAAGACCTGCAAGACCTCCTGACTTTTTAATATTGGATGTTTTTGAATGGGGAAGAATGAAATAAATCTTTTATTCAACCAAAATAGCAACTTAAAGTGAATTAGAAGAGCGTATGCTCAAAGCGTTCTCCGAAGTGAGGCAGTAGCTAGGATCATTAATATCAATATGAGTGAAATACGAAAACTGGCTATAGCATGCATACAAAATCAGAGAGGACTCATTTTTACACCTGCTAGAACTGTTTTAGTTCACACATAAAATAAAAACTATCGATAATCACACATATCATTTTTTATTCATAGCCATTCGAGCGTTAAGCAAAAAAAAACTTTTTATTAAATTTTACCTGCCGCTGGTTTTCCAAATTATCAAAAAATCTATGGGTTTTTCGGCAAACTTGTTGGCGACTTTTATTTTTAGTATTGTTATTTACTTTCAAAAAAATTATCAAAACATCATGTTGAAAACACATTTTTTGGAGAAAATTGGCACCAAAGTCAAAAAATTAGGATGGGCAAGAAAAATGAAACAGGCTAAAAACTGGATATCTTAAGACTGAGACAAGGTATCAAATTTATTTAAACGCAACAACAAAGGCTGGTATTTCTTCTAAAAACAAAGGCCTAAACGAAGTTTCTATCATAAGTACTTACGGCGCAATTACCGGTAACATTGATTAGGGTGACCAAAAGTAAGTCTTTTCTTAAATTTCCGATAAATGATATCAAAATTGGAGATAGGCCCTAACTTTAGAACAATTTTTTTCTTAGAATATACCCCAGAATCATACCCTAAAATACTCTTGACGAATTAAGGGACACACTGTATTTGTTACCTACTTCTGTATGTTTGTTTGTAATCTTTTTTCTCATTATAAAAAGCCGAATGCATTTATTAGGTATCACTAGATTGCATGAATGAAAGAAACATATTTATTAAATTTTCGCAAGGGACTACTGGTAGGCACATAAAATAATTACTAGGAGGGTACCTGCTTAGATAAGTGTTGTTCTTTTTATTGTTTTTTATTTATAAATGGACCTTTCTTACACTGCCTATGCTTTTGGAGGTATAGATAATGGATTTGAATTATGTAAATTATAAAGGTATGTATTAATTACGTATTATAACTATGTGCATACATAGGTAGAAGGAACCTAGGTATTTATGGTCATACAAACCTACCTATATAATGAAAGTGTATGGTGTAGATGGCTAGGTAGATACCTAGGTATTCACATAATAAAGTAATGATAGGTGCAAGGGTGATTTTTAAAGACATAATATGCATAGGTTTTTAGGTATGGGAGCCTCAGCCTCCCAGTAGGAAATATTCAAAAAATCACTACTGAAAAAGTAGCTTTTTCCTCAAGGAAAAGAAGTATCATCAATGAATTTTCTGGTGATTCCTCTAATGAAGATTTTGTAATGAAATCATCGATGACATGGAATCATGAAATTCATGAGTTCAGTTTCTTGGTGAAAAAACTGATACTTGAGATGTGATGATTTATTCAATGAAAAAGGATATATGAAATCGCTGCGCTCGTGGAATCGGCGAATTCATAACTTCTTTTTCTTGGTTGAAAATACTGATTCCTGAGATGTGATGAATACGTCAAAGAAAAAGGATACATGAAATCGCTGTGCTCGTGGAATCTTCGAATTCATAACTTCTTTTTCTTGGTAAATGGTAACCTTTACAAAACAGTTATTATTTTTATGGTGTAATGCTTTCTTGAAAAAAAAAATAGATGAATGTCATGATTCCGTGTATACAGTGATTTCATTACAAAATAAAAAAGTTCATCATTGTAGGACTCCATAAAAAAGAGTCCATTACATTTTAAAAATGTAATGGAAATATTATGTTAACCTTATCTTATAAATATCATTGCATGAATACACTATGAATTTTATTTTTGCAGAAAAAGTTTTGTTTTATATTTTCTCGCAATCATCATAAATGAAATGCAAAAAATGAACTTATGGATTTAATGCATTACCATTCATGCGTAGATTCATCGAATATGGAACTAAATTCTTTTCTGTTTTTTTTTCTTCTCGTAAGCAAAAGAGTGGATTTACACAACGAACTCGTGAACGTATGCATTACTTTTCATCAGTAGAATCATCGAGTATGGTTTTTTAGTTGAATAATTCATGCCACTGAAAAGATACAGGAAAAAATTATTGCGTTCATTTGTGTATTCGTTTAGGTTTTTTTTTTTTTTTTTGTTGTCTATTCTCTTGAGCAAAGCAAAACATGCTACTTAAATTGCAAACTGGTGACCGGCTGCATTACTTTTCATGAGTGAAATCAATGCATAATCTTCCCTATATGACTGTGTCATATAGGATTTCATCAAGGAATTTTTCATTGAGGAGTGAATTTCCTACTGGGATACTATATGTAAGTTGGTATTCAGTGACTAAGGTACCCAGTAGGAATGAAATAAAAAATTCATTGGTGAAATCCTATATGACGCATTCATGTTGGAGAGATTATGCATTGATTTCACTCATGAAAAGTAATGCAGCCGGTCACCAGTTTGTAATTTAAGTAGCATGTTGTGCTGTGCTCAAGAAAAAACGTACAGAATAGACAACAACAAAAAAAAAAAATTAAATGAATACACAAATGAACGCAATAATTTTTTCCTGCATCATTTCAGTGGCATGAGTTATTCAATTAAAAAACCATACTCGATTATTTTACTGATGTTAAGTAATGCATAAGTTCATGAGTTCGTTGTGTAAATCCAATCTTCTGCTTACGAGAAGAAAAAAACAGAAAACAAGTAAGTTCCATATTTGATGAATTCTGGCAATGCATTAAGTCCATAAGTCCATTTGGTTTATTGATGAGGGTTGATTGCGAGAAAAATATAAAACAAAACTTTTTCTGGAAAAATAAAATTCACAGTGTATTCATGCAGTGATATTTATAAGATTAGGTTAACATAATATTTCCATTACATTTTTAAAATGTAATGGACTCTTACCTGAAAGACATTTATTATTTCCAAAATCATCACATATCTGAAATCAGTATTTTCAACAAAGAAAAAGAAGTTATAATTCAACGATTCCCCGAGCGCAGCGATTTCATTTTTCCTTTTTCTTTGACGAATTCTTCACATCTCAGGAATCAGTATTTTCAACCAGGAAAAAGAAGTTATGAATTCGCCGATTCCACGAGCGCAGCGATTTCATATATCCTTTTTCATTGAATAAATCATCACATATCAAGTATCAGTTATTTCACCAAGAAACTAAACTCGTGAATTTCATGATTCCATGTAAGCGATGATTTCATTACAAAATCTTCATCGAGAATGGGTACACCTACTTACCTCCTAGGCCAAGCCCATGTTAAATTCATTAGAGGAATCACCAGAAAATTCATTGATGATACTTCTTTTCCATGAAGAAAAAGCTACTTTTTCAGTAGCGATTTTTGAATATTTCCTACTGGGTAGCAAAAATATATGTTAGGTAGAATGTAGTTAAGTTAACATTTACACAGGTATATGAATGAACCTACATACTTATCATGCGTAAAAATTAAACATAATCAGGTAGGTACCTATGTTGGTACCTCCCATGGTAGAAAACAAGAAATTGATGAGGTCCATATGTATCGGTTCCATAATATGTATTATGATATCATTATAAAAAAGTTTTAAAAACAATTAAAAATGAATTATTATACTATGTATAAGTAAGTATAATTTTATTTTATTTTAATGGCTTAAAAAGTTAGAGCTCAAAATAAAGTATGACATCTGATTTGTTTGATAAATATGAATTTATAAAAACTAATTTTTTATATATGAAATTGTTTGCACATTTTCAAAAATAAAATCTGATACGCCAACATTTACAGCTGTATTAATAAAAAACGCCTATTCCACCTTTATTCCATGAGCTTACAAAACCATGGAATAATAGTTAGTCCATGGAATAAAATTTCCTATTAATAAAAACAAAACGAAAATCTACTACAATAAGTAGATCACGTTACCGAACACACCTAATAATTCTGTCAAAGTTATTATCATTGTGTTTGACACGTCTGATTTTTATTCCTTCGCTAAACCACCATTTTCGGTGGTTTAACTTAGAATTTTGTTTTTCAAATAACATTTTGTACTAAGTCCATGGAATAAGGTTAACCCTTCACCATTCCACGTTTATAAATTTGGCTGTTAGTATTTAATAAAATACAATTTTATAGAAAATAAAACAAAATATTCATGAGTCCGTTTTCAAGATATGTATTGAATTATCAAAAAAAAATTTCAACATTTTTTTAAAAATCCAAAAATTATTTTGTCGAAAAATTGTATATGCAAAATTGTTTGAATTTTAAAGGAGTTCTTGCATACAAATATTGGTGAATATCGATGAAGCGTTTAATGAGAAATTTAAAAAAAAAAACAAAACATTTTTTCTATGGCGGGTACCGTTAATACCCGTTATTGGTAAATTTTTTTGTTATCAAAATATCGACCCTACCTTTAGTAGTAAATATAATTTTTTTTATGAAAATCCTTGGAGCCGTTTTCAAGAATCAGATTTTTTTTCTTAACGTTTTTTCAACATTTGTATGGAAGATACCGTTATTTTTGAATTTATAAATATGATTTTTTCAAGTATTCTACAAGGTAATAAAAACAAATTTTACACCTAGTTTTGAAAATATTGACCGAGTCGTTTTCAAAAAAAAATTCACTTTAAAAAAAAAATAATTTGTTTTTTTTTTTAATTTTCAATTTTTTTTTTAATTTTCGTTCACAAAATGAAAAATTCCAACTTAACTGTTTTCGAGAAAATCAAAAACCAAAAAAAAAAAAAATGGTTGTACTAGAGGTACCCAAAATATTCAATTTATGAAAATAAAAAAATTATTAAAAAGTAGCATTTCCTTACTTAATTTATTTGAATTTTTTTTTAACAAAATCCTCGGGACCGTTTTTGAGAAAAATACTATTTTCCTTTTTGGCGAAAAAAAAAAATTGTATGGCAGGTACCGTTATTTTTGGTTCTAAAAAAAATTAAAAAAACCTCCGGACATATTAGTCAAAAAACACTATATACCAAATTTGAAGAAAATTCCTCCAGCCGTTTAGGCTGTACGGGCGAGGACAGACAGATATACAGAATTGCGAGACCCACTTTTTTCGTGTTCTCTATAATCTTAACAGTGTTAAACACAGTTGAACGCTTGCATAGAGCTATTAGTTAGGGCGTTAAGGCCATATTTTAGGTCAAACCATGCACCTAGTTCTGACGGGATAAGCTTTGGTACACTTATAGTCCACATTCTAAGTTTACTTTTAAAAAGTTTTGCCACGGTGGCAACACTGGCAGACCGGAGATATAAGGGTTGGCTTCTGACCATGTTTTAACACGAAATTTCACATAAATTAGTCTATAAATCGGGAACCAGACATCGGTTGATGTCGTGGAATATCACGTTGGATTTAAAATGCTTGAAGCCATAGGAATATGTTCATTATTTGACCCCTCCCCCAACCTTGTAAGCGGGGGGAGCAAAATACCCCCGGCGAATAAGGGTTTTTATTTGTCAGAAAATAATGGTTATAAATTGAATATTCAAAAAATTTTAAGATGCGCATCGACGTAGAATTTCATACTCTACAGCATATCCGAAGTATATTTTTATCCATGTATTAGTTTTTTGGGGGAGGGGAAAGTGGGAGTATATCAAAATACTATATATTTGCCTTGGTATAATCTAAGCATATGGCACATGACCTTAGGGTAATTTGTAATGCCCAATGTAATGCAATCAAAATATTTTCAATATAATTTCCCTAGAAAAAGTTATAACCTTTTTATAAAATGATTTTCAGTGAAACGATCATTACAATATCAAATTTCAATGGTATGTTAATGAAACTTGACAGACATGTCTCATTTGTCGTAAGAAATAAGAATCAAAATTGTCCATACACATATCTAGGGCTAAAGGGTGTTTTTTTGAGTGAAACAGAAAATTGTAAAACTATGCCCCGTAAACCCCTCCTAGAACTAGTGCGTTAATAAAATTTGGAAGGAACTTTTTATTTTTTATTGTTACCAAGAATAAAAAACGATAAATGGGGAATGAATTATAAATAGGGAATATGTTTTATCTGCTCTACTTAAAAAATACATTTTTTTTCCATTAAAACGACAGTAACTTTCTTAATGATGATTGTATCGTCTTAATTGTATCGTCTTAAATTGGATTCAGCGTTAAAAAATACATTAAAATCATATACCATATTGAATATTTGTACCCCTATTACATAAAAATAAAATGTTTGCTTTGTAATCCATATTTTTCTGAAATATCACTTACATAATCTTAATATAAATCAATATATCAACAAGTAAATATATTTTTGTGTGTTTATTGTTATTGTTATTGTTGTTGGGATATTGTTTAAAAAAGAAGGAAGATCTTTTGTACACTATTTATTTTATAGATTCTGTATAATATAGGTGCAACATTTTAAGAACTTCTATCAAAATTTTACAACTCTTCCATCTGCTACGGCTTATATGTTAACGTCAAACAGTTTCAATAAAATTTTACACAAAATCACGTTCATGACTTTACAGAGAAATACAAATAAAATTTAAGCATTGCCAAAAAAGACCCACCCTTATATTTTTCTCAACAAAAACCACGATGTGAGTGAATGAAATAATTCATTCAAAAAATCAACAAATACACATTCTTTTCTTTTGTATACATTTTATCTTATTTGAAAACACAAAAAAAACAAACAAAACAACTCGATAACTATAACAACAACAAAAGAAATTAAGAAAACATTTTATAGATTTTTCACAATCAGCTGAGTCTCGTTGTCAGTTTTAGAAGCAAAACGTAATAGATTTCTGCTTTTTGGTAATTATTTGACACAAAGCCTGTATAACTATACTGGGTCGGGAAATGTTTTATAAATCACTATTTATGCAACGTTGTATAGAGGCTAAATAAATCCTTATACACTGCATAACTATTCACCCGCTTAGAGCTGTTTAGCGAATTCTATTAAATACGGTAGTCTAAGAAAGATAGGATCGGACCAGGGACAAATTAATCCAATAAATTTTATTTCTGGTATCGACGAAGAATTTTATCCGCAACAACATATCCAAAGTCTCCCAAAATCCCCGCATTGGATTTTTGTATATGCGCATTTTAAGAGGTGGAGAGGGGAGGGAGTTTGTCAAGCTGAAAAATTTTTTGTAATATAATCTAATCATATGGCACATGTTTTAGGGTGCTTTTCAACGCTGATTCTAAAGAGACCAAATCTGAAAAGATACTTGTATCCTGTGAAAAGTTAATGTCATTTTTATGGAATGATCACTTTTTTTAAAAGTACAATAAGTAATATATTACCCAAAACCATTTTAAATAATGGGATTTTAATGAAATTTGGTATTACTGTTTCATTTGGCATGTTTACTTAGAATCAAAAGAGTCCACAAAAATATCTGTCGTGAAAGGGTGTTTTTTTGAGGGCGAGATGTAAGTGTGTCATTATTACCATAACATCCATGAATAAGTTTTGACACTGATGCAATTTGCTAAAAATATTAAATATTTCATGGTTTCCAAGCATCAAAAGAGTCCATTAAAATAACTTGATTCAAAGAGTTTTTTTTAGAGAGTTTATGCTTGACCTGCCCGGAGCAAAATGTTAGCTCTTACGAAAAATTGTATTTTCGTGTAATCGAGATAGTATATTATGACATATGACTTATGATTTAAAGGTATTTTTTAACGCCGAATCTAAAAAAGAAACCAGTATGATACAAGCACCCTAAAAAAAATAGATTAATTTTGAAACAGAAATTACTGTTTTTTCCGTTAAGCAGGTCAAACATTACACAACCAAAAACCACACTTGCACCTTATATATTTCTACGGACTCTTTTGATCCTTGGGTGCCGATATAAATTTAATATTTTTAGCAAAGTTCATAAGTGTCAGAATTTGTTCATGGATGTTATGGTAATAATCACTCACTTGCATCTCTCCGTCAACAAAAAAAACACCCTTTAACCAAAGATATTTTTGGGGACTCTTTTGATTCTTGGTAAGCATGTCAAATGAAAAAATTATACTAAATTGCATTTATATTCCATTATTTTGAAATGGTTTTTGGTAATATATTACTTGTTGTACTTTAAAAAAAAGTGATCATTCCATAAAAATGACACTAACTTCCCACAGGATACATTTATCCCACAGGATACATTTATCCCACAGTATACATTTATTTTTTCAGTTTTGGTTTCTTTAGAATCAGCGTTGAAAAGCACCCTAAAAACATGTGTCATATGATTGTATTAGAAAAAAATGTTCAGCTTGACAAACTCCCGCCTCCCTCCCCTCTTCACCTCTTAAAATGCGTCCACACTAAAAGTAAATTCAGAGATTTTGGAGGACTTTGGATATGTTGTTGAGGATAAAATTCTGCGTCGATACAAGCAATAAAATTTCATGAATTAATTTGTCCCCGGTTGCCCATATTAAATTTCCTATCTTTCCTAGACTACGGCTGTTGTTAGGGAAAATTATTATCTCGAATTTTTTTTGCACGAATCCTGAACTTACCCTAACAATGGATATCGCAAGTAAAAATAACATATCAACACTATTTAGCCAAAATCAAACAGCATACATACCATACATACCAACAATAACAAACCAAGTAGGAAAGACACTAGAAAAAGAAAACAAACACCTAGTTTACAACAACAATGGAAAGTTTAAGAATATTCTGGGTTCAACCAAAGATATAGCACCAACAAGCTCTTAGAGTGGCATATACGAAATCAGTTGTAAAAACTGCAGCAAATAATATATTTTTTTTCCCTTAGGGTGAGAGAGTAATGCTTTATGCACCATAAGGAGGTTGGCGTTCACCCGTTAACCATCCCCGTGTGTCGGACTCGTGTTCTTGTATACCGACGAAAACTGCTCCAACCCTTTGGTTTCTGACCTACCCTCCCGGCACTGCTGTTTGTAATACTTCAAGGGGGGTTATCATATTACCCTTACGGGTTCATCTTACGGGTTCATCTTTGTATTACTTCATGGGGGGTTATCATATTACCCTTACGGGTTTATCTTACGGGTTCATCTGTTTCCCGATAATTTTCTTCTTCTCTTTTTTTTTTCTTCTGAGAATATGTTCTATAAAACTGCTTATTTTTTGCCAGTTTTGGTAGCTCTGTAGCATCTTGTTGACTATATTGTCTGGGGTAATGACTCCAATGCTTCTGTGCAGGTCTTGGCGAAGGGGTTCCCATCTGTTGCATGAGAAGAAGGTATGGTTGGCATCATCTTCTGGTGTGTCTTCGTACTGGCAGGCTGGACTGCTTGTTTTGCCGATTTTGCGGAGAAAAGCGTTGAAATATATCCGTGTCCGGTAAGTAACTGGGTGACGTAGTAGTTCATTTCACCGTGTTTTCGGTCACTTCACTCAGACACGTTCCAGATCAGCCTTGTTGTCCATCTACCTCTGCTTTCCGTGTTCCAGCACTCTTGCCACTTCTGTATCGTGAGCTGCTTAGCGTTCTCGAATGCCGCTTCCAGTCCTATTTCTGCCTTTTTGTCGTGGACGTACTTCCTTTCTGCAGCTAGGAGATCGATGGGGGTCACTCCTGCGACTACAAGTACGGCTGGTTCCGACACCGTTCGGTAAGAGCTGGCTACTCGTAGAGCTCCACATCTTTGTACTGCTGCCATTTGTTTCCGGTACTTCTCTTGCTTGAGTGCGTCTGCCCAGATTTCGCTACCGTAAAGAAGGATGGAATGTGTTGTCGCCATCAGTAACCTTCGCTTACAACCTTATTCGTAAATGCAACGTTGAATAGAAACAACATAAGCTAAACGCGTTTGGAGGTTGTACAGAGCAAACATAAGGGCTGTTTAGTATCGGAATGCAACTTTGACTCACACATAACAACAATGTAGATAGATATTAGGGTGGCGCTTATTTTTGCAATCTTTGAGGTGTTGAAATCTCACTTTAAAAATATTTTATAAAATTTAATACAACAATCAATAATGTTGGTTTTGTTAATTTACTGTACCTACATTTTTGTTGGGATATTGTTAAAAAAAAAGAATATTTTTGTGTACACTTTATTTTACAGAAGCTACTTAATAAATGTGCAAAATCTAAAGATTATCCATCAAATCTTACAACTTTTGCAAATGCTCGATGGCATGCGTGAGTTAAATAAGATTATACAAGGAATCGTTCAACTCTCCTTTACGTTAGCACGAATTTCCACACGCGAATACTTTTATTCGATAGATTTATCACTCAAAGTAATAAATATTACAATTTTAATGTGAGGAAACTTTTATTTATATTTAAAATTAATTTTTAAAGTTTTAATTTTTCATACAAAATGTATGCAATTGACGAGCAAGAAGAACGGCGTTTGTTTGTTTTGACAGTTCATTACCATAAAGGTACACACACATAGATGGTAAGTGTTGTGATATGTGCATTTTTTTTTGGGATTTTCTGCAATATTTTGATTTCTGAGAGGAATTATTTATTTTTTTGTTTCAAAATTAAATCCTTAAACCCGCTAAGCGGGTAACCCAAAGTGCTGTTTAGTACAAAAAACTTTGATAACAGATTTACTGACAACATAGGCGACTGAGCATTCCCTAAACGGAGCAACGAAGTCGCGTGAGCGGGACAGAGGTAGGGCTGCCAGACGTCCCGATTTTGGCGGGACTGTCCCGATATTTGAACCCTGTCCCGATTTACAAAATGTCCCGACTTTCCATTATTATTGATTTGGTGTCAAAAACAAAATTTGAGGTTTTAATCAAAACTAACATTTCGATAATTTAGAGGACAAAAACTGATTTTTGCCAAAAGACGTCCGTCGGTTCGGTGGATTCGCTTCAAATTTGGTGTGAAAAATTCTATATTATTTCATAGGAGTGAGATTCAATTTTTTGTTTTAGCTTATCTCGAAAGAACGGTCATACAAAAATTTCGGATTTATCAAATTTTCTAAACAAAACGGCTGTAATGGTTTTGATAGAACTTCATAAATGTAATCCCTAGAACAGTTTTTGTAAGACTGCATAGGTTTTCGCCAAAAAAAATCGAAGGACTGAAATAAATGTTTGGGGTTTTTGTGCAAACTACCGGTTTCTTACTTGTTTTGAGATATTCCCGAATATCTCGTTATTGGCTTTTTTATTTTGACAAAATTTTACAATTCTTTAGGTACTTCTAAGTTAGCCAAAAAATATTGGCCAACATTTTAAATAGCCAGATTTGTATAAATAGATGTTTTTTAATGTCCCGATTTGTCCCTGATTTTGTGCCCTGGCGTCCCGATATTAACCAAATTTAATCTGGCAGCCCTAGACAGAGGACCCGAAAGGTGAGTTAAAATCCCTAAACCCGCGAAGCGTGCCACCCAAAGTACTGTTTACTACAAAAAACATTGATAACAGCAGGGCCACCCAAAGTACTGTTTACTACAAAAAACTTTGATAACAGATCGACTGACAACATAGGCGCCTGCCAGACAACTGGGCATGCCCTAAGCGGAGCGACGGAGTCGCGTGAGCGGGACAGAGGACCCGAAAAGAGAGTTAAAATCCTTGAAACCGCGAAGCGGGCCACCCGCTTTTAATTGAACAAAAAAATCCTAATTCGCAAAAAACGTTCCAACAAAGAATCCCAAACTAAAATCCCAAACAAAATCCACACGCCACACAACACTTATCATAGTAGTAGTAGTAGTAGAACTGTCAAAATAATTGTAGAATTTTTTTATTTAGTAGCCGCAGATTTCATGCATATTGAATACAATTTTTAAATTTAAATGTTTATTAAAAATTGAAATAAAAGTTTGTTCATATTAAAATGCTTGAATTGAATTATTCAATCCACCCAAAAAAAAGTATTCGCGTGTGAAAATGTGCGCTATCTTAAGGGAAACTTGAGTAGGTAGTGTGAAAAAAAGTGCCAAAATCGAAAAATTAAAACATTTTTTAATCATATTTAGGGGTGTTTCCTCACCGTAATATTTTAAAGCTATTCTATAGAGACCCATAGCTTACTGTAAAAAAAAATAAAAATTCTAGGCGTGCTACCGTAATGTAAAGTCACTCCCATTTTCATTTTTTAATCATATTTAAGGGTGTTTCCTCACCGTAATATTTTTAAGCTATTCTATAGAGACCCGAAGCTCACTGTAAAAAAAAAATCAAAATTCTAGGCGTGCTACCGTAATGGAAAGTCGCCCCCAAAGAATCACCTTCATCACTTTCATGGGAAAATACAAATGAATTTTAAGCATTACAAAATAAGCACCACTCTTTTATTTTTCTCCTCAACAAAAACATCACGATTAAGTGAATGGAACAATTCATGGAATAAATAAAAAACGACGTTATTCTTGTTTCAAATATTTTTAATTTTATTTGCGAACACAAAAACCAACAAAGTAGCCGGATAATTATAATACTATTAAAAGAAATTAATAAAAAAATCAAAAAGAATCCAATCAACAGCAGAATTACTTCTATTGCTTTTTCACACAGCACACACACAGCTGGGTCTCCTTTGTCAGTTTTGAAATTAAAACGTAATATATTCCTCCTTTATGGTACTAATTTTGACACAAGCTCATTATAACTATAATGTGTTGAAAAATATTTCATGCATAACAATTTATGCAACCTTGTATAGTGGCTACATAAATCCTTATGCAGTTCATAACTATTCATCTGTTCAGCGGATTCTAATGAATACGGCTGTTAGATACAAGTTTATTTAAACTTGTTTGTATTGTATTGGTTTGTTTTATTTTTCTTTTGATAAATCAGTTCATTTATTTTGTTAGTACCGAGTGTAATTTGCTGATGATGGGCAGAATGACAGCTTGAAATGCATACGATTAAAATGGAAAAAGTTTAAAAGCAAATTAGTTCGTGTTTTCTTTTTTATTTTTTCTGTTTTCATGTTTTTGAAGTCAATAGAGGAATTTCTACATAATTTTGATTCACTTACCTGCATAATTTGCTGTCCAGACCATTTCATTTCAACATATTTTTCTACATTTAAACCCGCACAAATTAAACAATTTAAATTTTACAAGCAAAAACACAATTCACTACCGACGCTCGCCGTAATTGATGGAAATTTTCATTCAGAAACAAGCCTTACGCTAAGGGTACATGGCATGTCGAATGCCACATGTGTATGCGTCACTGATGTCATCAAAAATAGCTGCATTTTTGCCGCATGCTTGCATTATGCGACAAACGCCACATACAAAAAATATGCTGAGTAGACGGCATGCTAAAGCTATCCCAAAAACATGGCAATCCTTGGATTATGCGACAAACGCTACATGCAAACAATATGCTGAGTAGACGGCATGCTAAAGCTATCTCAAAAACATGGCAAGTACACGATATGCGGCAAACTGTTCATATGTCACATGCAAATTGGCACAATGTCGCATAAAAATACAGCTTATGAGCACACAACATGAGAGATAGCATTGGAATAGTTGATTTTATAATACGCTATCAGAACTGCTTATTGCAAGCATTTGTAACATTGTATATTTTATTTTTCATCGGGTTTTTTTCACCTTCAGATACTCAAAAATTTCAACTTCGTCACAGTATCATTTATAGCGTGATGTTAGTTAAAAAATACATTAAGCCTAACACACCACTAAAGGCAACATAGATATAATAAAAATTATTCATAATTACAAGTTAAATTTTAATTTAAAATGCTTCTTAACTTTAAACTTCCTCCAAATATCACTTAAGTGGGAAATAGGTATCTATAATCAATTTTCACATTATTTAAGCAACGTCACTTAAACCCCTCGTAACTTAAACAACATTCACCGCGTTTAAAGGCTACGCAAAGCCAACTTAAATATATTTGGACACGAGAATTGTTTTTTTTTTATGAAAATAAATTTTGCGTAGGTTCAGTAAGAAAAAATGTATATATGTGTGCACTGTGATTGAGAGTTTTAATTGTTTTGATTCTTTTTTTGTTTAAGAAAATAATATAAGAAATAATGATGTTTGGTATTTGGTTCCATTAAATAAATTCAGTTGCTGAAAGTTGTTTTATTATTTGTTTATGTCCCCACAAATTTTGTTTCCGATATATAGGTAGGAAAGAAATTTCTTTTGATAAATCAGTTCATTTATTTCGTTAGTACCGAGTGTAATTTGCTGATGATGGGCTGCATGGCAGCTTGAAATGCATACGATTAAAATGGAAAAAGTTTAAAAGCAAATTAGTTCGTGTTTTCTTTTTTTATTTTTTCTGTTTTCATGTTTTTGAAGTCAATAAAGGAATTTCTACCTAATTTTGATTCACTTACCTGCATCATTTGCTGTCCAGACCACTTCATTTTAACATATTTTTTTTACATTTAAACCCGCACAAATTAAATAATTTACATTTTATAAACAAAAACACAATTCACTACCGACGCTCGCCGTAATTGATGGAAATTTTCATTCAGAAACAAGCCTTACGCTAAGGGTACATGGCATGTCGAATGCCACATGTGTATGCGTCACTGATGTCATCAAAAATAGCTGCATTTTTGTCGCATGCTTGAATTATGCGACAAACGCCACATACAAAAAATATGCTGAGTAGACGGCATGCTAAAGCTATCCCAAAAACATGGCAATCCTTGGATTATGCGACAAACGCTACATGCAAACAATATGCTGAGTAGACGGCATGCTAAAGCTATCTCAAAAACATGGCAAGTACACGATATGCGGCAAACTGTGCATATGTCACATGCAAATTGGCACAATGTCGCATAAAAATACAGCTTGTGAGCACACGACATGAGAGTTAGCATTGGAATAGTTGATTTTATAATACGCTATCAGTACTGCTTATTGCAAGCATTTGTAACATTGTATATTTTATTTTTCATCGGGTTTTTTTCACCTTCAGATACTCAAAAATTTCAACTTCGTCACAGTATCATTTATAGCGTGATGTTAGTTAAAAAATACATTAAGCCTAACACACCACTAAAGACAACATAGATATAATAAAAATTATTCATAATTACAAGTTAAACATTAACAGCCGAATCTATAAAGACATTTAAAATGCTTCTTAACTGTAAACTTCCTCCAAATATCACTTAAGTGTGAAATAGGTATCTATAATCAATTTTCACATTATTTAAGCAACGTCACTTAAACCCCTCGTATTTTAAACAACATTCACCGCGTTTAAAGGCTACGCAAAGCCAACTTAAATATATTTAGATACGAGAATTGTTTTTTTTTGTTATGAAAACAAATTTTTCGTAGGTTCAATAAGAAAAAATGTATTTATGTGTACACTGTGATTGTGAGTTTAATTGTTTTGATTCTTTTTTTGTTTAAGAAAATAATATAAGAAATAATGATGTTTGGTATTTGGTTCCATTAAATAAATTCAGTTGCTGAAAATTGTTTTATTATTTGTTTATGTCCCCACAAATTTTCTTACCGATGTATATGTAGGAAAAAAATTTCTGAAAAGAAAATAAAAAAACAAACCAAACCAAAATGGAATGGTTTCATTTCTTCCGTCTTCTGTGTTTGACGATGCATACACACATAAAACCAGCTACTTCTCTTTCTGTCTTATTATTTGTACGCTATTTTGTGTATGCCTTTTTATTGTAATATGACAGAAATAGCCTGAGTGTGAAAAATGAACTATAAATTTGTAGCAGTTTTGTCAATTTTCTTGCGTTACGTTACATTACGGCTGTTTAGTTAAGTATGTAAGGAATATTGATTAAAGATACAAATTTAAGTAACGTCATTTAAAGGCAACTTTAATATTTAAGCAAGCTTAACTAAATAACCTCTGAAAGGCATTTTTAGATAATTTTACAGATACGGCTGTAACAGTATTATTTATAAACACAGTTTAACGCTTGCATAGAGCTATGCACGCTTTAAAATTCCTCTGAACGCAAAAACGTGATTTATAAAACTTTTACCACGTTGTATAGAGGCAATATAAGCTTAACGCGTTTGGAGGTTGTTTAGAGCCTACATAAAGGCTGTTTAGTATTGAAATGTCATTTTGACTTACACACAACATCAATTAATGTAGATAGATATTAGGGGGTGCTTATTTGTGCGATGTTAGTGTTGAAATCTCACTTACATAATTTTAATATAAATCAATATATCAATAAGTAAATATGTTTTTGTCTATTGATTGTTAATTTTGTTGGGATATTGTTAAAAAAAAGGAATATCTTTTGTACAATCTTTACTTTATAGATTCTGTATAATATACGTGCAAAATTTGAAGAACTTCTATCAAAATTTTACAACTCTTCCATCTGCTATGGCTTATACACTCCTCGTCAACTGAATACGCACACACATTTTTTAATATACTTTATCCATTTTTTCCAAACAGTGATGGTTATTATGCCATCTGTTGATGCTCACTATTCCCTTGAGATGTTAAGCAGATAATTCCGAAAGAATTATCCAAAAACAACCGTGAGTTTTTCTTCAACCACTTGCAAAGTGTTTTATATGCAAAGTAGGAGTTTTTTTTAGTCAACTGAATAGGTACAACGCCATTTTCTTCGTTGTTTATAAGTTTTTTGGAGTGCTTGACAGTTTAAATTAACGATTTTAGTGTTTTCAGTAAAATTTAATTCTTGATTTCAAATTTTAAGAAAAATGGGTAGATTTACGTATCTTAACAGTGTTGAAAAAGCTAAAATCCATTTACTTAGAGACCAAGGCCTAACTGGACGTGCAATAGCTGATAAAGTTGGCCGAAGTTTTAATGTAGTTTATTCTTACTTGAAAAATAAAGATGCATTCGGCAAAAACATGAAGGGAGGTAAGAAAACAGCAACAACAGCAGCTGAGAGAAGAAGAATTTTAAGATGTGCATCAAATTCTTCTGATTCTGTGACAAAAATAAAACAAAAAGTCGGCGTAAACGCAAGTTGCTCAACAGTATTAAGAGTAATCAACAACTCAAGCCATCTTAAACGAATGAAACTTAAGAAAAAACCACCACTTGACGAGAGACGGAAAATGTTGCGATTAGATTTTTCAAGACTTCACATGAGTTGGAAAAAAGAATGGTATCACGTGGTTTTTTCAGATGAAAAAAAGTTTAATTTCGATGGCCCTGATGGGTTCAACTTCTATTTTCACGACTTAAGAAAAGAAAAAAGATTTTTAAAGCGCCATCATAGTCGTGAAGGAGGTGTCATGATATGGGGAGCAGTCAGTTATTATGGAACAGTTGAGCTCGAGGTTGTAACATCAAGAATGACAGCAGCTGGGTATAAAGTAATTTTGGAAAGAAATTTTCCTAAATTTTCTAACATCTTTGGACCCATAAACTGGACCTACCAACATGATAATGCGCCTATTCACTCAGCGCGCATAATAAAAACATGGATAGAGGAGCAACAAGTGCAGTTGCTTCAATGGCCGCCGTACTCACCTGATCTAAACATCATAGAAAATGTCTGGGGATGGTTAGTACGCAAAGTTTATGAGGGTGGTCGTCAGTTCGAAGACAAAGAAACCTTAATTTCTGCAATCAAATTAGCGTGGAGCGAAATTTCGTTAAATTACATTAAAAAGCTATACGATTCCATGCCGGATTGAATTTACGAAGTAATTAAAAATAAAGGTGGAAGAACCCACTACTAAACTTAAACAAAAACTTGTTTCATTCCATTCCAATACCAATTTTAATTTTTGTACCTATTCGGCTGACTCAAAAAAGAACTTCTACTTTGCATAAGTTACACTTTGGAAGTGGTTGAAGGAAAAACTCACGGTTGTTTTTGGATAAAACTTTGAAATTCTGTTATTTATATGTTACGAAAATTTTTACCATCAACAGATGGCATAATAACCATCACTGTTTGGAAAAAATGGATAAAATATATTCAAAAATGTTTGTGCGTATTCAGTTGACGAGGAGTGTATGTTAGTGTTAAACAGTTTCAATAAAATTTTACACAAAATCACGTTCATCTTTTTACGGAGAAAAACAAATAAAAAAAAAAAAATTTAAGCATTGCCAAAAAAGAGCCACCCTTATATTTTTCTCAACAAAAACCACGCTGTGAGTGAATGGAATAATTCATTCACATACATTTTATACATTTTATTATATTTGTAAACACAAAGGTTTTAATCAAAACTAACATTTCGATAATTTAGAAGACAAGAACTGATTTTTGACAAAAGACATCCGTCGGTTTGCTTGGCTGTGCGTCCCGCCGAATCAGTGGATTTGCTTCAAATTTGGTGTGAAACATTCTATATTATTTCATAGGAGTGAGATTCAATTTTTTGTTTTAGCTTATCTCGAATGAACGGTCATACAAAAATTTCGGATTTATCAAATTTTCTAAACAAAACGGCTGTAATGGTTTTGATAGAACTTCATACATGTAATCCCTAGAACAGTTTTTGTAACAATGCATAGGTTTTTGCCAAAAAAAAATCGAAGGACTGAAATAAATGTTTGGGGTTTTTGTGCAAATTACCGGTTTCTTACTTGTTTTGAGATATTCCCGAATATCTTGTTATTGGCTTTTTTATTTTGACAAAATTTTACAATTCTTTAGGTACTTCTAAGTTAGTCAAGAAATATTAGCCAACATTTTAAACAGCCAGATTTGCAAAAATAGATTTTTTTTTATGTCCGGATTTGTCTCGGTTTTTGTGCCCTGGCGACGGAGTCGCGTGAGCGGGACAGATGACCCGAAAAGGGAGTTAAAATCCCTAAACCCCCGAAGCGGGCCACCCAAGGTACTGTTTACTACAAAAAAAACTTTGATAACAGATCGATTGACAACATAGGCGCCTGCGAGACGACTCACAGTGGTGCGAGAGCGGAAAAAAGTCTTTTGAAAAAGTCATATCTATCCTTTTAAACTTTATGTTTTAGTACTTTTAGATAACCCAAGCGTATGATTTAAAAGTATTTTTTAAGATATATATTGTATGTTCTCATTAACAAGCCCTCAAAGTTGAAAAATAATTTTACTCAAATCGCGAACCGTATTTTCAACAAATTTTGAGATGTTTTTTTCCGAAGTTCCTTCAAATAATATCCCTAGCTTCTTAAATAATTTAATTGGTCTATTTTCGATTATCTAAAAATAAAAAAAAATATTGATTACTTATAAAAGATACCTTCTAAAAGTAGCCTGAAGCTTTAGTATTAAGAAAAAATGCTTTTTTTTAACTTTTTGATTTAAAACAAAAGCGCCAAAAGATACCAAGAAAGTAAGTACGCCAGCATGTGCTCAATATATTCATGTTAAAGCACAGAGGCTGCAGATACGTGCAGATATGGAAGTTATGTTCAAAAATGTCTCACTGAATCGGATTTCAAAAAACTCCGTCTTGACTGTGGTGTTTACCAAAAATTTTGATTTCTTCGGTATTAATTGCCAGAATGAACTGGTTAAGCCCATTATTTTAAGAAAAATGTTAAACTTTATTTTAAAAATAAAACATAATTAATACATTGACCCAGGGCTGAGAATTTCGATTTTGGGAAACCATTTATTTCTGCTTGGAAAATTTTCTTGAAAACAACACACGAAAAATAATATAGTTCTTTGATATTTTGGATTATATGATAGAGCTTAATACAAAATAAAGAAAAAGATTAGGGATAATCCTTTAATTTTTTTTAATTTTTCGCTAAAAGTAGGACAGGTGAAAATAAAAAAAGGTGTTCTTTTAAAGTTTTATTACTTTGTTTTTGTTGTGTATTGCGTAATTTTGTATTACCTGTAAGGATTAGTAATAGCTTATTAGAATGAAAGGATTAATGAAAAAAAGTCAGTATTGAGTTATTGAGCATTTGTGCAAGGTGTGTAAGAAAAATTTTAACTCTTTGATCAACCAATAAGTGAAAGTTAAGTGAAATATAACAACAAACATATATAGTGAATTCAATATATTAAAATGGATTGAATCGAAATTCCTTATTCAGTGTTGTGTAGTGAACTAATTACTGACCTACTGACCTACCCTCCCGGCACTGCTGTTTGTATTACTTCAAGGGGGGTTATCATATTACCCTTACGGGTTCATCTTACGGGTTCATCTTTGTATTACTTCAAGGGGGGTTATCATATTACCCTTACGGGTTTATCTTACGGGTTCATCTGTTTCCCGATAATTTTCTTCTTCTCTTTTTTTTTTTCTTCTGAGAATATGTTCTATAAAACTGCTTATTTTTTGCCAGTTTTGGTAGCTCTGTAGCATCTTGTTGACTATATTGTCTGGGGTAATGACTCCAATGCTTCTGTGCAGGTCTTGGCGAAGGGGTTTCCATCTGTTGCATGAGAAGAAGGTATGGTTGGCATCATCTTCTGGCGAGTCTTCGTACTGGCAGGCTGGACTGCTTGTTTTGCCGATTTTGCGGAGAAAAGCGTTGAAATATCCGTGTCCGGTAAGTAACTGGGTGACGTAGTAGTTCACTTCACCGTGTTTTCGGTCCTCCACTCAGACACGTTCCTGATCAGCCTTGTTGTCCATCTACCTCTGCTTTCCGTGTTCCAGCACTCTTGCCACTTCTGTATCGTGAGCTGCTTAGCCTCCTCGAATGCCGCTTCCAGTCCTATTTCTGCCTTTTTGTCGTGGACGTACTTCCTTTCTGCAGCTAGGAGATCGATGGGGGTCACTCCTGCGACTACAAGTACGGCTGGTTCCGGCACCGTTCGGTAAGAGCTGGCTACTCGTAGAGCTGCACATCTTTGTACTGCTGCCATTTGTTTCCGGTACTTCTCTTGCTTGAGTGCGTCTGCACAGATTTCGCTACCGTAAAGAAGGATGGAATGTGTTGTCGCCATCAGTAACCTTCGCTTACTGACCATGGGTCCACCCACGTTTGCCATCAGTCTGCTCAGTGGTGCAGTTGATTTTGAGGCTCTTTCCGCCACTGTCTTTATTTGTTGCCAGTAGGTTAGCTCTGTGTGTGTTAGCGGTGTCGCGTGTCGGCAGCAAATAATATATAGGACAAACGAAACTGAGCATTAAAACGAGGTTTCAAGAACATCAGTTGCATAACAAAATAAACAATGGAATCGTTCATCAGTCGCTGCTCATGACTTTGCTTCTTGTGATGACAACGAACCACCATCACCAAATATTATCGGGACGTTTGAAGACAGTGTTTGGTTAGGTATAGCTACTTAAGAACGTACGCAATCAAAGAAAGCTGGATGCGTTTGAATATCTCTTAATTTCTAAGATCAAAAATGTTATGAACACATATAATGGAATTATTTGTTCTCCTTTATTTGCATTAGTTTAAATAATTACAGCCTTATGCATAAACGAATTATAGCGAGTGCATAGCGCTATGCACTCTTTATAATGCCTCTGAACGCAAAAACCTTATTCGTAAACTTATGCAACGTTGAATAGAAGCAACATAAGCTAAACGCGTTTGGAGGTTGTACAGAGCAAACATAAGGGCTGTTTAGTATCGGAATGCAACTTTGACTCACACATAACAACAATGTAGATAGATATTAGGGGGGGCGCTTATTTTTGCAATCTTTGAGGTGTTGAAATCTCACTTTAAAAATATTTTATAAAATTTAATACAACAATCAATAATGTTGGTTTTGTTAATTTACTGTACCTACATTTTTGTTGGAATATTGTTAAAAAAAAAGAATATTTTTGTGTACACTTTATTTTACAGAAGCTACTTAATAAATGTGCAAAATCTAAAGATTATCCATCAAATCTTACAACTTTTGCAAATGCTCGATGGCATGCGTGAGTTAAATAAGATTATACAAGGAATCGTTCAACTCTCCTTTACGTTAGCACGAATTTCCACACGCGAATACTTTTATTCGATAGATTTATCACTCAAAGTAATAAATATTACAATTTTAATGCGAGGAAACTTTTATTTATATTTAAAATTAATTTTTAAAGTTTTAATTTTTCATACAAAATGTATGCAATTGACGAGCAAGAATAACGGCGTTTGTTTGTTTTGACAGTTCATTACAATAAAGGTACACACACATAGATGGTAAGTGTTGTGATATGTGCATTTTTTTTTGGGATTTTCTGCAATATTTTGATTTCTGAGAGAAATTATTTATTTTTTTGTTTCAAAATTAAATCCTTAAACCCGCTAAGCGGGTAACCCAAAGTGCTGTTTAGTACAAAAAACTTTGATAACAGATTTACTGACAACATAGGCGACTGAGCATACCCTAAACGGAGCAACGAAGTCGCGTGAGCGGGACAGAGGTAGGGCTGCCAGACGTCCCGATTTTGGCGGGACTGTCACGATATTTGAACCCTGTCCCGATTTACAAAATGTCCCGACTTTCCATTATTATTGATTTGGTGTCAAACACAAAATTTGAGGTTTTAATCAAAACTAACATTTCGATAATTTAGAAGACAAAAACTGATTTTTGCCAAAAGACGTCCGTCGGTGCGGTGGATTTGCTTCAAATTTGGTGTGAAAAATTCTATATTATTTCATAGGAGTGAGATTCAATTTTTTGTTTTAGCTTATCTCGAAAGAACGGTCATACAAAAATTTCGGATTTATCAAATTTTCTAAACAAAACGGCTGTAATGGTTTTGATAGAACTTCATACATGTAATCCCTAGAACAGTTTTTGTAAGACTGCATTGGTTTTCGCCAAAAAAAATCGAAGAACTGAAATAAATGTTTGGGGTTTTTGTGCAAACTACCGGTTTCTTACTTGTTTTGAGATATTCCCGAATATCTCGTTATTGGCTTTTTTATTTTGACAACATTTTACAATTCTTTAGGTACTTCTAAGTTAGCCAAAAAATATTGGCCAACATTTTAAATAGCCAGATTTGTATAAATAGATGTTTTTTAATGTCTCGATTTGTCCCTGATTTTGTGCCCTGGCGTCCCGATATTAACCAAATTTAATCTGGCAGCCCTAGACAGAGGACCCGAAAGTTGAGTTAAAATCCCTAAACCCGCGAAGTGTGCCACCCAAAGTACTGTTTACTACAAAAAACATTGATAACAGATCGACTGACAACATAGGCGCCTGCCAGACAACTGGGCATGCCCTAAGTGGAGCGACGGAGTCGCGTGAGCGGGACAGATGACCCGAAAAGGGCCACCCAAAGTACTGTTTACTACAAAAAACTTTGATAACAGATCGACTGACAACATAGGCGCCTGCCAGACAACTGGGCATGCCCTAAGCGGAGCGACGGAGTCGCGTGAGCGGGACAGAGGACCCGAAAAGAGAGTTAAAATCCTTGAAACCGCGAAGCGGGCCACCCAATTTTAATTGACCAAAAATCCTAATTCGCAAAAAACGTTCCAACAAAGAATCCCAAAATAAAATCCCAAACAAAATCCACACGCCACACAACACTTATCATAGTAGTAGTAGTAGAACTGTCAAAATAATTGTAGAATTTTTTTATTTAGTAGCCGCAGATTTCATGCATATTGAATACAATTTTAAACTTTAAATGTTTATTAAAAATTGAAATAAAAGTTTGTTCATATTAAAATGGTTGAATTGAATTATTCAATCCACCCAAAAAAAAGTATTCGCGTGTGAAAATGTGCGCTATCTTAAGGGAAACTTAAGTAGGTAGTGTGAAAAAAAGTGCCAAAATCGAAAAATTAAAACATGTTTTAATCATATTTAGGGGTGTTTCCTCACCGTAATATTTTAAAGCTATTCTATAGAGACCCATAGCTTACTGTAAAAAAAAAATAAAAATTCTAGGCGTGCTACCGTAATGTAAAGTCACTCCCATTTTCAGTTTTTAATCATATTTAAGGGTGTTTCCTCACCGTAATATTTTAAAGCTATTCTATAGAGACCCGAAGCTCACTGTAAAAAAAAAATCAAAATTCTAGGCGTGCTACCGTAATGGAAAGTCGCCCCAAAGAATCACCTTCATCACTTTCATGGGAAAATACAAATGAATTTTAAGCATTACAAAATAAGCACCACCCTTTTATTTTTCTCCTCAACAAAAACATCACGATTAAGTGAATGGAACAATTCATGGAATAAATAAAAAACGACGTTATTCTTGTTTCAAATATTTCTAATTTTATTTGCGAACACAAAAACCAACAAAGTAGCCGGATAATTATAATAATATTAAAAGAAATTAATAAAAAAATCAAAAAGAATCCAATCGACACCAGAATTACTTCTATTGCTTTTTCACACAGCACACACACACCTGGGTCTCCTTTGTCAGTTTTGAAATTAAAACGTAATAGATTCCTCCTTTATGGTACTAATTTTGACACAAGCTCATTATAACTATAATGGGTTGAAAAATATTTCATGCATAACAATTTATGCAACCTGTGGCTACATAAATCCTTATGCAGTTCATAACTATTCATCTGTTCAGCGGATTCTAATGAATACGGCTGTTAGATATGGGTTTATTTAAACTTGTTTGTATTGTATTGGTTTGTTTTATTTTTCTTTTGATAAATCAGTTCATTTATTTTGTTAGTACCGAGTGTAATTTGCTGATGATGGGCAGAATGACAGCTTTAAATGCATACGATTAAAATGGAAAAAGTTTAAAAGCAAATAAGTTTTTTTTTTCTTTTTTATTTTTTCTGTTTTCATGTTTTTGAAGTCAATAGAGGAATTTCTACATAATTTTGATTCACTTACCTGCATAATTTGCTGTCCAGACCACTTCATTTTAACATATTTTTTTTACATTTAAACCCGCACAAATTAAATAATTTACATTTTATAAACAAAAACACAATTCACTACCGACGCTCGCCGTAATTGATGGAAATTTTCATTCAGAAACAAGCCTTACGCTAAGGGTACATGGCATGTCGAATGCCACATGTGTATGCGTCACTGATGTCATCAAAAATAGCTGCATTTTTGTCGCATGCTTGGATTATGCGACAAACGCCACATACAAAAAATATGCTGAGTAGACGGCATGCTAAAGCTATCCCAAAAACATGTCAATCATTGGATTATGCGACAAACGCTACATGCAAACAATATGCTGAGTAGACGGCATGCTAAAGCTATCTCAAAAACATGGCAAGTACACGATATGCGGCAAACTGTGCATATGTCACATGCAAATTGGCACAATGTCGCATAAAAATACAGCTTGTGAGCACACGACATGAGAGTTAGCATTGGAATAGTTGTTTTTAAAATACGCTATCAGTACTGCTTATTGCAAGCATTTGTAACATTGTATATTTTATTTTTCATCGGGTTTTTTTCACCTTCAGATACTCAAAAATTTCAACTTCGTCACAGTATCATTTATAGCGTGATGTTAGTTAAAAAATACATTAAGCCTAACACACCACTAAAGACAACATAGATATAATAAAAATTATTCATAATTATAAGTTAAACATTAACAGCCGAATCTATAAAGACATTTAAAATGCTTCTTAACTGTAAACTTCCTCCAAATATCACTTAAGTGTGAAATAGGTATCTATAATCAATTTTCACATTATTTAAGCAACGTCACTTAAACCCCTTGTATTTTAAACAACATTCACCGCGTTTAAAGGCTACGCAAAGCCAACTTAAATATATTTAGATACGAGAATTGTTTTTTTTTTGTTATGAAAACAAATTTTTCGTAGGTTCAATAAGAAAAAATGTATTTATGTGTACACTGTGATTGTGAGTTTAATTGTTTTGATTCTTTTTTTGTTTAAGAAAATAATATAAGAAATAATGATGTTTGGTATTTGGTTCCATTAAATAAATTCAGTTGCTGAAAATTGTTTTATTATTTGTTTATGTCCCCACAAATTTTCTTACCGATGTATATGTAGGAAAAAAATTTCTGAAAAGAAAATAAAAAAACAAACCAAACCAAAATGGAATGGTTTCATTTCTTCCGTCTTCTGTGTTTGACGATGCATACACACATAAAACCAGTTACTTCTCTTTCTGTCTTATTATTTGTACGCTATTTTGTGTATGCCTTTTTTTTGTAATATGACAGAAATAGCCTGAGTGTGAAAAATGAACTAGAAATTTGTAGCAGTTTTGTCAATTTTCTTGCGTTACGTTACATTACGGCTGTTTAGTTAAGTATGAAAGGAATATTGATTAAAGATACAAATTTAAGTAACGTCATTTAAAGGCAACTTTAATATTTAAGCAAGCTTAACTAAATAACCTCTGAAAGGCATTTTTAGATAATTTTACAGATACGGCTGTAACAGTATTATTTATAAACACAGTTTAACGCTTGCATAGAGCTATGCACGCTTTAAAATTCCTCTGAACGCAAAAACGTGATTTATAAAACTTTTACCACGTTGTATAGAGGCAATATAAGCTTAACGCGGTTTGGAGGTTGTTTAGGGCCTACATAAAGGCTGTTTAGTATTGAAATGTCATTTTGACTTACACACAACATCAATTAATGTAGATAGATATTAGGGGGTGCTTATTTGTGCGATGTTAGTGTTGAAATCTCACTTACATAATTTTAATATAAATCAATATATCAATAAGTAAATATGTTTTTGTCTATTGATTGTTAATTTTGTTGGGATATTGTTAAAAAAAAGGAATATTTTTTGTACAATCTTTACTTTATAGATTCTGTATAATATACGTGCAAAATTTGAAGAACTTCTATCAAAATTTTACAACTCTTCCATCTGCTATGGCTTATATGTTAGTGTTAAACAGTTTCAATAAAATTTTACACAAAATCACGTTCATCACTTTACGGAGAAATACAAATAAAATTTAAGCATTGCCAAAAAAGAGCCACCCTTATATTTTTCTCAACAAAAACCACGCTGTGAGTGAATGGAATAATTCATTCAAAAAATCAACAAATGCACATTCTTTTCTTTTGAATACATTTTATTATATTTTGTAAACACAAAGGTTTTAATCAAAACTAACATTTCGATAATTTAGAAGACAAAAACTGATTTTTGACAAAAGACATCCGTCGGTTTGCTTGGCTGTGCGTCCCGCCGAATCAGTGGATTTGCTTCAAATTTGGTGTGAAACATTCTATATTATTTCATAGGAGTGAGATTCAATTTTTTGTTTAAGCTTATCTCGAAAGAACGGTCATACAAAAATTTCGGATTTGTCAAATTTTCTAAACAAAACGGCTGTAATGGTTTTGATAGAACTTCATACATGTAATCCCTAGAACAGTTTTTGTAACAATGCATAGGTTTTTGCAAAAAAAAAAATCGAAGGACTGAAATAAATGTTTGGGGTTTTTGTGCAAATTACCGGTTTCTTACTTGTTTTGAGATATTCCCGAATATCTCGTTATTGGCTTTTTTATTTTGACAAAATTTTACAGTTCTTTAGGTACTTCTAAGTTAGTCAAAAAATATTAGCCAACATTTTAAACAGCCAGATTTGTAAAAATAGATTTTTTTTTGATGTCCGGATTTGTGTCGGTTTTTGTGCCCTGGCGACGGAGTCGCGTGAGCGGGACAGATGACCCGAAAAGGGAGTTAAAATCCCTAAACCCCCGAAGCGGGCCACCCAAGGTACTGTTTACTACAAAAAAAAAACTTTGATAACAGATCGATTGACAACATAGGCGCCTGCGAGACGACTCACAGTGGTGCGAGAGCGGAAAAAAGTCTTTTGAAAAAGTCATATCTATCCTTTTAAACTTTATGTTTTAGTACTTTTAGATAACCCAAGCGTATGATTTAAAAGTATTTTTTAAGATATATATTGTATGTTCTTATTAACAAGCCCTCAATTAACAAGCTCAAAGTTGAAAAATAATTTTACTCAAATCGCGAACCGTATTTTCAACAAATTTTGAGATGTTTTTTTCCGAAGTTCCTTCAAATAATATCCCTAGCTTCTTAAATAATTTAATTGGTCTATTTTCGATTATCTAAAAATAAAAAAAAATATTGATTACTTATAAAAGATACCTTCTAAAAGTAGCCTGAAGCTTTAGTATTAAGAAAAAATGCTTTTTTTTTAAACTTTTTGATTTAAAACAAAAGCGCCAAAAGATACCAAGAAAGTAAGTACGCCAGCATGTGCTCAATATATTCATGTTAAAGCACAGAGGCTGCAGATACGTGCAGATATGGAAGTTATGTTCAAAAATGTCTCACTGAATCGGATTTCAAAAAACTCCGTCTTGACGGTGGTGTTTACCAAAAATTTTGATTTCTTCGGTATTAATTGCCAGAATGAACTGGTTAAGCCCATTATTTTAAGAAAAAATGTTAAACTTTATTTTAAAAATAAAACAAAATTAATACATTGACCCAGGGCTGAGAATTTCGATTTTGGGAAACCATTTATTTCTGCTTGGAAAATTTTTCAACTTTCAACTCAATTTTCTTGAAAACAACACACGAAAAATAATATAGTTTTATGATATTTTGGATTATATGATAGAGCTTAATACAAAATAAAGAAAAAGATTAGGGATAATCCTTTAATTTTTTTTAATTTTTCGCTAAAAGTAGGACAGGTAAAAATAAAAAAAGGTGTTCTTTTAAAGTTTTATTACTTTGTTTTTGTTGTGTATTGCGTAATTTTGTATTACCTGTAAGGATTAGTAATAGCTTATTAGAATGAAAGGATTAATGAAAAAAAGTCAGTATTGAGTTATTGAGCATTTGTGCAAGGTGTGTAAGAAAAATTTTAACTCTTTGATCAACCAATAAGTGAAAGTTAAGTGAGATATAATAACAAACATATATAGTGAATTCAATATATTAAAATGGATTTAATCGAAATTCCTTATTCAGTGTTGTGTAGTGAACTAATTACTGACCTACTGACCTACCCTCCCGGCACTGCTGTTTGTATTACTTCAAGGGGGGTTATCATATTACCCTTACGGGTTCATCTTACGGGTTCATCTTTGTATTACTTCAAGGGGGGTTATCATATTACCCTTACGGGTTTATCTTACGGGTTCATCTGTTTCCCGATAATTTTCTTCTTCTCTTTTTTTTTTCTTCTGAGAATATGTTCTATAAAACTGCTTATTTTTTGCCAGTTTTGGTAGCTCTGTAGCATCTTGTTGACTATATTGTCTGGGGTAATGACTCCAATGCTTCTGTGCAGGTCTTGGCGAAGGGGTTTCCATCTGTTGCATGAGAAGAAGGTATGGTTGGCATCATCTTCTGGCGAGTCTTCGTACTGGCAGGCTGGACTGCTTGTTTTGCCGATTTTGCGGAGAAAAGCGTTGAAATATCCGTGTCCGGTAAGTAACTGGGTGACGTAGTAGTTCACTTCACCGTGTTTTCGGTCCTCCACTCAGACACGTTCCTGATCAGCCTTGTTGTCCATCTACCTCTGCTTTCCGTGTTCCAGCACTCTTGCCACTTCTGTATCGTGAGCTGCTTAGCCTCCTCGAATGCCGCTTCCAGTCCTATTTCTGCCTTTTTGTCGTGGACGTACTTCCTTTCTGCAGCTAGGAGATCGATGGGGGTCACTCCTGCGACTACAAGTACGGCTGGTTCCGACACCGTTCGGTAAGAGCTGGCTACTCGTAGAGCTCCACATCTTTGTACTGCTGCCATTTGTTTCCGGTACTTCTCTTGCTTGAGTGCGTCTGCACAGATTTCGCTACCGTAAAGAAGGATGGAATGTGTTGTCGCCATCAGTAACCTTCGCTTACTGACCATGGGTCCACCCACGTTTGCCATCAGTCTGCTCAGTGGTGCAGTTGATTTTGAGGCTCTTTCCGCCACTGTCTTTATTTGTTGCCAGTAGGTTAGCTCTGTGTGTGTTAGCGGTGTCGCGTGACGGCAGCAAATAATATATAGGACAAACGAAACTGAGCATTAAAACGAGGTTTCAAGAACATCAGTTGCATAACAAAATAAACAATGGAATCGTTCATCAGTCGCTGCTCATGACTTTGCTTCTTGTGATGACAACGAACCACCATCACCAAATATTATCGGGACGTTTGAAGACAGTGTTTGGTTAGGTATAGCTACTTAAGAACGTACGCAATCAAAGAAAGCTGGATGCGTTTGAATATCTCTTAATTTCTAAGATCAAAAATGTTATGAACACATATAATGGAATTATTTGTTCTCCTTTATTTGCATTAGTTTAAATAATTACAGCCTTATGCATAAACGAATTATAGCGAGTGCATAGCGCTATGCACTCTTTATAATGCCTCTGAACGCAAAAACCTTATTCGTAAACTTATGCAACGTTGAATAGAAGCAACATAAGCTAAACGCGTTTGGAGGTTGTACAGAGCAAACATAAGGGCTGTTTAGTATCGGAATGCAACTTTGACTCACACATAACAACAATGTAGATAGATATTAGGGGGGCGCTTATTTTTGCAATCTTTGAGGTGTTGAAATCTCACTTTAAAAATATTTTATAAAATTTAATACAACAATCAATAATGTTGGTTTTGTTAATTTACTGTACCTACATTTTTGTTGGAATATTGTTAAAAAAAAAGAATATTTTTGTGTACACTTTATTTTACAGAAGCTACTTAATAAATGTGCAAAATCTAAAGATTATCCATCAAATCTTACAACTTTTGCAAATGCTCGATGGCATGCGTGAGTTAAATAAGATTATACAAGGAATCGTTCAACTCTCCTTTACGTTAGCACCTAATTACTGACCTACTGACCTACCCTCCCGGCACTGCTGTTTGTATTACTTCAAGGGGGGTTATCATATTACCCTTACGGGTTCATCTTACGGGTTCATCTTTGTATTACTTCAAGGGGGGTTATCATATTACCCTTACGGGTTTATCTTACGGGTTCATCTGTTTCCCGATAATTTTCTTCTTCTCTTTTTTTTTTTCTTCTGAGAATATGTTCTATAAAACTGCTTATTTTTTGCCAGTTTTGGTAGCTCTGTAGCATCTTGTTGACTATATTGTCTGGGGTAATGACTCCAATGCTTCTGTGCAGGTCTTGGCGAAGGGGTTTCCATCTGTTGCATGAGAAGAAGGTATGGTTGGCATCATCTTCTGGCGAGTCTTCGTACTGGCAGGCTGGACTGCTTGTTTTGCCGATTTTGCGGAGAAAAGCGTTGAAATATCCGTGTCCGGTAAGTAACTGGGTGACGTAGTAGTTCACTTCACCGTGTTTTCGGTCCTCCACTCAGACACGTTCCTGATCAGCCTTGTTGTCCATCTACCTCTGCTTTCCGTGTTCCAGCACTCTTGCCACTTCTGTATCGTGAGCTGCTTAGCCTCCTCGAATGCCGCTTCCAGTCCTATTTCTGCCTTTTTGTCGTGGACGTACTTCCTTTCTGCAGCTAGGAGATCGATGGGGGTCACTCCTGCGACTACAAGTACGGCTGGTTCCGACACCGTTCGGTAAGAGCTGGCTACTCGTAGAGCTCCACATCTTTGTACTGCTGCCATTTGTTTCCGGTACTTCTCTTGCTTGAGTGCGTCTGCACAGATTTCGCTACCGTAAAGAAGGATGGAATGTGTTGTCGCCATCAGTAACCTTCGCTTACTGACCATGGGTCCACCCACGTTTGCCATCAGTCTGCTCAGTGGTGCAGTTGATTTTGAGGCTCTTTCCGCCACTGTCTTTATTTGTTGCCAGTAGGTTAGCTCTGTGTGTGTTAGCGGTGTCGCGTGACGGCAGCAAATAATATATAGGACAAACGAAACTGAGCATTAAAACGAGGTTTCAAGAACATCAGTTGCATAACAAAATAAACAATGGAATCGTTCATCAGTCGCTGCTCATGACTTTGCTTCTTGTGATGACAACGAACCACCATCACCAAATATTATCGGGACGTTTGAAGACAGTGTTTGGTTAGGTATAGCTACTTAAGAACGTACGCAATCAAAGAAAGCTGGATGCGTTTGAATATCTCTTAATTTCTAAGATCAAAAATGTTATGAACACATATAATGGAATTATTTGTTCTCCTTTATTTGCATTAGTTTAAATAATTACAGCCTTATGCATAAACGAATTATAGCGAGTGCATAGCGCTATGCACTCTTTATAATGCCTCTGAACGCAAAAACCTTATTCGTAAACTTATGCAACGTTGAATAGAAGCAACATAAGCTAAACGCGTTTGGAGGTTGTACAGAGCAAACATAAGGGCTGTTTAGTATCGGAATGCAACTTTGACTCACACATAACAACAATGTAGATAGATATTAGGGGGGCGCTTATTTTTGCAATCTTTGAGGTGTTGAAATCTCACTTTAAAAATATTTTATAAAATTTAATACAACAATCAATAATGTTGGTTTTGTTAATTTACTGTACCTACATTTTTGTTGGAATATTGTTAAAAAAAAAGAATATTTTTGTGTACACTTTATTTTACAGAAGCTACTTAATAAATGTGCAAAATCTAAAGATTATCCATCAAATCTTACAACTTTTGCAAATGCTCGATGGCATGCGTGAGTTAAATAAGATTATACAAGGAATCGTTCAACTCTCCTTTACGTTAGCACGAATTTCCACACGCGAATACTTTTATTCGATAGATTTATCACTCAAAGTAATAAATATTACAATTTTAATGTGAGGAAACTTTTATTTATATTTAAAATTAAATTTTAAAGTTTTAATTTTTCATACAAAATGTATGCAATTGACGAGCAAGAATAACGGCGTTTGTTTGTTTTGACAGTTCATTACAATAAAGGTACACACACATAGATGGTAAGTGTTGTGATATGTGCATTTTTTTTTGGGATTTTCTGCAATATTTTGATTTCTGAGAGAAATTATTTATTTTTTTGTTTCAAAATTAAATCCTTAAACCCGCTAAGCGGGTAACCCAAAGTGCTGTTTAGTACAAAAAACTTTGATAACAGATTTACTGACAACATAGGCGACTGAGCATACCCTAAACGGAGCAACGAAGTCGCGTGAGCGGGACAGAGGTAGGGCTGCCAGACGTCCCGATTTTGGCGGGACTGTCCCGATATTTGAACCCTGTCCCGATTTACAAAATGTCCCGACTTTCCATTATTATTGATTTGGTGTCAAAAACAAAATTTGAGGTTTTAATCAAAACTAACATTTCGATAATTTAGAAGACAAAAACTGATTTTTGCCAAAAGACGTCCGTCGGTTCGGTGGATTTGCTTCAAATTTGGTGTGAAAAATTCTATATTATTTCATAGGAGTGAGATTCAATTTTTTGTTTTAGCTTATCTCGAAAGAACGGTCATACAAAAATTTCGGATTTATCAAATTTTCTAAACAAAACGGCTGTAATGGTTTTGATAGAACTGCATACATGTAATCCCTAGAACAGTTTTTGTAAGACTGCATAAGTTTTCGCAAAAAAAAATCGAAGGACTGAAATAAATGTTTGGGGTTTTTGTGCAAACTACCGGTTTCTTACTTGTTTTGAGATATTCCCGAATATCTCGTTATTGGCTTTTTTATTTTGACAAAATTTTACAATTCTTTAGGTACTTCTAAGTTAGCCAAAAAATATTGGCCAACATTTTAAATAGCCAGATTTGTATAAATAGATGTTTTTGAATGTCCCGATTTGTCCCTGATTTTGTGCCCTGGCGTCCCGATATTAACCAAATTTAATCTGGCAGCCCTAGACAGAGGACCCGAAAGTTGAGTTAAAATCCCTAAACCCGCGAAGTGTGCCACCCAAAGTACTGTTTACTACAAAAAACATTGATAACAGATCGACTGACAACATAGGCGCCTGCCAGACAACTGGGCATGCCCTAAGTGGAGCGACGGAGTCGCGTGAGCGGGACAGATGACCCGAAAAGGGCCACCCAAAGTACTGTTTACTACAAAAAACTTTGATAACAGATCGACTGACAACATAGGCGCCTGCCAGACAACTGGGCATGCCCTAAGCGGAGCGACGGAGTCGCGTGAGCGGGACAGAGGACCCGAAAAGAGAGTTAAAATCCTTGAAACCGCGAAGCGGGCCACCCGCTTTTAATTGACCAAAAATCCTAATTCGCAAAAAACGTTCCAACAAAGAATCCCAAAAATAAATCCCAAACAAAATCCACACGCCACACAACACTTATCATAGTAGTAGTAGTAGAACTGTCAAAATAATTGTAGAATTTTTTTTATTTAGTAGCCGCAGATTTCATGCATATTGAATACAATTTTAAACTTTAAATGTTTATTAAAAATTGAAATAAAAGTTTGTTCATATTAAAATGGTTGAATTGAATTATTCAATCCACCCAAAAAAAAGTATTCGCGTGTGAAAATGTGCGCTATCTTAAGGGAAACTTAAGTAGGTAGTGTGAAAAAAAGTGCCAAAATCGAAAAATTAAAACATGTTTTAATCATATTTAGGGGTGTTTCCTCACCGTAATATTTTAAAGCTATTCTATAGAGACCCATAGCTTACTGTAAAAAAAAAATAAAAATTCTAGGCGTGCTACCGTAATGTAAAGTCACTCCCATTTTCATTTTTTAATCATATTTAAGGGTGTTTCCTCACCGTAATATTTTAAAGCTATTCTATAGAGACCCGAAGCTCACTGTAAAAAAAAAATTCAAAATTCTAGGCGTGCTACCGTAATGGAAAGTCGCCCCCAAAGAATCACCTTCATCACTTTCATGGGAAAATACAAATGAATTTTAAGCATTACAAAATAAGCACCACCCTTTTATTTTTCTCCTCAACAAAAACATCACGATTAAGTGAATGGAACAATACATGGAATAAATAAAAAACGACGTTATTCTTGTTTCAAATATTTCTAATTTTATTTGCGAACACAAAAACCAACAAAGTAGCCGGATAATTATAATAATATTAAAAGAAATTAATAAAAAAATCAAAAAGAATCCAATCGACAGCAGAATTACTTCTATTGCTTTTTCACACAGCACACACACACCTGGGTCTCCTTTGTCAGTTTTGAAATTAAAACGTAATAGATTCCTCCTTTATGGTACTAATTTTGACACAAGCTCATTATAACTATAATGGGTTGAAAAATATTTCATGCATAACAATTTATGCAACCTTGTATAGTGGCTACATACATCCTTATGCAGTTCATAACTATTCATCTGTTCAGCGGATTCTAATGAATACGGCTGTTAGATATGGGTTTATTTAAACTTGTTTGTATTGTATTGGTTTGTTTTATTTTTCTTTTGATAAATCAGTTCATTTATTTTGTTAGTACCGAGTGTAATTTGCTGATGATGGGCAGAATGACAGCTTGAAATGCATACGATTAAAATGGAAAAAGTTTAAAAGCAAATTAGTTCGTGTTTTCTTTTTTATTTTTTCTGTTTTCATGTTTTTGAAGTCAATAGAGGAATTTCTCCAAAATTTTGATTCACTTACCTGCATAATTTGCTGTCCAGACCATTTCATTTCAACATATTTTTTTACATTTAAACCCTCACAAATTAAACAATTTAAATTTTACAAGCAAAAACACAATTCACTACCGACGCTCGCCGTAATTGATGGAAATTTTCATTCAGAAACAAGCCTTACGCTAAGGGTACATGGCATGTCGAATGCCACATGTGTATGCGTCACTGATGTCATCAAAAATAGCTGCATTTTTGCCGCATGCTTGCATTATGCGACAAACGCCACATACAAAAAATATGCTGAGTAGACGGCATGCTAAAGCTATCCCAAAAACATGGCAATCCTTGGATTATGCGACAAACGCTACATGCAAACAATATGCTGAGTAGACGGCATGCTAAAGCTATCTCAAAAACATGGCAAGTACACGATATGCGGCAAACTGTTCATATGTCACATGCAAATTGGCACAATGTTGCATAAAAATACAGCTTATGAGCACACAACATGAGAGATAGCATTGGAATAGTTGATTTTATAATACGCTATCAGAACTGCTTATTGCAAGCATTTGTAACATTGTATATTTTATTTTTCATCGGGTTTTTTTCACCTTCAGATACTCAAAAATTTCAACTTCGTCACAGTATCATTTATAGCGTGATGTTAATTAAAAAAATACATTAAGCCTAACACACCACTAAAGGCAACATAGATATAATAAAAATTATTCATAATTACAAGTTAAACATTAACAGCCGAATTTATAAAGACATTTAAAATGCTTCTTAACTTTAAACTTCCTCCAAATATCACTTAAGTGTGAAATAGGTATCTAAAATCAATTTTCACATTATTTAAGCAACGTCACTTAAACCCCTCGTAACTTAAACAACATTCACCGCGTTTAAAGGCTACGCAAAGCCAACTTAAATATATTTGGACACGAGAATTGTTTTTTTTTTTTATGAAAACAAATTTTGCGTAGGTTCAGTAAGAAAAAATGTATTTATGTGTGCACTGTGATTGAGAGTTTTAATTGTTTTGATTCTTTTTTTGTTTAAGAAAATAATATAAGAAATAATGATGTTTGGTATTTGGTTCCATTAAATAAATTCAGTTGCTGAAAATTGTTTTATTATTTGTTTATGTCCCCACAAATTTTGTTACCGATATATAGGTAGGAAAGAAATTTCTTTTGATAAATCAGTTCATTTATTTCGTTAGTACCGAGTGTAATTTGCTGATGATGGGCTGCATGGCAGCTTGAAATGCATACGATTAAAATGGAAAAAGTTTAAAAGCAAATTAGTTCGTGTTTTCTTTTTTTATTTTTTCTGTTTTCATGTTTTTGAAGTCAATAAAGGAATTTCTACCTAATTTTGATTCACTTACCTGCATCATTTGCTGTCCAGACCACTTCATTTTAACATATTTTTTTTACATTTAAGCCCGCACAAATTAAATAATTTACATTTTATAAACAAAAACACAATTCACTACCGACGCTCGCCGTAATTGATGGAAATTTTCATTCAGAAACAAGCCTTACGCTAAGGGTACATGGCATGTCGAATGCCACATGTGTATGCGTCACTGATGTCATCAAAAATAGCTGCATTTTTGTCGCATGCTTGGATTATGCGACAAACGCCACATACAAAAAATATGCTGAGTAGACGGCAGGCTAAAGCAATCCCAAAAACATGGCAATCCTTGGATTATGCCACAAACGCTACATGCAAACAATATGCTGAGTAGACGGCATGCTAAAGCTATCTCAAAAACATGGCAAGAACACGATATCCGGCAAACTGTGCATATGTCACATGCAAATTGGCACAATGTCGCATAAAAATACAGCTTGTGAGCACACGACATGAGAGTTAGCATTGGAATAGTTGATTTTATAATACGCTATCAGTACTGCTTATTGCAAGCATTTGTAACATTGTATATTTTATTTTTCATCGGGTTTTTTTCACCTTCAGATACTAAAAAATTCCAACTTCGTCACAGTATCATTTATAGCGTGATGTTAGTTAAAAAATAAATTAAGCCTAACACACCACTAAAGACAACATAGATATAATAAAAATTATTCATAATTACAAGTTAAACATTAACAGCCGAATCTATAAAGACATTTAAAATGCTTCTTAACTGTAAACTTCCTCCAAATATCACTTAAGTGTGAAATAGGTATCTATAATCAATTTTCACATTATTTAAGCAACGTCACTTAAACCCCTCGTATTTTAAACAACATTCACCGCGTTTAAAGGCTACGCAAAGCCAACTTAAATATATTTAGACACGAGAATTTTTTTTTTTTTGTTATGAAAACAAATTTTGCGTAGGTTCAATAAGAAAAAATGTATTTATGTGTACACTGTGATTGTGAGTTTTAATTGTTTTGATTCTTTTTTTGTTTAAGAAAATAATATAAGAAATAATGATGTTTGGTATTTGGTTCCATTAAATAAATTTAGTTGCTGAAAATTGTTTTATTATTTGTTTATGTCCCCACAAATTTTCTTACCGATATAAAAATAACCTCTGAAAGGCATTTTTAGATAATTTTACAGATACGGCTGTAACAGTATTATTTATAAACACAGTTGAACGCTTGCATAGAGCTATGCACGCTTTAAAATTCCTCTGAACGCAAAAACGTGATTTATAAAGCTTTTAGAACGTTCTATAGAGGCAGTATAAGCTTAACGCGTTTGGAGGTTGTTTAGAGCCTACATAAAGGCTGTTTAGTATTGAAATGTCATTTTGACTTACACACAACATCAATTAATGTAGATAGATATTAGGGGGTGCTTATTTGTGCGATGTTAGTGTTGAAATCTCACTTACATAATTTTAATATAAATCAATATATCAATAAGTAAATATGTTTTTGTCTATTGATTGTTAATTTTGTTGGGATATTGTTAAAAAAAAGGAATATCTTTTTTACAATCTTTACTTTATAGATTCTGTATAATATACGTGCAAAATTTGAAGAACTTCTATCAAAATTTTACAACTCTTCCATCTGCTATGGCTTATATGTTAGTGTTAAACAGTTTCAATACAATTTTACACAAAATCACGTTCATCACTTTACGGAGAAATACAAATAAAATTTAAGCATTGCCAAAAAAGAGCCACCCTTATATTTTTCTCAACAAAAACCACGCTGTGAGTGAATGGAATAATTCATTCAAATAATCAACAAATGCACATTCTTTTCTTTTGAATACATTTTATTATATTTGTAAACACAAAGGTTTTAATCAAAACTAACATTTCGATAATTTAGAAGACAAGAACTGATTTTTGACAAAAGACATCCGTCGGTTTGCTTGGCTGTGGGTCCCGCCGAATCAGTGGATTTGCTTCAAATTTGGTGTGAAACATTCTATATTATTTCATAGGAGTGAGATTCAATTTTTTGTTTTAGCTTATCTCGAAAGAACGGTCATACAAAAATTTCGGATTTGTCAAATTTTCTAAACAAAACGGCTGTAATGGTTTTGATAGAACTTCATACATGTAATCCCTAGAACAGTTTTTGTAACAATGCATAGGTTTTTGCAAAAAAAAAAAAAATCGAAGGACTGAAATAAATGTTTGGGGTTTTTGTGCAAATTACCGGTTTCTTACTTGTTTTGAGATATTCCCGAATATCTCGTTATTGGCTTTTTTATTTTGACAAAAATTTACAATTCTTTAGGTCAAAAAATATTAGCCAACATTTTAAACAGCCAGATTTGTAAAAATAGATTTTTTTTTGATGTCCGGATTTGTCTCGGTTTTTGTGCCCTGGCGACGGAGTCGCGTGAGCGGGACAGATGACCCGAAAAGGGAGTTAAAATCCCTAAACCCCCGAAGCGGGCCACCCAAGGTACTGTTTACTACAAAAAAAAACTTTGATAACAGATCGATTGACAACATGGGCGCCTGCGAGACGACTCACAGTGGTGCGAGAGCGGAAAAAAGTCTTTTGAAAAAGTCATATCTATCCTTTTAAACTTTATGTTTTAGTACTTTTAGATAACCCAAGCGTATGATTTAAAAGTATTTTTTAAGATATATATTGTATGTTCTGATTAACAAGCCCTCAAAGTTGAAAAATAATTTTACTCAAATCGCGAACCGTATTTTCAACAAATTTTGAGATGTTTTTTCCGAAGTTCCTTCAAATAATATCCCTAGCTTCTTAAATAATTTAATTGGTCTATTTTCGATTATCTAAAAATAAAAAAAAATATTGATTACTTATAAAAGATACCTTCTAAAAGTAGCCTGAAGCTTTAGTATTAAGAAAAAATGCTTTTTTTTTAAACTTTTTGATTTAAAACAAAAGCGCCAAAAGATACCAAGAAAGTAAGTATGCCAGCATGTGCTCAATATATTCATGTTAAAGCACAGAAGCTGCAAATACGTGCAGATGTGGAAGTTATGTTCAAAAATGTCTCACTGAATCGGATTTCAAAAAACTCCGTCTTGACGAAGGTGTTTACCAAAAAGTTTGATTTCTTCGGTATTAATTGCCAGAATGAACTGGTTAAGCCCATTATTTTAAGAAAAAATGTTAAACTTTATTTTAAAAATAAAACAAAATTAATACATTGACCCAGGGCTGAGAATGTCGATTTATTTCTGCTTGGAAAATTTTTCAACTCAATTTTTTTGAAAACAACACACGAAAAATAATATAGTTTTATGATATTTTGAATTATATAATAGAGCTTAATACAAAATAAAGAAAAGGATTAGGGATAATCCTTTAATTTTTTTTAATTTTTCGTTAAAAGTAGGAATGGTAAAAATAAAAAAAGGTGTTCTTTTAAAGTTTTATTGCTTTGTTTTTGTTGTGTATTGCGTAATTTTGTATTACCTGTAAGGATTAGTAATGGCTTATGAGAATGAAAGGATTAATGAAAAAAAGTCAGTATTGAGTTATTGAGCATTTGTGCAAGGTGTGTAAGAAAAATTTTAACTCTTTGATCAACCAATAAGTGAAAGTGAAGTGAAATATAATAACAAACATATATAGTGAATTCAATACATTAAAATGGATTCAATCGAAATTCCTTATTCGGTCTTGTGTAGTGAACTAATTACTACTAATGGTCATGACGCTCAAAATCTTCGATCATATTTTGAGAGGGAATACCCCAACTTGCTTTGTGAGCAAATAGAAACTGTGATATCAGAATTAAAGAAACGTTTTATGTCTCATTTTTTAAGTCGATGGAACACTCATTGGCTCGAAGGGGTTTTCGAAGTAGAACTAACCCAAAGTGTATAGCCCGAAACGTCAAATAATATGGGAAAACCACGAAAGAGTTTTGACGAATGCTGTGATCTAGCTAAAAGGTATAAGAGGGACGAAATTAGAAATATATTTCCTCAAGAAGAGATAAACTATACAGCAACATCAGAGAGCTTTTCCTGTTCACAATTTGATCCAGATAAGGCTCTTGCATTATTTATACAAGCAGAATTGTCGAAACGCCAATATGAAGTATTGAGACATGCCCTAAAAGACGAAGGAAATGATGTTTTTCCACCTTATATTAAATTACTGGAAGCAAAGAAAAAGTGCTATCCTTTAGATATAAACATTACGGAAACCTCAGCAAGTGTGCAACTACAAAAATTGTTAGACCACACTGCAACAATTTTATTAGAAGGAAAGACATCAGAGGAGACAACCAGAATTGAAGGACTTCTTGCTTCTTCCTGTTTCATATGTGGAACTACAACTTCTGGAATGAATAACCTGACAATTATAAGAACCAAAGCTGTTAACAGGGAAACTTTGAAAATGGGAATGTCTCCTCTTCACGCTCTGATAAAATGTATGGGGTGTATCCTCCATGTTGCCTACAATTTGCCATTTAAAGCATGGAGAATCAACAATGAGACCTGCCATATTAGAGATGCTCAGAAGAAGAAAATTCAGCAGGAGTTTCGTGAAAAACTGGGCATCATTGCCGATCTTGTAAAACATGGTACGGGGACAAGTAATGAAGGCAACACCTCCAGAAGATTTTTTGCAAATCCAACCATGACTTCAGAAATCACTGGAGTTAGTGAATCCCTAATTCGGCGGTTCGCTGTTATCCTTGAAGTAATAACGTCGAATGAAAAATTAGATTTAAAAAAATATGCAGCTAACACGTGGGAAACTGCTGAACTGTTTGTTGAGAAATATAAATGGTACAATATGCCAGCAACCGTACATAAGGTTTTGATCCATGGAGAAGAAATAATTAAAAGCTGTGCATTCCCTGTTGGATCGCTCTCCGAGGAAGCCCAAGAATGCCGAAATAAGGATTATAAAGCCTACCGCAGGTTTCATTCGAGAAAGTGCAGCCGAATTGCGACGAATGAAGATGTGATGCATCATATTATCCTCAGATCCAATAATAACAGGTTAAAGGCCACTGGCAAAAAAGAAAATACTTCCAATCAGCGCAGATGCTAAAAACCTCATTTTAGCATTATAAAATTTATCTATTTATTAATTTAATTTTATTATATACATAGTCAATAATAATATTTTATTCAAAATAAAAAGTTAAGATTTTACTAAAAAAAACTTTTATTTAAATATAACATCAAAACCCTCAAACTTTATAAAAATGTCAATAACTATTTTTCTGATAATTTTTTCTTGACCAAATTTTGACCAGGCATGTATCAGACTAATCTTAACATGTGTGTCAAATTTTATTAAAATTGCTTTAACAGTTCAGAATTTACAGACTTTTTTCCACTCTCCCGTACAAACATCAAAACACTCAAATTTTAGAAAAAAAGTCAATAACTTTTTTACTAATGATTTTTTCTTAGCCAAATTTTGACAAAATGTGTATATGACTAATTTTAAAATGCGAATCAAATTTCATCTTAATCCGTTACACAGTTCAGATGTTACAGATTTTTTTTCCGCTCTCCCATACAAACATCCAAACCCTCAAATTTTAGAAAAATGTCAATCACTTTGTTTCTAATTGTTTTTTTTTCAACCAAATTTTGAGCAAATGTGTATAAGACTAATTTTAACATGTTTGCCAAATTTCATTTAAATCCGTTAAACCGTTCAGATAAAACAGACTTTTTTCCGCTCTCCCATACAAACCGTACCACTGTGCCACTGAGCATACCCTAAGCGGAGCGACGGAGTCGCTTGAGCGGGACAGAGGACCCGAAAAGGGAGTTAAAATCCTTGAACCCGCGAAGTGGTCCACCTGCTTTTAATTGAACAAAAAACATCCTTATTCGCAAAAAACGTTCCAACAAAAAATCCAAAAATAAAATCCCAAACAAAATCCACACGCCACACAACACTTATCATAGTAATAGTAGAATTGTCAAAATAATTGTAGAATTTTTTTATTTAGTAGCCGCAGATTTCATGCATATTGAATACAATTTTTAACTTTAAATGTTTATTAAAAATTGAAATAAAAGTTTGTTCATATTAAAATAGTTGAATTGAATTATTTAATCTACCCAAAAAAAAAGTATTCGCGTGTGAAAATGTGCGCTATCTTAAGGGAAACTTGAGTAGGTAGTGTGAAAAAAAGCGCCAAAATCGAAAAATTAAAACATTTTTTGATCATATTTAGGGGTGTTTCCTCACCGTAATATTTTAAAGCTATTCTATAGAGACCCGTAGCTCACTGTAAAAAAAAAAAATCAAAATTCTAGGCGTGCTACCGTAATGGAAAGTCGCCCCCAAAGAATCACTTTCATGGGAAAATACAAATGAATTTTAAGCATTACAAAATAAGCCCCACCATTTTATTTGTCTCCTCAACAAAAACATCACGATGTGAGTGAATGGAACATTTCATGGAATAAATCAAAAACGACGTAATTCTTGTTTCAAATATTTTTAATTTTATTTGCGAACACAAAAACCAACAAAGTAGCCGGATAATTATAATAATATTAAAAGAAATTAATAAAAAAATCAAAAAGAATCCAATCGACGCGACAGCAGAATTACTTCTATTGCTTTTTCACACAGCACAAACACAGCTGGGTCTCCTTTGTCAGTTTTGAAATTAAAACGTAATAGATTCCTCCTTTATGGTACTAATTTTGACACAAGCTCATTATAACTATAATGGGTTGAAAAATATTTTATGCATAACAATTTATGCAACCTTGTATAGTGGCTACATAAATCCTTATGCAGTGCATAACTATTCATCTGTTCAGCGGATTCTAATGAATACGGCTGTTAGATAATAATCTATTTAAACTTGTTTGTATTGTATTGTTTTGTTTTAATTTTCTTTTGACAAATCAGTTCATTTATTTTGTTAGTACCGAGTGTAATTTGCTGATGATGGGCAGAATGACAGCTTGAAATGCATACGATTAAAATGGAAAAAGTTTAAAAGCAAATTAGTTCGTGTTTTCTTTTTTATTTTTTCTGTTTTCATGTTTTTGAAGTCAATAAAGGAATTTCTAACTAATTTTAAATCACTAACCTGCATCATTTGCTGTCCAGACCATTTCATTTCAACATATTTTTTTTACATTTAAACCCGCACAAATTAAACAATTTAAATTTTACAAGCAAAAACACAATTCACTACCGACGCTCGCCGTAATTGATGGAAATTTTCATTCAGAAACATGCCTTACGCTAAGGGTACATGTCATGTCGATTGCCACATGTGTATGCGTCACTGATGTCATCAAAAATTGCTGCATTTTTGCCGCATGCTTGGATTATGCGACAAACGCCACATACAAAAAATATGCTGAGTAGACGGCATGCTAAAGCTATCCCAAAAACATGGCAATCCTTGGATTATGTGACAAACACCACATGCAAACAATATGTTGAGTAGACGGCATGCTAAAGCTATCTCAAAAACATGGCAAGTTCACGATATGCGGCAAACTGTGCATATGTCCATGCAAATTGGCACAATGTCGCATAAAAATACAGCTTGTGAGCACACGACATGAGAGATAGCATTGGAATAGTTGATTTTATAATACGCTATCAGTACTGCTTATTGCAAGCATTTGTAACATTGTATATTTTATTTTTCATCGGGTTTTTTTTCACGTTCAGATACTCAAAAATTTCAACTTCGTCACATTATCATTTATAGCGTGGTGTTAGTTAAAAAATACATTAAGCCTAACACACCACTAAAGACAACATAGATATAATAAAAATTATTCATAATTACAAGTTAAACATTAACAGCCGAATCTATAAAGACATTTAAAATGCTTCTTAACAGTAAACTTCCTCCAAATATCACTTAAGTGTGAAATAGGTATCTATAATCAATTTTCACATTATTTAAGCAACGTCACTTAAACCCCTCGTATTTTAAACAACATTCACCGCGTTTAAAGGCTACGTAAAGCCAACTTAAATATATTTAGACACGAGAATTGTTTTTTTTTTATGAAAACAAATTTTGCGTAGGTTCAATAAGAAAAAATGTATTTATGTGTACACTGTGATTGTGAGTTTTAATTGTTTTGATTCTTTTTTTGTTTAAGAAAATAATATAAGAAATAATGATGTTTGGTATTTGGTTCCATTAAATAAATTCAGTTGCTGAAAATTTGTATTATTTGTTTATGTCCCCACAAATTTTCTTACCGATATATAGGTAGGAAAGAAATTTCTGAAAACAAAATAAAAAAACAAACCAAACCAAAATGGAATGGTTTCATTTCTTCCGTCTTCTGTGTTTGACGATGCATACACACATAAAAACAGTTACTTCTCTTTCTGTCTTATTATTTGTACGCTATTTTGTGTATACCTTTTTTTTGTAATATGACAGAAATAGCCTGATTGTGAAAAATGTACTAGAAATTTGTAGCAGTTTTGTCAATTTTCTTGCGTTACGTTACATTACGGCTGTTTAGTTAAGTATGAAAGGAATATTGATTAAAGATACAAATTTAAGTAACGTCATTTAAAGGCAACTTTAATATTTAAGCAAGCTTAACTAAATAACCTCTGAAATGCATTTTTAGATAATTTTACAGATACGGCTGTAACAGTATTATTTATAAACACAGTTGAACGCTTGCATAGAGCTATGCACGCTTTAAAATTCCTCTGAACGCAAAAACGTGATTTATAAAACTTTTACAACGTTCTATAGAGGCAATATAAGCTTAACGCGTTTGGAGGTTGTTTAGAGCCTACATAAAGGCTGTTTAGTATTGAAATGTCATTTTGACTTACACACAACATCAATTAATGTAGATAGATATTAGGGGGTTGATATTTGTGCGATATTAGTGTTGAAATCTCACTTACATAATTTTAATATAAATCAATATATCAATAAGTAAATATGTTTTTGTCTATTGATTGTTAATTTTGTTGGGATATTGTTAAAAAAAAGGAATATCTTTTGTACAATCTTTACTTTATAGATTCTGTATAATATACGTGCAAAATTTGAAGAACTTCTATCAAAATTTTACAACTCTTCCATCTGCTATGGCCTATATGTTAGTGTTAAACAGTTTCAATAAAATTTTACACAAAATCACGTTCATCACTTTACGGAGAAATACAAAAAAAATTTAAGCATTGCCAAAAAAGAGCCACCCTTATATTTTTCTCAACAAAAACCACGCTGTGAGTGAATGGAATAATTCATTCAAATAATCAACAAATGCACATTCTTTTCTTTTGAATACATTTTATTATATTTGTAAACACAAAGGTTTTATAATTTAGAAGACAAGAACTGATTTTTGACAAAAGACATCCGTCGGTTTGCTTGGCTGTGCGTCCCGCCGAATCAGTGGATTGGCTTCAAATTTGGTGTGAAACATTCTATATTATTTCATAGGAGTGAGATTCAATTTTTTGTTTTAGCTTATCTCGAATGAACGGTCATACAAAAATTTCGGATTTATCAAATTTTCTAAACAAAACGGCTGTAATGGTTTTGATAGAACTTCATACATGTAATCCCTAGAACAGTTTTTGTAACAATGCATAGGTTTTTGCAAAAAAAAAAAATCGAAGGACTGAAATAAATGTTTGGGGTTTTTGTGCAAATTACCGGTTTCTTACTTGTTTTGAGATATTCCCGAATATCTCGTTATTGGCTTTTTTATTTTGACAAAATTTTACAATTCTTTAGGTACTTCTAAGTTAGTCAAAAAATATTAGCCAACATTTTAAACAGCCAGATTTGTAAAAATAGATTTTTTTTGATGTCCGGATTTGTCCTGGTTTTTGTGCCCTGGCGACGGAGTCGCGTGAGCGGGACAGCTGTCCCGAAAAGGGAGTTAAAATCCCTAAACCCCCGAAGCGGGCCACCCAAGGTACTGTTTACTACCAAAAAAAACTTTGATAACAGATCGATTGACAACATAGGCGCCTGCGAGACGACTCACAGTGGTGCGAGAGCGGAAAAAAGTCTTTTGAAAAAGTCATATCTATCCTTTTAAACTTTATGTTTAAGTACTCTTAGATAACCCAAGCGTATGATTTAAAAGTATTTTTTAAGATATATATTGTATGTTCTGATTAACAAGCCCTCAAAGTTGAAAAATAATTTTACTCAAATCGCGAACCGTATTTTCAACAAATTTTGAGATGTTTTTTTCCGAAGTTACTTTAAATAATTTCCCTAGCTTCTTAAATAATTTAATTGGTCTATTTTCGATTATCTAAAAATAAAAAAAAATATTGATTACTTATAAAAGATACCTTCTAAAAGTAGCCTGAAGCTTTAGTATTAAGAAAAAATGCTTTTTTTAAACTTTTTGATTTAAAACAAAAGCGCCAAAAGATACCAAGAAAGTAAGTACGCCAGCATGTGCTCAATATATTCATGTTAAAGCACAGAGGCTGCAGATACGTGCAGATATGGAAGTTTTGTTCAAAAATGTCTCACTGAATCGGATTTCAAAAAACTCCGTCTTGACGGTGGTGTTTACCAAAAATTTTGATTTCTTCAGTATTAATTGCCAGAATGAACTGGTTAAGCCCATTATTTTAAGAAAAAATGTTAAACTTTATTTTAAAAATAAAACAAAATTAATACATTGACCCAGGGCTGAGAATGTCGATTTATTTCTGCTTGGAAAATTTTTCAACTCAATTTTTTTGAAAACAACACACGAAAAATAATATAGTTTTATGATATTTTGAATTATATAATAGAGCTTAATACAAAATAAAGAAAAGGATTAGGGATAATCCTTTAATTTTTTTTAATTTTTCGTTAAAAGTAGGAATGGTAAAAATAAAAAAAGGTGTTCTTTTAAAGTTTTATTGCTTTGTTTTTGTTGTGTATTGCGTAATTTTGTATTACCTGTAAGGATTAGTAATGGCTTATGAGAATGAAAGGATTAATGAAAAAAAGTCAGTATTGAGTTATTGAGCATTTGTGCAAGGTGTGTAAGAAAAATTTTAACTCTTTGATCAACCAATAAGTGAAAGTGAAGTGAAATATAATAACAAACATATATAGTGAATTCAATACATTAAAATGGATTCAATCGAAATTCCTTATTCGGTCTTGTGTAGTGAACTAATTACTACTAATGGTCATGACGCTCAAAATCTTCGATCATATTTTGAGAGGGAATACCCCAACTTGCTTTGCGAGCAAATAGAAACTGTGATATCAGAATTAAAGAAACGTTTTATGTCTCATTTTTTAAGTCGATGGAACACTCATTGGCTCGAAGGGGTTTTCGAAGTAGAACTAACCCAAAGTGTATAGCCCGAAACGTCAAATAATATGGGAAAACCACGAAAGAGTTTTGACGAATGCTGTGATCTAGCTAAAAGGTATAAGAGGGACGAAATTAGAAATATATTTCCTCAAGAAGAGATAAACTATACAGCAACATCAGAGAGCTTTTCCTGTTCACAATTTGATCCAGATAAGGCTCTTGCATTATTTATACAAGCAGAATTGTCGAAACGCCAATATGAAGTATTGAGACATGCCCTAAAAGACGAAGGAAATGATGTTTTTCCACCTTATATTAAATTACTGGAAGCAAAGAAAAAGTGCTATCCTTTAGATATAAACATTACGGAAACCTCAGCAAGTGTGCAACTACAAAAATTGTTAGACCACACTGCAACAATTTTATTAGAAGGAAAGACATCAGAGGAGACAACCAGAATTGAAGGACTTCTTGCTTCTTCCTGTTTCATATGTGGAACTACAACTTCTGGAATGAATAACCTGACAATTATAAGAACCAAAGCTGTTAACAGGGAAGCTTTGAAAATGGGAATGTCTCCTCTTCACGCTCTGATAAAATGTATGGGGTGTATCCTCCATGTTGCCTACAATTTGCCATTTAAAGCATGGAGAATCAACAATGAGACCTGCCATATTAGAGATGCTCAGAAGAAGAAAATTCAGCAGGAGTTTCGTGAAAAACTGGGCATCATTGCCGATCTTGTAAAACATGGTACGGGGACAAGTAATGAAGGCAACACCTCCAGAAGATTTTTTGCAAATCCAACCATGACTTCAGAAATCACTGGAGTTAGTGAATCCCTAATTCGGCGGTTCGCTGTTATCCTTGAAGTAATAACGTCGAATGAAAAATTAGATTTAAAAAAATATGCAGCTAACACGTGGGAAACTGCTGAACTGTTTGTTGAGAAATATAAATGGTACAATATGCCAGCAACCGTACATAAGGTTTTGATCCATGGAGAAGAAATAATTAAAAGCTGTGCATTCCCTGTTGGATCGCTCTCCGAGGAAGCCCAAGAATGCCGAAATAAGGATTATAAAGCCTACCGCAGGTTTCATTCGAGAAAGTGCAGCCGAATTGCGACGAATGAAGATGTGATGCATCATATTATCCTCAGATCCAATAATAACAGGTTAAAGGCCACTGGCAAAAAAGAAAATACTTCCAATCAGCGCAGATGCTAAAAACCTCATTTTAGCATTATAAAATTACTACTTCATAATTGTTTTTTATTTATTTTGGTATGTATTTATCTATTTATTTATTTAATTTTATTATATACATAGTCAATAATAATATTTTATTCAAAATAAAAAGTTAAGATTTTACTAAAAAAAACTTTTATTTAAATATAACATCAAAACCCTCAAACTTTATAAAAATGTCAATAACTATTTTTCTGATAATTTTTTCTTGACCAAATTTTGACCAGGCATGTATCAGACTAATCTTAACATGTGTGTCAAATTTTATTAAAATTGGTTTAACAGTTCAGAATTTACAGACTTTTTTCCACTCTCCCGTACAAACATCAAAACACTCAAATTTTAGAAAAAAAGTCAATAACTTTTTTACTAATGATTTTTTCTTAGCCAAATTTTGACAAAATGTGTATATGACTAATTTTAAAATGCGAATCAAATTTCATCTTAATCCGTTACACAGTTCAGATGTTACAGATTTTTTTTCCGCTCTCCCATACAAACATCCAAACCCTCAAATTTTAGAAAAATGTCAATCACTTTGTTTCTAATTGTTTTTTTTTTCAACCAAATTTTGAGCAAATGTGTATAAGACTAATTTTAACATGTTTGCCAAATTTCATTTAAATCCGTTAAACCGTTCAGATAAAACAGACTTTTTTCCGCTCTCCCATACAAACCGTACCACTGTGCCACTGAGCATACCCTAAGCGGAGCGACGGAGTCGCTTGAGCGGGACAGAGGACCCGAAAAGGGAGTTAAAATCCTTGAACCCGCGAAGTGGTCCACCTGCTTTTAATTGAACAAAAAACATCCTTATTCGCAAAAAACGTTCCAACAAAAAATCCAAAAATAAAATCCCAAACAAAATCCACACGCCACACAACACTTATCATAGTAATAGTAGAATTGTCAAAATAATTGTAGAATTTTTTTATTTAGTAGCCGCAGATTTCATGCATATTGAATACAATTTTTAACTTTAAATGTTTATTAAAAATTGAAATAAAAGTTTGTTCATATTAAAATAGTTGAATTGAATTATTTAATCTACCCAAAAAAAAAGTATTCGCGTGTGAAAATGTGCGCTATCTTAAGGGAAACTTGAGTAGGTAGTGTGAAAAAAAGCGCCAAAATCGAAAAATTAAAACATTTTTTGATCATATTTAGGGGTGTTTCCTCACCGTAATATTTTAAAGCTATTCTATAGAGACCCGTAGCTCACTGTAAAAAAAAAAAAACAAAATTCTAGGCGTGCTACCGTAATGGAAAGTCGCCCCCAAAGAATCACTTTCATGGGAAAATACAAATGAATTTTAAGCATTACAAAATAAGCCCCACCATTTTATTTGTCTCCTCAACAAAAACATCACGATGTGAGTGAATGGAACATTTCATGGAATAAATCAAAAACGACGTAATTCTTGTTTCAAATATTTTTAATTTTATTTGCGAACACAAAAACCAACAAAGTAGCCGGATAATTATAATAATATTAAAAGAAATTAATAAAAAAATCAAAAAGAATCCAATCGACGCGACAGCAGAATTACTTCTATTGCTTTTTCACACAGCACAAACACAGCTGGGTCTCCTTTGTCAGTTTTGAAATTAAAACGTAATAGATTCCTCCTTTATGGTACTAATTTTGACACAAGCTCATTATAACTATAATGGGTTGAAAAATATTTTATGCATAACAATTTATGCAACCTTGTATAGTGGCTACATAAATCCTTATGCAGTGCATAACTATTCATCTGTTCAGCGGATTCTAATGAATACGGCTGTTAGATAATAATCTATTTAAACTTGTTTGTATTGTATTGTTTTGTTTTAATTTTCTTTTGACAAATCAGTTCATTTATTTTGTTAGTACCGAGTGTAATTTGCTGATGATGGGCGGAATGACAGCTTGAAATGCATACGATTAAAATGGAAAAAGTTTAAAAGCAAATTAGTTCGTGTTTTCTTTTTTATTTTTTCTGTTTTCATGTTTTTGAAGTCAATAAAGGAATTTCTAACTAATTTTAAATCACTAACCTGCATCATTTGCTGTCCAGACCATTTCATTTCAACATATTTTTTTTACATTTAAACCCGCACAAATTAAACAATTTAAATTTTACAAGCAAAAACACAATTCACTACCGACGCTCGCCGTAATTGATGGAAATTTTCATTCAGAAACAAGCCTTACGCTAAGGGTACATGGCATGTCGAATGCCACATGTGTATGCGTCACTGATGTCATCAAAAATAGCTGCATTTTTGTCGCATGCTTGGATTATGCGACAAACGCCACATACAAAAAATATGCTGAGTAGACGGCAGGCTAAAGCAATCCCAAAAACATGGCAATCCTTGGATTATGCCACAAACGCTACATGCAAACAATATGCTGAGTAGACGGCATGCTAAAGCTATCTCAAAAACATGGCAAGAACACGATATCCGGCAAACTGTGCATATGTCACATGCAAATTGGCACAATGTCGCATAAAAATACAGCTTGTGAGCACACGACATGAGAGTTAGCATTGGAATAGTTGATTTTATAATACGCTATCAGTACTGCTTATTGCAAGCATTTGTAACATTGTATATTTTATTTTTCATCGGGTTTTTTTCACCTTCAGATACTAAAAAATTCCAACTTCGTCACAGTATCATTTATAGCGTGATGTTAGTTAAAAAATACATTAAGCCTAACACACCACTAAAGACAACATAGATATAATAAAAATTATTCATAATTACAAGTTAAACATTAACAGCCGAATCTATAAAGACATTTAAAATGCTTCTTAACTGTAAACTTCCTCCAAATATCACTTAAGTGTGAAATAGGTATCTATAATCAATTTTCACATTATTTAAGCAACGTCACTTAAACCCCTCGTATTTTAAACAACATTCACCGCGTTTAAAGGCTACGCAAAGCCAACTTAAATATATTTAGACACGAGAATTTTTTTTTTTTTGTTATGAAAACAAATTTTGCGTAGGTTCAATAAGAAAAAATGTATTTATGTGTACACTGTGATTGTGAGTTTTAATTGTTTTGATTCTTTTTTTGTTTAAGAAAATAATATAAGAAATAATGATGTTTGGTATTTGGTTCCATTAAATAAATTTAGTTGCTGAAAATTGTTTTATTATTTGTTTATGTCCCCACAAATTTTCTTACCGATATATAAATAACCTCTGAAAGGCATTTTTAGATAATTTTACAGATACGGCTGTAACAGTATTATTTATAAACACAGTTGAACGCTTGCATAGAGCTATGCACGCTTTAAAATTCCTCTGAACGCAAAAACGTGATTTATAAAGCTTTTACAACGTTCTATAGAGGCAGTATAAGCTTAACGCGTTTGGAGGTTGTTTAGAGCCTACATAAAGGCTGTTTAGTATTGAAATGTCATTTTGACTTACACACAACATCAATTAATGTAGATAGATATTAGGGGGTGCTTATTTGTGCGATGTTAGTGTTGAAATCTCACTTACATAATTTTAATATAAATCAATATATCAATAAGTAAATATGTTTTTGTCTATTGATTGTTAATTTTGTTGGGATATTGTTAAAAAAAAGGAATATCTTTTTTACAATCTTTACTTTATAGATTCTGTATAATATACGTGCAAAATTTGAAGAACTTCTATCAAAATTTTACAACTCTTCCATCTGCTATGGCTTATATGTTAGTGTTAAACAGTTTCAATACAATTTTACACAAAATCACGTTCATCACTTTACGGAGAAATACAAATAAAATTTAAGCATTGCCAAAAAAGAGCCACCCTTATATTTTTCTCAACAAAAACCACGCTGTGAGTGAATGGAATAATTCATTCAAATAATCAACAAATGCACATTCTTTTCTTTTGAATACATTTTATTATATTTGTAAACACAAAGGTTTTAATCAAAACTAACATTTCGATAATTTAGAAGACAAGAACTGATTTTTGACAAAAGACATCCGTCGGTTTGCTTGGCTGTGGGTCCCGCCGAATCAGTGGATTTGCTTCAAATTTGGTGTGAAACATTCTATATTATTTCATAGGAGTGAGATTCAATTTTTTGTTTTAGCTTATCTCGAAAGAACGGTCATACAAAAATTTCGGATTTGTCAAATTTTCTAAACAAAACGGCTGTAATGGTTTTGATAGAACTTCATACATGTAATCCCTAGAACAGTTTTTGTAACAATGCATAGGTTTTTGCAAAAAAAAAAAAAATCGAAGGACTGAAATAAATGTTTGGGGTTTTTGTGCAAATTACCGGTTTCTTACTTGTTTTGAGATATTCCCGAATATCTCGTTATTGGCTTTTTTATTTTGACAAAATTTTACAATTCTTTAGGTCAAAAAATATTAGCCAACATTTTAAACAGCCAGATTTGTAAAAATAGATTTTTTTTTGATGTCCGGATTTGTGTCGGTTTTTGTGCCCTGGCGACGGAGTCGCGTGAGCGGGACAGATGACCCGAAAAGGGAGTTAAAATCCCTAAACCCCCGAAGCGGGCCACCCAAGGTACTGTTTACTACAAAAAAAAAACTTTGATAACAGATCGATTGACAACATAGGCGCCTGCGAGACGACTCACAGTGGTGCGAGAGCGGAAAAAAGTCTTTTGAAAAAGTCATATCTATCCTTTTAAACTTTATGTTTTAGTACTTTTAGATAACCCAAGCGTATGATTTAAAAGTATTTTTTAAGATATATATTGTATGTTCTTATTAACAAGCCCTCAAAGTTGAAAAATAATTTTACTCAAATCGCGAACCGTATTTTCAACAAATTTTGAGATGTTTTTTTCCGAAGTTCCTTCAAATAATATCCCTAGCTTCTTAAATAATTTAATTGGTCTATTTTCGATTATCTAAAAATAAAAAAAAATATTGATTACTTATAAAAGATACCTTCTAAAAGTAGCCTGAAGCTTTAGTATTAAGAAAAAATGCTTTTTTTTTAAACTTTTTGATTTAAAACAAAAGCGCCAAAAGATACCAAGAAAGTAAGTATGCCAGGATGTGCTCAATATATTCATGTTAAAGCACAGAGGCTGCAGATACGTGCAGATATGGAAGTTTTGTTCAAAAATGTCTCACTGAATCGGATTTCAAAAAACTCCGTCTTGACGAAGGTGTTTACCAAAAAGTTTGATTTCTTCGGTATTAATTGCCAGAATGAACTGGTTAAGCCCATTATTTTAAGAAAAAATGTTAAACTTTATTTTAAAAATAAAACAAAATTAATACATTGACCCAGGGCTGAGAATGTCGATTTATTTCTGCTTGGAAAATTTTTCAACTTTCAACTCAATTTTCTTGAAAACAACACACGAAAAATAATATAGTTTTATGATATTTTGGATTATATGATAGAGCTTAGTACAAAATAAAGAAAAGGATTAGGGATAATCCTTTAATTTTTTTTAATTTTTCGCTAAAAGTAGGACAGGTAAAAATAAAAAAAGGTGTTCTTTTAAAGTTTTATTACTTTGTTTTTGTTGTGTATTGCGTAATTTTGTATTACCTGTAAGGATTAGTAATAGCTTATTAGAATGAAAGGATTAATGAAAAAAAGTCAGTATTGAGTTATTGAGCATTTTTGCAAGGTGTGTAAGAAAAATTTTAACTCTTTGATCAACCAATAAGTGAAAGTTAAGTGAAATATAATAACAAACATATATAGTGAATTCAATACATTAAAATGGATTCAATAGAAGTTCCTTATTCAGTGTTGTGTAGTGAACTAATTACTACTAATGGTCAACACGCTCAAAATCTTCGATCATATTTTGAGAGGGAATACCCCAACTTGCTTTCTGAGCAAAGAGAAAGTGTGATATCAGAATTAAAGAAACGTTTTATGTCTCATTTTTTAAGTCGATGGAACGCAGTTCATAGAAAAAAAAGTCATTTTGAAAAAAATACACTCATTGGCTCGAAGGGGTTTTCGAAGTAGAACTAACCCAAAGTGTATAGCCCGAAACGTCAACTAATATGGGAAAACCACGAAAGAGTTTTGACGAATACTGTGATCGAGCTAAAAGGTATAAGAGGGACGAAATTAGAAATATATTTCATCAAGAAGAGATAAACTATGCAGCAACATCAGAGAGCTTTTCCTGTTCACATTTTGATCCGGATAAGGCTCTTGCATTATTTATACAAGCAGAATTGTCGAAACGCCAATATGAAGTATTGAGACATGCCCTAAAAGACGAAGGACATGATGTTTTTTCACCTTATATTAAATTACTGGAAGCAAAGAAAAAGTGCTATCCTTTAGATATAAACATTACGGAAACCTCAGCAAGTGTGCAACTACAAAAATTGTTAGACCACACTGCAACAAGGTTATTAGAAGGAAAGACATCAGAGGAGACAACCAGAATTGAAGGACAGTCTTTAACACTGTACACTAAATGGGGATGTGATGGTGCCTCTGGACAACCACAATACAGTCAAACATTTGACAATAAAGAAACTTCGGACGCTAATATGTTTATGACATCTTTGGTACCAATTCAAATGACTCTGGAGGATAACAGGGATATTATTGTGTGGAACAACGATCGACCATCTTCTACAAGATACTGCAGAGCCATCCAATTTTCTTTTGTTAAAGAAACTGCAGAAATCATACGAGACGAGAAACAAAGAATAGACACGGAAATCAATAATTTAACCCAGATGATAATTCAAATAGGCGAACGTCAGTTTACAATCAAACACGAACTCATGTTCACAATGCTGGACGGGAAGACAGCCCAACCTGCAACAGAAACTCCTGCAGCTTCTTCCTGTTTCATATCTGGAACTACAACTTCTGGAATGAATAACCTGACAATTAAAAGAACCAAAGCTGTAAACAGGGAAGCTTTGAAAATGGGAATATCTCCTCTTCACGCTCTGATAAAATGTATGGAGTGTATCCTCCATGTTGCCTACAATTTGCCATTTAAAGCATTGAGAATCAACAATGAGACCTGCCATATTAGAGATGCTCAGAAGAAGAAAATTCAGCAGGAGTTTCGTGAAAAACTGGGCATCATTGTCGATCTTGTAAAACAAGGTACGGGGACAAGTAATGACGGCAACACCTCCAGAAGATTTCTTGCATATCCAACCATGACTTCAGAAATCACTGGAGTTAGTGAATCCCTAATTCGGCGGTTCGCTGTTATCCTTGAAGTAATAACGTCGAATGAAAAATTAGTTTTAAAAAAATATGCAGCTTACACGTGGGAAACTGCTGAACTGTTTGTTGAGAAATATAAATGGTACAATATGCCAGCAACCGTACATAAGGTTTTGGTCCATGGAGAAGAAATAATTAAAAGCTGTGCATTCCCTGTTGGATCGCTCTCCGAGGAAGCCCAAGAATGCCGAAATAAGGATTATAAAGCCTACCGCAGGTTTCATTCGAGAAAATGCAGCCGAATTGCGACGAATGAAGATGTGATGCATCATATACCCATATCCTCAGATCCAATAATAACAGGTTTAAGGCCACAGGCAAAAAAGAAAATACTTCCAATCAGCGCAGACGCTAAAAACCTCATTTTAGCATTACAAAATTACTACTTCATAATTGTTTTTTATTTATTTTTGTATGTATTTATCTATTTATTTATTTAATTTTTTAATATACATAGTTAATAATAATATTTTATTCAAAATAAAAAGTTAAGATTTCACTAAAAAAACTTTTATTTAAATATAACATCAAAACCCTCAAATTTTATAAAAATGTCAATCCATTTTTTTCTGATAATTTTTTCTTGACCAAATTTAGACCAAGCATGTATCAGACTAATCTTAACATGTGTGTCAAATTTCATTAAAATTGGTTTAACAGTTCAGAATTTACAGACTTTTTTCCACTCTCCCATACAAACATCAAAAAACTCAAATTTTAGAAAAAAAGTCAATAACTTTTTTACTAATGATTTTTTCTTAGCAAAATTTTGAAAAAATATGTATATGACTAATTTTAAAATGTGAATCGAATTTCATCTTAATCCGTTAAACAGTTCAGATGTTACAGATTTTTTTTCAGCGCTCCCATACAAACATCAAAACCCTCTAGTCTTAGAAAAATGTCAATAACTTTGTTTCTAATTGTTTTTTTTTTTCAACCAAATTTTGAGCAAATATGTATAAGACTAATCTTAACATGTTTGCCAAATTTCATTTAAATCCGTTGAACCGTTCAAATAAAACAGACTTTTTTCCGGTCTCCCATACAAACCGAACCACTGTGCCACTGAGCATACCCTAAGCGGATCGACGGAGTCGCTTGAGCGGGACAGAGGACCCGAAAAGAGAGTTAAAATCCTTGAACCCGCGAAGCGGTCCACCTGCTTTTAATTGCACAAAAAATATCCTAATTCGCAAAAAACGTTCCAACAAAAAATCCCAAAAAAAATCCACACGCCACACAACACTTATCAGTAGTAGAATTGTCAAAATAATTGTAGAATTTTTTTATTTAGTAGCCGCAGATTTCATGCATATTGAATACAATTTTTAATTCTAAATGTTTATTAAAAATTGAAATAAAAGTTTGTTCATATTAAAATGGTTGAATTGAATTATTTAATCTACCCAAAAAAAGTATTCGCGTGTGAAAATGTGCGCTATCTTAAGGGAAACTTGAGTAGTTAGTGTGTAAAAAAGTGCCAAAATCGAAAAATTAAAACATTTTTTAATCATATTTAGGTGTGTTTCCCCACCGTAATATTTTAAAGCTATTCTATAGAGACCCGTAGCTCACTGTAAAAAAAAACAATCAAAATTCTAGGTGTGCTACCGTAATGGAAAGTCGCTCCCATGTTTTAATCATATTTAGGGGTGTTTCCTCACCGTAATATTTTAAAGCTATTCTATAGAGACCCGTAGCTAACTGTAAAAAAAAAATCAAAATTCTAGGCGTGCTACCGTAATGGAAAGTCGCCCCCAAAGAATCACCTTCATCACTTTCATGGGAAAATACAAATGAATTTTAAGCATTACAAAATAAGCACCACCCTTTTATTTGTCTCCTCAACAAAAACATCACGATGTGAGTGAATGGAACAATTCATGGAATAAATCAAAAACGACGTAATTCTTGTTTCAAATATTTTTAATTTTATTTGCGAACACAAAAACCAACAAAGTAGCCGGATAATTATAATAATATTAAAAGAAATTAATACAAAAATCAAAAAGAATCCAATCGACAGCAGAATTACTTCCATTGCTTTTTCACACAGCACAAACACAGCTGGGTCTCCTTTGTCAGTTTTGAAATTAAAACTTAATAGATTCCTCATTTATGGTATTATTTTGACACAAGCTCATTATATATTTACTATAATGGGTTGAAAAATATTTTATGCATAACAATTTATGCAACCTTGTATAGTGGCTACATAAATCCTTATGCAGTGCATAACTATTCATCTGTTCAGCGGATTCTAATGAATACGGCTGTTAGATAATAGGTTATTTAAACTTGTTTGTAATGTATTGGTTTGTTTAGACCACACTGCAACAAGGTTATTAGAAGGAAAGACATCAGAGGAGACAACCAGAATTGAAGGACAGTCTTTAACACTGTACACTAAATGGGGATGTGATGGTGCCTCTGGACAACCACAATACAGTCAAACATTTGACAATAAAGAAACTTCGGACGCTAATATGTTTATGACATCTTTGGTACCAATTCAAATGACTATGGAGGATAACAGGGATATTATTGTGTGGAACAACGATCGACCATCTTCTACAAGATACTGCAGAGCCATCCAATTTTCTTTTGTTAAAGAAACTGCAGAAATCATACGAGACGAGAAACAAAGAATAGACACGGAAATCAATAATTTAACCCAGATGATAATTCAAATAGGCGAACGTCAGTTTACAATCAAACACGAACTCATGTTCACAATGCTGGACGGGAAGACAGCCCAACCTGTAACAGAAACTCCTGCAGCTTCTTCCTGTTTCATATCTGGAACTACAACTTCTGGAATGAATAACCTGACAATTAAAAGAACCAAAGCTGTAAACAGGGAAGCTTTGAAAATGGGAATATATCCTCTTCACGCTCTGATAAAATGTATGGAGTGTATCCTCCATGTTGCCTACAATTTGCCATTTAAAGCATTGAGAATCAACAATGCCATATTAGAGATGCTCAGAAGAAGAAAATTCAGCAGGAGTTTCGTGAAAAACTGGGCATCATTGTCGATCTTGTAAAACAAGGTACGGGGACAAGTAATGACGGCAACACCTCCAGAAGATTTCTTGCATATCCAACCATGACTTCAAAAATCACTGGAGTTAGTGAATCCCTAATTCGGCGGTTCGCTGTTATCCTTGAAGTAATAACGTCGAATGAAAAATTAGTTTTAAAAAAATATGCAGCTTACACGTGGGAAACTGCTGAACTGTTTGTTGAGAAATATAAATGGTACAATATGCCAGCAACCGTACATAAGGTTTTGGTCCATGGAGAAGAAATAATTAAAAGCTGTGCATTCCCTGTTGGATCGCTCTCCGAGGAAGCCCAAGAATGCCGAAATAAGGATTATAAAGCCTACAGCAGGTTTCATTCGAGAAAATGCAGCCGAATTGCGACGAATGAAGATGTGATGCATCATATACCCATATCCTCAGATCCAATAATAACAGGTTTAAGGCCACAGGCAAAAAAGAAAATACTTCCAATCAGCGCAGACGCTAAAAACCTCATTTTAGCATTACAAAATTACTACTTCATAATTGTTTTTTATTTATTTTTGTATGTATTTATCTATTTATTTATTTAATTTTTTAATATACATAGTTAATAATAATATTTTATTCAAAATAAAAAGTTAAGATTTCACTAAAAAAAACTTTTATTTAAATATAACATCAAAACCCTCAAATTTTATAAAAATGTCAATACATTTTTTTCTGATAATTTTTTCTTGACCAAATTTAGACCAAGCATGTATCAGACTAATCTTAACATGTGTGTCAAATTTCATTAAAATTGGTTTAACAGTTCAGAATTTACAGACTTTTTTCCACTCTCCCATACAAACATCAAAAAACTCAAATTTTAGAAAAAAAGTCAATAACTTTTTTACTAATGATTTTTTCTTAGCAAAATTTTGAAAAAATATGTATATGACTAATTTTAAAATGTGAATCGAATTTCATCTTAATCCGTTAAACAGTTCAGATGTTACAGATTTTTTTTCAGCGCTCCCATACAAACATCAAAACCCTCTAGTCGTAGAAAAATGTCAATAACTTTGTTTCTAATTGTTTTTTTTTTTTCAACCAAATTTTGAGCAAATATGTATAAGACTAATCTTAACATGTTTGCCAAATTTCATTTAAATCCGTTGAACCGTTCAAATAAAACAGACTTTTTTCCGGTCTCCCATACAAACCGAACCACTGTGCCACTGAGCATACCCTAAGCGGATCGACGGAGTCGCTTGAGCGGGACAGAGGACCCGAAAAGAGAGTTAAAATCCTTGAACCCGCGAAGCGGTCCACCTGCTTTTAATTGAACAAAAAATATCCTAATTCGCAAAAAAACGTTCCAACAAAAAATCCCAAAAAAAATCCACACGCCACACAACACTTATCATAATAGTAGTAGAAATGGGTTGTATTTTTATACGAGTCGCTTGCAAGCTACGGTCACGGAAAGTCATCCAAACGAGCGTGAGTGAACAAACAAACAAAAAATCTTAAACATAGACAAGATATACCAAAAAAAAAAGTTAAAAACTCAAAGTGAATTTAATGTTAAAATTAATTCTACTTAAAACAAAAACACTTAATAATTGTTAAATTATTAAATTAAAAACAAACAAAAATCAAAAACTATTAACAAGTACAAAGTGAACAACCAAAACCATGTCTTCCGGCCAGGAAGAGAGCATGGTGGAGGGGACAGTCATCACAAAAGAAATGTATATTAAAGCTATACTTTCTATGAAAAGCTTCGAAAGAGAAGTAATAGAATTAAAAAAAAAACTTGCCCAATGCAATAACATCAACTCTGAGAGCGATGATTCTTATACCACTCCACAAGGTAAAAGAACAAAGCGTGCAAAAAAACAGATAAATGAAAAAAAAATCGAAGACAAAACAAACAACAACAACAATACCTTTAACTCACTACCAACCGATGTAACACATTCGATGGAGGTGCAATCACAGCATGATGATGATAGTGACGAAGAATCGTTATCACAATTTCCAAATTCAAGTGCACTGATCAGCGAAATGAAGAAGGCGAACGAAGAAAAAAGGAAAACAACAACCGAAATAAAGACGACACCATACAATAAAAACAACAACAACGATACACACCAAAAAAATAAAAATGTAAAAACAACAGTGGTGCAAAAAAAAAACCACCACCTATAAAAATATTTAAAGAGGACAGCCGTAAGATAAGTAAGTTATTAGATGAGAATATTGGTAGTGATAATTTTACTATTAAGAAATTAAACAAAGATAAAATATCTGTAACAATTAATAATAAAAACGACTGCAATAAAGTTAAAAATCTTTTAAAAGAAACAAAGTCTGAATTTTTCACTTTTACTGATAAAGATGAAAAGTTGCAGACCTTTTTGCTAAAGGGTCTTAGTGAAAGTTTCAGCCCAGAAGAAGTTCTTGAAGAACTCCAAGGCCTAGAGTTAGAAGACGTTAAGTTTGAAAAAGCATTCAGGTATGCAACGGCGCGTTCAATAAGTCTCAAACGAACCCTACCTTTTATAGCGGTACAGCTATCTCCAGATAGTAATTCCCAAAACCTCAGAAACATAAGGCACGTAAAAAGACACATTGTTTCTTTCGAAAAAATACGAAATAACGGTATTTTTCAATGCCGTCGGTGCCAACGATTTGGCCATGCTGCTTCGAATTGCAGCATGTTATATAGGTGCGTCAAGTGCCAAAATACGCATGAGCCTGGTAAATGCCAGCTGCAAAAGGAAACAGGTAGGGCAGAATTATTTTGTGTTCTCTGTCAAAAAAATGGTCATCCTGCATCTTGGAGAGGTTGCGAAAAATACAAAAGTCTTGCTGGAAAGCTAAAGGCTCAGAGAGAAGTAGCACAGCAAAATATCGCCCAGAGAATAAATACAATTGACAACCGTGTTCGGGGAGGTTTATCCTTCGCAGGTGCGGCTGCGATTGGTAACGATAATAGAACGGGTGTTGTATCCAAACAGGGTACCAATACCCGATCTGGTACTGTTAACAGTAACAACACGATTGATATTCTTCAAACACAGGTCAACAGTCTCACAAAGACTGTAGCAGATTTATCAGCAAAGGTTAATGCCTTGCTGAACCTTCTTTCGCCTTGAAATGGCTGGGTCACGTACTAGTGCATCCCTCAAAATAATCGCCCTTAATGTTAACTCTATCATTTCCATTAAAAGGCGTGGTGATTTATTGCGGTTTGTAGAAGATCATAAGCCAGACGTTCTTTTTTTAAGCGAAACGAAACTAAACGATAGACACTACTTACAATTTCAGAATTATAATCTCATACGAACAGACAGACGAAATTCAGTACAAGGTGGTGGTACGGCTATACTTATTCGTAAACCCCTTCGTTACTCCCTCATCAATCAAAGCGACATTAGAAACTTCAGTTGTCTAGAGACAACCATTATCTCTCTGCCTTTAAGAGATAATGGTTGTCTGTATTTGATATCGGCGTACGCTCCGCCAACCACCGGTAGTCAGTTTAACATCGAGATCGAAAAATTGTTCGAATTACTAAGATTAAATAGTTTAGAAAACTATTTTATCTTAGCCGGAGATTTGAACGCCAAAAACCCGGCCTGGTTGGACACGGTTGCGAATGGAAGAGGCAGGTTCCTAAATCGCTTTATCGTGGACAACCAGGTCGAGTACAGAATAAATTTATATAGCCCAGTCACGCCAAGTTTTCCCAGTGGAAATTCATATCTTGATCTTTGCATCGCGGATGCTCGATTGCAAATAGAAACAGTTCATGGTAACAAAATATCTTTATTGCCGTATGATAGCAATCACCATGCAATAGTAGTGCCGATGACATTTGTTGACGACTCAGCATTTAGCTTCGCGACGTCGCACGAAATCCCTAAATTAAACTTTAGGAAAACCAATTGGTGCCGCTTTCAACGTTGCGCCACGAGAAAATATAGGAATTGCTCTTCCTCTTCAAGTATTCCTAGCAATAGAAATCTTTCGAACGAGGAGTGTGATTCCTATATCGGGAATCTCAACACGGTGGTTTTACAAGCTATGGAGTCGTCAATTCCGAAAATGAAATCAAACAATAGTGTGGAATGTTATCTAAACCGTGAGATTAAGACATTACAAACGCATAAAAGCTTCTTGATCACTCAGATAAATCGAATAAGTCGTCAGTTCCAAGAAGTATCGCACAATTTGGAGCTACAGAGATTGAAATCTCTTCTGAGAAATGTGAAGACTCTGTTAAACCAGCAGTTTCGGAATAGTGTCAACGACTACTGGAAGCAACGTGCTGAAAGTATACTGAAATCAGACAGTAGAAATATGTTTCCTAAAATAAATCAGTTATACAAACCACGTAGCGTTGTCAAAATTCCGAAACTGAGAATACCACTGGCATCTCAGAGCCTGATTTCCCAGGCAGGGATCAATATCCAAGGTTGTCCCATCTTAGATAACCATTATATTATAGATGGTGGGGCAGACAAACTAAACATTATCGGCTCTCATTTTGAGGCGGTACATGCTAGAGAACTCCCTAGCTGCAGGACTGATGAAGTAAGTGATGAACTGTTGGGGTTTCGCAATAGCGAAACCGTAACTCTTCTGAGATTTTCTGAGGGATTAAGAGCTGACGGACTAACATTCGAACAGACCAATAATTACTTTACGACTCTCGACGAACTTACTGAGATATTTAGGAAACTAAATACTAAAAGGTCAAGCGGTTTGGATGGCATTCCAAACATTGTACTAAAGCATATACCGAACGATATCATACGGCAATACTGCGTCATCTTTAACAATCTGCTAAACAACTACCACTTTCCGAGTTGCTGGAAAATATCAAAGGTGTTCCCAATACCAAAAAACAAGAAGGATCCTTCTGATCCTTCTAATTACAGGCCAATAAGCCTCTTGCCTAATATTGGGAAGATCTTTGAGGTAGTTATTAGCAAATCTATTTCATTCGTTAGTGAAGAAAAAGATATTATACCGCGGAACCAATTCGGGTTCAAAAGAAATCACTCGGCAGTACACGCAATCACGAAACTGGTTTCAGACATTAACTGGAATCTTAATGGAAAGAGATGTACGGCTGCCTGCCTAGTAGATATAGAAAAAGCATTTGACACGGTATGGATCGACGGGTTAATCTTCAAACTTATCAGATATGAATTTCCAAATCATCTCATAAGGATGATAATGTCAATGATATATGGTAAGAAATTTGTAGTGACAGATAGAGAATACACGACGGATGATGTTTTAAGTGTCGCTAATGGTCTTCTGCAGGGCACAGTAACTGCACCAACTCTTTTCAATATCCACATTTCTGATATACTTAGGGAACTTGATGATTCATTGGCGTTCGTCGACGATGCAACTCTGTATGCAAGTGGATCTAAGATACAAGACATACAAACTCAGCTTCAAAGCAAGTTTGATAAGTTTCAAGCTTTTTGCTTACAGTGGAAGCTTAAAATAAATTATGGGAAATGTGAAACCATACTGTTCCGCACCCCAATAAGACGCGGTAATTCAGATTTGAGACGAAACTGGAAAAATCTTACGATAAAGAGTTTAGATGGTGTTCGCATCGAGTCAAAGACTGTTGTGAGATATTTGGGAGTTCATCTGGACAAGTTCTTATACTACAATGAACATATTAATACCCAGTTAGAGAAGGCAAGAGTGACTTTCATGTCACTCAAAAGTCTTTTCTACTCTAAATATCTGAGATCCGATGTGAAGATTATTTGTTACCAAGCATTCACGTCCAATTCTGACTTATGCGAGTCCAGTCTGGTGGAACATAAACCCGTCCTATATGGAGAAGCTTCGAGTTTTCGAACGCAAATGTCTAAGAGCTTGTATGCAGATGTATAGAAGTGCACATTCTGACTTCCGGCATTACGTTTCCAACAAAAAACTATTGGATGCTTCCGGAGTATCTAGAATTGACAATGTCATACTAGACCTCGGGAGGAATCACTTCGCACGATCGGCGGGCGTCGTGGAGAACGAGCTTATTTCAGGATTATTCTATCCGAACCCTGGGTATTTCAGAAATGCCTTGGAAACTGGATACATACCTCCAGAGTCATTCTTGTTTCTGGATGCATATAGTTATTTATCAGATTCAACGAACGTACCGATAATATACCATGCTGCAAGGAGAGCAACAGATAAAAGAATTCTTTATGAGCCTTTTGAGTCGGGGGGGGTGGGAATTCAAATTTAAGATACTGCATTAGCTTACCTGAAAGAGATAAAAACAACCGTAACCGGCTGAATCGGGAAAAATATTGGTGGGTAGACTGGGCTGAAGCCAACGCTTAGGTTAAGTAAAACTAGGCCCCGACATGTGATCTATGATTTGACGATGGCTGAAAGAAGTGGACATTAGTCTACCTTATCGGCTTATCGGCGGAACAGCGATCACATGACGGGGCCTGGTCCTAGATTAGTTTAGGTTTAGTTAGTTTGTAAGTTTTAGTTTTAATTATTACAAAAATATATATATATTACGGCTGTCCTATAGGTTTTTTTCACACTTTCCTATAAACAAAAAAAAAAAAAAAACATGTAAACTACCATTAACAAAAAAAAATATAGTCATTTACTAGTTAAAAAAAACATATATAAAAATCTATGTAATGAGAACCGTAAAGGTCATTTACTCAAAAAAAAAAAAAAAAAAAAAAATAGTTTTTAAGTTTATTTAGGCTATAATGAAAAATTGTAATAGTTTTAAGTGGATAAATAAACAAAAAAAAAAAATAGTAGTAGTAGAATTGTCAAAATAATTGTAGAATTTTTTTATTTAGTAGCCGCAGATTTCATGCATATTGAATACAATTTTTAATTCTAAATGTTTATTAAGAATTGAAATAAAAGTTTGTTCATATTAAAATGGTTGAATTGAATTATTTAATCTACCCAAAAAAAGTATTCGCGTGTGAAAATGTGCGCTATCTTAAGGGAAACTTGAGTAGTTAGTGTGTAAAAAAGTGCCAAAATCGAAAAATTAAAACATTTTTTAATCATATTTAGGTGTGTTTCCCCACCGTTATATTTTAAAGCTATTCTATAGAGACCCGTAGCTCACTGTAAAAAAAAAACAATCAAAATTCTAGGTGTGCTACCGTAATGGAAAGTCGCTCCCATGTTTTAATCATATTTAGGGGTGTTTCCTCACCGTAATATTTTAAAGCTATTCTATAGAGACCCGTAGCTAACTGTAAAAAAAAAATCAAAATTCTAGGCGTGCTACCGTAATGGAAAGTCGCCCCCAAAGAATCACCTTCATCACTTTCATGGGAAAATACAAATGAATTTTAAGCATTACAAAATAAGCACCACCCTTTTATTTGTCTCCTCAACAAAAACATCACGATGTGAGTGAATGGAACAATTCATGGAATAAATCAAAAACGACGTAATTCTTGTTTCAAATATTTTTAATTTTATTTGCGAACACAAAAACCAACAAAGTAGCCGGATAATTATAATAATATTAAAAGAAATTAATAAAAAAATCAAAAAGAATCCAATCGACAGCAGAATTACTTCCATTGCTTTTTCACACAGCACAAACACAGCTGGGTCTCCTTTGTCAGTTTTGAAATTAAAACTTAATAGATTCCTCATTTATGGTATTATTTTGACACAAGCTCATTATATATTTACTATAATGGGTTGAAAAATATTTTATGCATAACAATTTATGCAACCTTGTATAGTGGCTACATAAATCCTTATGCAGTGCATAACTATTCATCTGTTCAGCGGATTCTAATGAATACGGCTGTTAGATAATAGGTTATTTAAACTTGTTTGTAATGTATTGGTTTGTTTAGACCACACTGCAACAAGGTTATTAGAAGGAAAGACATCAGAGGAGACAACCAGAATTGAAGGACAGTCTTTAACACTGTACACTAAATGGGGATGTGATGGTGCCTCTGGACAACCACAATACAGTCAAACATTTGACAATAAAGAAACTTCGGACGCTAATATGTTTATGACATCTTTGGTACCAATTCAAATGACTATGGAGGATAACAGGGATATTATTGTGTGGAACAACGATCGACCATCTTCTACAAGATACTGCAGAGCCATCCAATTTTCTTTTGTTAAAGAAACTGCAGAAATCATACGAGACGAGAAACAAAGAATAGACACGGAAATCAATAATTTAACCCAGATGATAATTCAAATAGGCGAACGTCAGTTTACAATCAAACACGAACTCATGTTCACAATGCTGGACGGGAAGACAGCCCAACCTGTAACAGAAACTCCTGCAGCTTCTTCCTGTTTCATATCTGGAACTACAACTTCTGGAATGAATAACCTGACAATTAAAAGAACCAAAGCTGTAAACAGGGAAGCTTTGAAAATGGGAATATATCCTCTTCACGCTCTGATAAAATGTATGGAGTGTATCCTCCATGTTGCCTACAATTTGCCATTTAAAGCATTGAGAATCAACAATGCCATATTAGAGATGCTCAGAAGAAAAAAATTCAGCAGGAGTTTCGTGAAAAACTGGGCATCATTGTCGATCTTGTAAAACAAGGTACGGGGACAAGTAATGACGGCAACACCTCCAGAAGATTTCTTGCATATCCAACCATGACTTCAAAAATCACTGGAGTTAGTGAATCCCTAATTCGGCGGTTCGCTGTTATCCTTGAAGTAATAACGTCGAATGAAAAATTAGTTTTAAAAAAATATGCAGCTTACACGTGGGAAACTGCTGAACTGTTTGTTGAGAAATATAAATGGTACAATATGCCAGCAACCGTACATAAGGTTTTGGTCCATGGAGAAGAAATAATTAAAAGCTGTGCATTCCCTGTTGGATCGCTCTCCGAGGAAGCCCAAGAATGCCGAAATAAGGATTATAAAGCCTACAGCAGGTTTCATTCGAGAAAATGCAGCCGAATTGCGACGAATGAAGATGTGATGCATCATATACCCATATCCTCAGATCCAATAATAACAGGTTTAAGGCCACAGGCAAAAAAGAAAATACTTCCAATCAGCGCAGACGCTAAAAACCTCATTTTAGCATTACAAAATTACTACTTCATAATTGTTTTTTATTTATTTTTGTATGTATTTATCTATTTATTTATTTAATTTTTTAATATACATAGTTAATAATAATATTTTATTCAAAATAAAAAGTTAAGATTTCACTAAAAAAAACTTTTATTTAAATATAACATCAAAACCCTCAAATTTTATAAAAATGTCAATACATTTTTTTCTGATAATTTTTTCTTGACCAAATTTAGACCAAGCATGTATCAGACTAATCTTAACATGTGTGTCAAATTTCATTAAAATTGGTTTAACAGTTCAGAATTTACAGACTTTTTTCCACTCTCCCATACAAACATCAAAAAACTCAAATTTTAGAAAAAAAGTCAATAACTTTTTTACTAATGATTTTTTCTTAGCAAAATTTTGAAAAAATATGTATATGACTAATTTTAAAATGTGAATCGAATTTCATCTTAATCCGTTAAACAGTTCAGATGTTACAGATTTTTTTTCAGCGCTCCCATACAAACATCAAAACCCTCTAGTCGTAGAAAAATGTCAATAACTTTGTTTCTAATTGTTTTTTTTTTTTCAACCAAATTTTGAGCAAATATGTATAAGACTAATCTTAACATGTTTGCCAAATTTCATTTAAATCCGTTGAACCGTTCAAATAAAACAGACTTTTTTCCGGTCTCCCATACAAACCGAACCACTGTGCCACTGAGCATACCCTAAGCGGATCGACGGAGTCGCTTGAGCGGGACAGAGGACCCGAAAAGAGAGTTAAAATCCTTGAACCCGCGAAGCGGTCCACCTGCTTTTAATTGAACAAAAAATATCCTAATTCGCAAAAAAACGTTCCAACAAAAAATCCCAAAAAAAATCCACACGCCACACAACACTTATCATAGTAGTAGTAGAATTGTCAAAATAATTGTAGAATTTTTTTATTTAGTAGCCGCAGATTTCATGCATATTGAATACAATTTTTAATTCTAAATGTTTATTAAAAATTGAAATAAAAGTTTGTTCATATTAAAATGGTTGAATTGAATTATTTAATCTACCCAAAAAAAGTATTCGCGTGTGAAAATGTGCGCTATCTTAAGGGAAACTTGAGTAGTTAGTGTGTAAAAAAGTGCCAAAATCGAAAAATTAAAACATTTTTTAATCATATTTAGGTGTGTTTCCCCACCGTAATATTTTAAAGCTATTCTATAGAGACCCGTAGCTCACTGTAAAAAAAAAAACAATCAAAATTCTAGGTGTGCTACCGTAATGGAAAGTCGCGCCCATGTTTTAATCATATTTAGGGGTGTTTCCTCACCGTAATATTTTAAAGCTATTCTATAGAGACCCGTAGCTAACTGTAAAAAAAAATCAAAATTCTAGGCGTGCTACCGTAATGGAAAGTCGCCCCCAAAGAATCACTTTCATGGGAAAATACAAATGAATTTTAAGCATTACAAAATAAGCACCACCCTTTTATTTGTCTCCTCAACAAAAACATCACGATGTGAGTGAATGGAACAATTCATGGAATAAATCAAAAACGACGTAATTCTTGTTTCAAATATTTTTAATTTTATTTGCGAACACAAAAACCAACAAAGTAGCCGGATAATTATAATAATATTAAAAGAAATTAATAAAAAAATCAAAAAGAATCCAATCGACAGCAGAATTACTTCTATTGCTTTTTCACACAGCACAAACACAGCTGGGTCTCCTTTGTCAGTTTTGAAATTAAAACTTAATAGATTCCTCATTTATGGTATTATTTTGACACAAGCTCATTATATATTTACTATAATGGGTTGAAAAATATTTTATGCATAACAATTTATGCAACCTTGTATAGTGGCTACATAAATCCTTATGCAGTGCATAACTATTCATCTGTTCAGCGGATTCTAATGAATACGGCTGTTAGATAATAGGTTATTTAAACTTGTTTGTAATGTATTGGTTTGTTTTAATTTTCTTTTGATAAATCAGTTCATTTATTTTGTTAGTACCGAGTGTAATTTGCTGATGATGGGCGGAATAACAGCTTGAAATGCATACGATTAAAATGGAAAAAGTTTAAAAGCAAATTAGTTCGTGTTTTCTTTCTTACCTGCATCATTTGCTGTCCAGACCATTTCATTTCAACATATTTTTTTACATTTAAACCCGCACAAATTAAACAATTTAAATTTTACAAACAAAAACACAATTCTCTACCGACGCCCGCCGTAATTGATGGAAATTTTCATTCAGAAACAAGCCTTACGCTAAGGGTACATGGCATGTCGAATGCCACATGTGTATGCGTCACTGATGTCATCAAAAATAGCTGCATTTTTGTCGCATGCTTGGATTATGCGACAAACGCCACATACAAAAAATATGCTGAGTAGACGGCATGCTCAAGCTATCCCAAAAACATGGCAATCCTTGGATTATGTGACAAACGCCACAAGCAAACAATATGCTGAGTAGACGGCATGCTAAAGCTATCTCAAAAACATGGGTTTTTTTCACCTTCTGATACTCAAAAATTTCAACTTCGTCACAGTATCATTTATAGCGTGGTGTTAGTTAAAAAATACATGAAGCCTAACACACCACTAAAGACAACATAGATATAATACAAATTATTCATAATTACAAGTTAAACATTAACAGCCGCATCTATAAAGACATTTTAAATGCTTCTTAACTTTAAACTTCCTCCAAATACCACTTAAGTGTGAAATAGGTCACTTAAACCCCTCGTAACTTAAATATTATTAAATATATTTGGACACGAGAATTGTTTTTTTTTATGAAAACAAATTTTGGGTAGGTTCAGTAAGAAAAAATGTATTTATGTGTGCACTGTGATTGTGAGTTTTAATTGTTTTGATTCTTTTTTTGTTTAAGAAAATAATAAAAGAAAATAATAAAATAAACATAATAGGAAAAAATATATTTCATACAGACAACACAATGAGATCTATGTTAAACGAAATAGAATACACCACAGATGTAGAACAAAGTATTCGGGCAATAGAAGATGACAGAGAAAGGGAAGTTGCCAGATCAGCAATATCACACAAAATTATTGAATACAAACGAAAACTAAAGAATTCAACAATAGAAAAATTTATTTTAAAAACTTATCAAAAAACTCAAAAATGTCTTCATTCGTATAAAAACAATATAGTAGTAACAAAAGCCGATAAAGGTAGCAAAACTATTATAATGTACAGAGATGAATACAATGAAAAAATGGCTGAACTATTGGAAGATAGAAATACCTACAAAACAATACGAACAGTTCCTACTCAAAAACTTCAAAAAATTAACAATGAAATAGTAAACGATTTATTCAAAAACAAATATATAGACCAGTGGCAAAAAACAAAACTCTACTCTTCAGCAGCAAACGCACCAAGACTTTATGGATTGCCTAAAATACATAAAACAAATATTCCGCTCAGACCAATCTCTTCATCTTGTAATGTACCCTGTTACCAAATATCGAAACATATTGGTGATATTCTTAAGAATATTATTTCTGACAAGTATAACGTAAAAAATTGCTACAAGCTAAAAGAAAAACTTAAAGACACTACGGTAGATCAAGATGAAAAGTTAGTCTCATTTGATGTTGTATCGCTTTTTACCAACATACCCACCTATCTTGCTATAAAGATTATTATGAAACAATGGTCAACAAAGAAAAATTTACTAGAATACCGAAAAAGCAGTTCTTACGCATGTTAGAATTTTGTTTAAAAGAAAATAATTATTTCCAATATGAAGATAAGCTTTTCAACCAAACATTTGGAATGCCTATGGGGAATCCATTATCCCCTACAATAGCAGATATCATACTTGACGACCTCCTTGACAATATAACAAATAGCTTAAATGCAATAAACATAAATATCAAACACATATCAAAATATGTCGATGATATTTTTGCAATAATCAAAGATCGGGATAAAGAAACAATTTTAAAAACACTCAACAATTATCACACCAAAATACAGTTCACGATAGAAATGGAACAAAACAACAGCCTACCATATTTAGACGTAAGACTTTGTCGAATAGACGGAAAAATTGCATTTAATTGGTATTCGAAATCCACATCGTCCGGAAGAACGAATTATTACTTATCGACACAACCGTACACACAGAAAATCAACACAGCAACAAATTTTATCAACAAAGTTCTAGACATAAGCGATCTGCAATTCAAATCACAGAACATAAAAACAATTTAAACCATTCTCGAAATGAACAACTTTCCGATGATTTTAATTAATAATTTATTAAAAAAGAAAACACAACAAAAACCTGACCAAACATATAATAAGACAATCAAAAATCAACAGAACGGCAACACCAACACCAAATACTATAGCATTAGATATATTCCTAATCTAACTGACAGCAAGAGCTTACACCATGCAATCAAACAAGAGAGTGCATCATATGCACATAAATCAAACAGAACACTAAGAACAATTTTTACCAACACAAAAGCTAAAATAGACAAAAACAAACAATACAACGTCGTTTATGAGGTCGGCTACAATGGAAAGGAGGGGGAAACGTGCAATTTGGTATATATTGGAACAACTAAAAGACTATTAGGTACAAGAATGGCGGAGCACAAAGCAGACATTAGAAAAGGAAAATAATCAACGGGTCTCTCACACATATACTTGACAGTGGACACATAGCTAACTTTGACGATGTAAGAGTACTTGATAACTCTTCTCCTTATCAAGTACTCTTACATCGTCAAAGTTAGCAAACGTGAGATTTACTCTAGAGAGCTTACGAATTCAACAAAAACTGACAAAAACAATGAATACAAAAGAGGATAGAGAAAATCCGATCGTGAGCTATGCTTTGCCAATTAAATAAAGTACCTGATAGTCAACACTACTGTGATAAATTTTGATTGTTCTTTAAAGTTATAAGTCTACTTAATGTTAATTTATTTTGTGCTGTTTCAAATTAATTTATTTACAGAGTTCCTTATATAAAAATTAAAAAAACAGAAAATTAAATTAAACTATGTAAAATCAACAAAGTTTAAAATAAGTAAGTTTTTCCTAACTTTGAAAAGAAATAATTAATTGTACAAATTTAAATAATTTAATAAAGATCTACAAAACACCCCTGAAGAAGTCGTGAATAACGACGAACCGTCGAGAAAAGATGAAATAGACTTGTTTTATTTGCATTAAAGAACAAATTGACCAAAAAAGCCTACAAAAAAATTACTTAAAAATATAATTGAAAATAATTGGTCTCATAAAAAATTCCTATAAGAAATAATGATGTTTGGTATTTAATTCCATTAAATAAATTCAGTTGCTGAAAATTGTTTTATTATTTGTTTATGTCCCCACAAATTTTCTTACCAATATATATGTAGGAAAGAAATTTCTGAAAACAAAATAAAAAAACAAACCAAACCAAAATGGAATGGTTTCATTTCTTCCGTCTTCTGTGTTTGACGATGCATACACAGATAATAACAGTTACTTCTCTTTCTGTCTTATTATTTGTACGCTATTTTGTGTATGCCTTTTTTTTGTAATATGACAGAAATAGCCTGAGTGTGAAAAATGTACTAGAAATTTGTAGCAGTTTTGTCAATTTTCTTGCGTTACGTTACATTACGGCTGTTAGTATGAAAGGAATATTGATTAAAGATACAAATTTAAGTAACGTCATTTAAAGGCAACTTTAATATTTAAGCAAGCTTAACTAAAAAACCTCTGAAAGGCATTTTTAGATAATTTTAGAGATACGACTGTAACAGTATTATTTATAAACACAGTTGAACGCTTGCATAGAGCTATGCACGCTTTAAAATTCCTCTGAACGCAAAAACGTGATTTATAAAACTTTTACAACGTTCTATAGAGGCAATATAAGCTTAACGCGTTTGGAGGTTGTTTAGAGCCTACATAAAGGCTGTTTAGTATTAAAATGTCATTTTGACTTACACACAACATCAATTAATGTAGATAGATATTAGGGGGTGCTTATTTGTGCGATGTTAGTGTTGAAATCTCACTTACATAATTTTAATATAAATCAATATATCAATAAGTAAATATGATTTTGTCTATTGATTGTTAATTTTGTTGGGATATTGTTAAAAAAAAGGAATATCTTTTGTACAATCTTTACTTTATAGATTCTGTATAATATACGTGCAAAATTTGAAGAACTTCTACCAAAATTTTACAACTCTTCCATCTGCTATGGCTTATATGTTAGTGTTAAACAGTTTCAATAAAATTTTACACAAAATCACGTTCATCACTTTACGGAGAAATACAAATAAAATTTAAGCATTGCCAAAAAAGAGCCACCCTTATATTTTTCTCAACAAAAACCACGCTGTGAGTGAATGGAATAATTCATTCAAAAAATCAACAAATGCACATTCTTTTCTTTTGAATACATTTTATTATATTTTGTAAACACAAACGTTTTAATCAAAACTAACATTTCGATAATTTAGAAGACAAAAACTGATTTTTGACAAAAGACATCCGTCGGTTTGCTTGGCTGTGCGTCCCGCCGAAAAAGTGGATTTGCTTCAAATTTGGTGTGAAACATTCTATATTATTTCATAGGAGTGAGATTCAATTTTTTGTTTTAGCTTATCTCGAAAGAACGGTCATACAAAAATTTCGGATTTGTCAAATTTTCTAAACAAAACGGCTGTAATGGTTTTGATAGAACTTCATACATGTAATCCCTAGAACAGTTTTTGTAACAATGCATAGGTTTTTGCAAAAAAAAAAAAAATCGAAGGACTGAAATAAATGTTTGGGGTTTTTGTGCAAATTACCGGTTTCTTACTTGTTTTGAGATATTCCCGAATATCTCGTTATTGGCTTTTTTATTTTGACAAAATTTTACAATTCTTTAGGTCAAAAAATATTAGCCAACATTTTAAACAGCCAGATTTGTAAAAATAGATTTTTTTTTGATGTCCGGATTTGTCTCGGTTTTTGTGCCCTGGCGACGGAGTCGCGTGAGCGGGACAGATGCCCCGAAAAGGGAGTTAAAATCCCTAAACCCCCGAAGCGGGCCACTCAAGGTACTGTTTACTACAAAAAAAACTTTGATAACAGATCGATTGACAACATAGGCGCCTGCGAGACGACTCACAGTGGTGCGAGAGCGGAAAAAAGTCTTTTGAAAAAGTCATATCTATCCTTTTAAACTTTATGTTTTAGTACTTTTAGATAACTCAAGCGTATGATTTAAAAGTATTTTTTAAGATATATATTGTATGTTCTGATTAACAAGCCCTCAAAGTTGAAAAATAATTTTACTCAAATCGCGAACCGTATTTTCAACAAATTTTGAGATGTTTTTTTTCCGAAGTTCCTTCAAATAATTTCCCTAGCTTCTTAAATAATTTAATTGGTCTATTTTCGATTATCTAAAATTAAAAAAAAATATTGATTACTTATAAAAGATACCTTCTAAAAGTAGCCTGAAGCTTTAGTATTAAGAAAAAATGCTTTTTTTAAACTTTTTGATTTAAAACAAAAGCGCCAAAAGATACCAAGAAAGTAAGTATGCCAGCATGTACTCAATATATTCATGTTAAAGCACAGAAGCTGCAAATACGTGCAGATGTGGAAGTTATGTTCAAAAATGTCTCACTGAATCGGATTTCAAAAAACTCCGTCTTGACGAAGGTGTTTACCAAAAAGTTTGATTTCTTCGGTATTAACTGTCAGAATGAACTGGTTAAGCCCATTATTTTAAGAAAAAATGTTAAACTTTATTTTAAAAATAAAACAAAATTAATACATTGACCCAGGGCTGAGAATTTCGATTTTTGCGAAACCATTTATTTCTGCTTGGAAAATTTTTCAACTTTCAACTCAATTTTTTTGAAAACAACACGAAAAATAATATAGTTTTATGATATTTTGGATTATATGATAGAGCTTAATACAAAATAAAGAAAAGGATTAGGGATAATCCTTTAATTTTTTTTTTTTTCGCTAAAAGTAGGACAGGTAAAAATAAAAAAAAGGTGTTCTTTTAAAGTTTTATTACTTTGTTTTTGTTGTGTATTGCGTAATTTTTTATTACCTGTAAGGATTAGTAATAGCTTATTAGAATGAAAGGATTAATGAAAAAAAGTCAGTATTGAGTTATTGAGCATTTGTGCAAGGTGTGTAAGAAAAATTTTAACTCTTTGATCAACCAATAAGTGAAAGTTAAGTGAAATATAATAACAAACATATATAGTGAATTCAATACATTAAAATGGATTCAATCGAAATTCCTTATTCAGTGTTGTGTAGTGAACTAATTACTACTAATGGTCAACACGCTCAAAATCTTCGATCATATTTTGAGAGGGAATACCCCAACTTGCTTTCTGAGCAAATAGAAACTGTGACATCAGAATTAAAGAAACGTTTTATGTCTCATTTTTTAAGTCGATGGAATGCAGTTCGTAGAAAAAAAAGTCATTTTGAAAAAAGAATACACTCATTGGCTCGAAGGGGTTTTCGAAGTAGAACTAACCCAAAGTGTATAGCCCGAAACGTCAACTAATATGGGAAAACCACGAAAGAGTTTTGACGAATGCTGTAATCGAGCTAAAAGGTATAAGAGGGACGAAATTAGAAATATATTACATCAAGAAGAGATAAACTATGCAGCAACATCAGAGAGCTTTTCCTGTTCACATTTTGATCCGGATAAGGCTCTTGCATTATTTATACAAGCAGAATTGTCGAAACGCCAATATGAAGTATTGAGACATGCCCTAAAAGACGAAGGACATGATGTTTTTTCACCTTACATTAAATTACTGGAAGCAAAGAAAAAGTGCTATCCTTTAGATATAAACATTACGGAAACCTCAGCAAGTGTGCAACTACAAAAATTGTTAGACCACACTGCAACAAGGTTATTAGAAGGAAAGACATCAGAGGAGACAACCAGAATTGAAGGACAACCTTTAACACTGTACACTAAATGGGGACCTGATGGTGCCTCTGGACAACCACAATACAGTCAAAAATTTGACAATAAAGAAACTTCGGACCCTAATATGTTTATGACATCTTGGGTACCAATTCAAATGACTATGGAGGATAACAGGGATATTATTGTGTGGAACAACGATCGACCATCTTCTACAAGATACTGCAGAGCCATCCAATTTTCTTTTGTTAAAGAATCTGCAGAAATCAAACGAGACGAGAAACAAAGAATAGACACGGAAATCAATAATTCAACCCAGACGATAATTCAAATAGGCGAACGTCAGCTTACAATCAAACACGAATTCATGTTCACAATGCTGGACGGGAAGACAGCCCAACCTGTAAAAGAAACTCCTGCAGCTTCTTCCTGTTTTATATTTTTTTTTTTTTTTTTTGTTTATACTTGTCACGCACTCAAGGGGTTATTAATACCCTTAACATATAAAACACAGTGCGAGCGTTAGGAAAATAGGATAGGGTTAAAAAGGAGATACCGATGCACATTGGTTTTGAATTTCTGAATATCATAATGATAGGGAAAAATAGAGTAAGGTATAACATTCCACATTCGTGTTGTGCGGCTAAAAAAAGAATCCCTATACTTGACAGTACGTCCGAAATTGGGCTCAAGGGTAAACTGATGAGCATTCCTAGAAGCGCGAGTATTGCGGTTAAATTGTTTAAGGGGAGGAATGCAACTAGCTATTTCACTGGAACACTGTTTGTTAAAGTAGCGATAAAATGAGACAAGACATGAAACATTACGTCGGTGCTCTAGAGATGTAAATGTTTTCGGTATGGTTTTGTCACCTATCATTTTTAAAGCTTTTTTCTGTATACTGTCCAACAGACTGAAGTATGTTGAAGGAGCACCTGCCCAGATATGCGAATTGTACTCAAGCTTTGGACGGATGTACGCCTTATAGATCGTAGCCAGATCAGAAGAGGAAAAAAATTTCTTGCATCGCCTAAGGAACCCCAAACATTTCGCAGCGTTTTTAGCGACGTCGAATATGTGTTCATTCCACAAAAGGTGGTCTGTGACGCACATGCCGAGGACCGAAAGCTGTTCAGTTTCCTCAATGCAAGTGCCACTCATGGATAGCGGCAAGGGAGGTTGGTTTTGCTTTAACGACAGGAGACAGCATTGAGTCTTAGATGCATTAAATTCTACACGGTTTTGTATTCCCCAATGGACAATGCTGTCAAGATCAGAATTTAATGAGCTTATCATACGCTGCCGTTCAAGTTCCACATCCGAAGGATATGGATGTGAATCTGAAAACGAATATGAGAAGCGAAAGAAGTTTCGTCAGCGAAACAGTTTAGTGGATTAGAAGTTTCAGACAAAAGATCATTTATTAATATAAGGAAGAGAGTCGGAGACAAAACGGAGCCCTGGGGCACGCCAGCATTTATTTTGTGAACTTCAGACTTGAAACCGTCCAAAACAACTTGAATTGAACGGTCCGAAAGGTAATTTCTAATCCAACGAAGAAGAGAATTATCAATACCAATTGCACGCATTTTCGATAAAAGAGCTTGGTGCCAAACTCTATCAAATGCTTTTGAAATATCAAGCGCAATAATCTTACTTTCTCCAAAACGATGATTTGTGCCACTGTTCGGTGAGATATACCATCAGATCACCAGTGGACCTATTGCTACGAAAGCCGTACTGCCGGTCATAAAGAAGCTTTGGTTCTTCGAGATATTTTTTGAGCTGAAAATTAATCAGCGTTTCCATGACCTTGGAAAGAAGGGTGGTCAGCGCAATTGGTCGGTAGTTAGAGGGGGAAGAAGATACGCCTTTTTTTAGGGACAGGCTGGACCAATGCTGTTTTCCATCCACTCGGAAAGAGACCAGTAGAATAGGACAGATGGAAAAGCTTACGCAGTGGTTTTGCCAGCGTTGAAGAACACCTCTTCAGAACAATGGGAGGGATACTATCCGGGCCAGCGGATTTGTGTACGTCAAGATCTAACATGTGTGCAAAAGAAGATTTGTCCCATAAAATCATTTACGTTCTCAAGTATAGGAGGAGTCATAACACTCTTTGGCAGCGTCGAATTAACAGCAAACTGTGCTGCAAGCAAATTGGCTTTATCTTGCGAGCTGACAAAAGGAGTATCATTAAAGACGAGCGTAGGAACCGAGGACGAGGTGGTATTTCGTATGTTTTTTACAAATGACCAAAAATTTTTACTACCTTTGGGACATTGTAGTATTTTTTGCCGTAATTTTTGATCATGTAAAAATTTGGTTCGTCGAATATGAACATTACAGGTCTTCCTTGTTGGAACTTTTTCCGGTTTTCCTCAGTGTGGTTGGCCTCTTTACAGCTCGAATCAAACCATGCGTTTTCTTTGGGTTTGATAGATTTTACCCTATTCGGGATAAAATTTCTCATTCCACAAAGAATTAAGTTTGTAATCATATCTGCACTGGAATCTACGTCACCATCGAGAAAGCATAGTGACCAGTTAAGGTTCCTGAAGAATAAATTGAGACCGTCCCAGTTGGCTTTCTCGTACTGCCAAACGGTTCTCTTAGGAGTTTTTTCTTTAACTGAGTTTTGTTGGCACGAGAAATTTGCAGATACGACTTAATGGTCTGATGTGCCTAGAGGTGGTAGTACATTAACAGTATATTTATCGGGGTCAGAGGTAAGGAACAAGTCAAGGGTGTTCGCAGATTGACCTGTAACGTCAGGGATACGAGTTGGCTCATCAACAAGCTGAGTAAGATGATTTAACTCAGCAAAGATCTCAACATACCTTCCTTGGGGTGTTGTCTGGCCAGAAAAGCGGAGCCAACTTGAATTGTGTACATTGAAATCGCCCGCAATGACGATTTCAGTGTGAGGACTATGGGAAACAATTCTTTGGATGGAGTCGGACAGAGCATCAAATTCATCAGAAGTTGAATTTCTGTCCAGGTTTGGGCTCCTATAAATAAAGCATGTATGGATAATGTGCTTGTTTACCGTGAGTTTCAACCATAGGAAGTTAAAGTTTGTGTTCACACACGCACCATATTGAGGTTGGAGCTGGTAAGCAACATCGTTTCTTACATACACAACAAGGCCATGATGAGCAAAGAATAAAGGCACTAAGTGATACCCATATAGATTAAATTCCGAATAATCGGTATTTTCTCCTACCTGAGTCTCACTCAGTGCCAAAATAGCTGGTCTGTTAATTGCAGAATGAACGTATGCAGCACAAAAGTTCTTTCTTAACCCACGAATGTTGGAATAATCCACCCTAAAATTACCCTAAAAACTTACCTAAAAACCAAATCAGACGAATATTCTATGTGATTTAACGAAATTAGGGCCCAATTGAGCTTTTCAATACATATTACGACTAGTGTTATGCCTTAGTAATAATACGCACCAAACCACACCTGGATTCCTAAAGTGATAAAAAACAATACATCTAATATTGGTTTAGCTCTCTCATTGAATCATTATATGAAAGCTTCCCACATAATGCATTCAATGATTAAACTAAAGCAACTGCGAGTGAAAGGGAAGGGAAAGAGTAGGATTTACCACTTGCTGTGTTTTTTTTTCTCTTGTTTTTGCACATTGCACCAGCACACAGATTTTTTGCTTGAATTTTGTTTTTTTTTAAATTTGTTTTATGGTGTTGTTCTTTCGCGGCGCGACTATTGCTTGTTTGTGTGTATTGATATGTATGTATATTGTATTTGTTTTATTCTAACAATTTTGGACACTGGATTAAATTTAATATTTTTGGGGCAATTGATTTCTAAAAGTTATAAATTTAGCTATTGAAGGTTGGCGTTTGGGTTAGACATTTTTTTTTTTAACATAGAGGCAACAGAGATAAAATCGATGGACAGTTATTGCACAAGAAAAAATTAAAACAAAAAAAAAACTTTCACTAGAACACACGAAGTTGCGATGTGCACGCGATGAGGAACTTTAACTTCTGGAATGAATAACCTGCCAATTATAGGAACCAAAGCTGTTAACAGGGAAGCTTTGAAAATGCGAATGTCTCCTCTTCACGCTCTGATAAAATGTATGGAGTGTATCCTCCATGTTGCCTACAATTTGCCATTTAAAGCATGGAGAATCAATAATGAGACCTGCCATATTAGAGATGCTCAAAAGAAGAAAATTCAGCAGGAGTTTCGTGAAAAACTGGGCATCATTGTCGATCTTGTAAGACAAGGTACGGGGACAAGTAATGACGGCAACACCTCCAGAAGATTTTTTGCATATCCAACCATGACTTCAGAAATCACTGGAGTTAGTGAATCCCTAATTCGGCGGTTCGCTGTTATCCTTGAAGTAATAACGTCAAATGAAAAATTAGTTTTAAAAAAATATGCAACTTACACGTGGGAAACTGCTGAACTGTTTATTGAGAAATATAAATGGTACAATATGCCAGCAACCGTACATAAGGTTTTGGTCCATGGAGAAGAAATAATTAAAAGCTGTGCATTCCCTGTTAAATCGCTCTACGAGGAAGCCCAAGAATGCCGAAATAAGGATTATAATGCCTACCACAGGTTTCATAAGAGAAAATGCAGCCGAATTGCGACGAATGAAGATATGATGCATCATATACTCATATCCTCAGATCCAATAATAACAGGTTTAAGGCCACAGGCAAAAAAGAAAATACTTCCAATCAGCGCAGACGCTAAAAACCTCATTTTAGCATTATAAAATTACTACTTTTTAATTGTTTTTTATTTACTTTTGTATGTATTTATCTATTTATTTATTTAATTTTATAATATACATAGTTAATAATAATATTTTATTCAAAATAAAAAAGTTAAGATTTTACTAAAGAAAACTTTTATTTAAATATAACATCAAAACCCTCAAATTTTATAAAAATTTCAATAACTTTTTTTCTGATAATTTTTTCTTGACCAAAGAAGAGAGTCGGAGACAAAACGGAGCCCTGGGGCACGCCAGCATTTATTTTGTGAACTTCAGACTTGAAACCGTCCAAAACAACTTGAATTGAACGGTCCGAAAGGTAATTTCTAATCCAACGAAGAAGAGAATTATCAATACCAATTGCACGCATTTTCGATAAAAGAGCTTGGTGCCAAACTCTATCAAATGCTTTTGAAATATCAAGCGCAATAATCTTACTTTCTCCAAAACGATGATTTGTGCCACTGTTCGGTGAGATATACCATCAGATCACCAGTGGACCTATTGCTACGAAAGCCGTACTGCCGGTCATAAAGAAGCTTTGGTTCTTCGAGATATTTTTTGAGCTGAAAATTAATCAGCGTTTCCATGACCTTGGAAAGAAGGGTGGTCAGCGCAATTGGTCGGTAGTTAGAGGGGGAAGAAGATACGCCTTTTTTTAGGGACAGGCTGGACAAATGCTGTTTTCCATCCACTCGGAAAGAGACCAGTAGAATAGGACAGATGGAAAAGCTTACGCAGTGGTTTTGCCAGCGTTGAAGAACACCTCTTCAGAACAATGGGAGGGATACTATCCGGGCCAGCGGATTTGTGTACGTCAAGATCTAACATGTGTGCAAAAGAAGATTTGTCCCATAAAATCATTTACGTTCTCAAGTATAGGAGGAGTCATAACACTCTTTGGCAGCGTCGAATTAACAGCAAACTGTGCTGCAAGCAAATTGGCTTTATCTTGCGAGCTGACAAAAGGAGTATCATTAAAGACGAGCGTAGGAACCGAGGACGAGGTGGTATTTCGTATGTTTTTTACAAATGACCAAAAATTTTTACTACCTTTGGGACATTGTAGTATTTTTTGCCGTAATTTTTGATCATGTAAAAATTTGGTTCGTCGAATATGAACATTACAGGTCTTCCTTGTTGGAACTTTTTCCGGTTTTCCTCAGTGTGGTTGGCCTCTTTACAGCTCGAATCAAACCATGCGTTTTCTTTGGGTTTGATAGATTTTACCCTATTCGGGATAAAATTTCTCATTCCACAAAGAATTAAGTTTGTAATCATATCTGCACTGGAATCTACGTCACCATCGAGGAAGCATAGTGACCAGTTAAGGTTCCTGAAGAATAAATTGAGACCGTCCCAGTTGGCTTTCTCGTACTGCCAAACGGTTCTCTTAGGAGTTTTTTCTTTAACTGAGTTTTGTTGGCACGAGAAATTTGCAGATACGACTTAATGGTCTGATGTGCCTAGAGGTGGTAGTACATTAACAGTATATTTATCGGGGTCAGAGGTAAGGAACAAGTCAAGGGTGTTCGCAGATTGACCTGTAACGTCAGGGATACGAGTTGGCTCATCAACAAGCTGAGTAAGATGATTTAACTCAGCAAAGATCTCAACATACCTTCCTTCGGGTGTTGTCTGGCCAGAAAAGCGGAGCCAACTTGAATTGTGTACATTGAAATCGCCCGCAATGACGATTTCAGTGTGAGGACTATGGGAAACAATTCTTTGGATGGAGTCGGACAGAGCATCAAATTCATCAGAAGTTGAATTTCTGTCCAGGTTTGGGCTCCTATAAATAAAGCATGTATGGATAATGTGCTTGTTTACCGTGAGTTTCAACCATAGGAAGTTAAAGTTTGTGTTCACACACGCACCATATTGAGGTTGGAGCTGGTAAGCAACATCGTTTCTTACATACACAACAAGGCCATGATGAGCAAAGAATAAAGGCACTAAGTGATACCCATATAGATTAAATTCCGAATAATCGGTATTTTCTCCTACCTGAGTCTCACTCAGTGCCAAAATAGCTGGTCTGTTAATTGCAGAATGAACGTATGCAGCACAAAAGTTCTTTCTTAACCCACGAATGTTGGAATAATCCACCCTAAAATTACCCTAAAAACTTACCTAAAAACCAAATCAGACGAATATTCTATGTGATTTAACGAAATTAGGGCCCAATTGAGCTTTTCAATACATATTACGACTAGTGTTATGCCTTAGTAATAATACGCACCAAACCACACCTGGATTCCTAAAGTGATAAAAAACAATACATCTAATATTGGTTTAGCTCTCTCATTGAATCATTATATGAAAGCTTCCCACATAATGCATTCAATGATTAAACTAAAGCAACTGCGAGTGAAAGGGAAGGGAAAGAGTAGGATTTACCACTTGCTGTGTTTTTTTTTCTCTTGTTTTTGCACATTGCACCAGCACACAGATTTTTTGCTTGAATTTTTTTTTTTTTTAAATTTGTTTTATGGTGTTGTTCTTTCGCGGCGCGACTATTGCTTGTTTGTGTGTATTGATATGTATGTATATTGTATTTGTTTTATTCTAACAATTTTGGACACTGGATTAAATTTAATATTTTTGGGGCAATTGATTTCTAAAAGTTATAAATTTAGCTATTGAAGGTTGGCGTTTGGGTCAGACATTTTTTTTTTTTTAACATAGAGGCAACAGAGATAAAATCGATGGACAGTTATTGCACAAGAAAAAATTAATACAAAAAAAAAACTTTCACTAGAACACACGAAGTTGCGATGTGCACGCGATGAGGAACTTTAACTTCTGGAATGAATAACCTGCCAATTATAGGAACCAAAGCTGTTAACAGGGAAGCTTTGAAAATGCGAATGTCTCCTCTTCACGCTCTGATAAAATGTATGGAGTGTATCCTCCATGTTGCCTACAATTTGCCATTTAAAGCATGGAGAATCAATAATGAGACCTGCCATATTAGAGATGCTCAAAAGAAGAAAATTCAGCAGGAGTTTCGTGAAAAACTGGGCATCATTGTCGATCTTGTAAGACAAGGTACGGGGACAAGTAATGACGGCAACACCTCCAGAAGATTTTTTGCATATCCAACCATGACTTCAGAAATCACTGGAGTTAGTGAATCCCTAATTCGGCGGTTCGCTGTTATCCTTGAAATAATAACGTCAAATGAAAAATTAGTTTTAAAAAAATATGCAACTTACACGTGGGAAACTGCTGAACTGTTTATTGAGAAATATAAATGGTACAATATGCCAGCAACCGTACATAAGGTTTTGGTCCATGGAGAAGAAATAATTAAAAGCTGTGCATTCCCTGTTAAATCGCTCTACGAGGAAGCCCAAGAATGCCGAAATAAGGATTATAATGCCTACCACAGGTTTCATAAGAGAAAATGCAGCCGAATTGCGACGAATGAAGATATGATGCATCATATACTCATATCCTCAGATCCAATAATAACAGGTTTAAGGCCACAGGCAAAAAAGAAAATACTTCCAATCAGCGCAGACGCTAAAAACCTCATTTTAGCATTATAAAATTACTACTTTTTAATTGTTTTTTATTTACTTTTGTATGTATTTATCTATTTATTTATTTAATTTTATAATATACATAGTTAATAATAATATTTTATTCAAAATAAAAAAGTTAAGATTTTACTAAAAAAAACTTTTATTTAAATATAACATCAAAACCCTCAAATTTTATAAAAATGTCAATAACTTTTTTTCTGATAATTTTTTCTTGACCAAATTTTGAACAAGGATGTATAAGACTAATCTTAATATGTGTGTCAAATTTCATTAAAATTGGTTTAACAGTTCAGAATTTACAGACTTTTTTCCACTCTCCCATACAAACATCAAAACAGTCGCTTGAGCGGGACAGAGGACCCGAAAAGGGAGTTAAAATCCTTGAACCCGCGAAGCGGTCCACCCGCTTTTAATTGAACAAAAAACATCCTAATTCGCAAAAAACGTTCCAACAAAAAATATCCCAAAATAAAATCCCAAACAAAATCCACACGCCACACAACACTTATCATAGTAGTAGTAGAATTGTCAAAATAATTGTAGGTTTTTTTTATTTAGTAACCGCAGATTTCATGCATATTGAATACAATTTTTAACTCTAAATGTTTATTAAAAATTGAAATAAAAGTTTGTTCTTATTAAAATGGTTGAATTGAATTATTTAATCTACCCAAAAAAGTATTCGCGTGTGAAAATGTGCGCTATCTTAAGGGAAACTTGAGTAGGTAGTGTGTAATAGAGTGCCAAAATCGAAAAATTAAAACATTTTTTAATCATATTTAGGTGTGTTTCCCCACCGAAATATTTTAAAGCTATTCTATAGAGACCCGCTCACTGTAAAAAAAAACAATCAAAATTCTAGGCGTGCTACCGTAATGGAAAGTCGCTCCCATGTTTTAATCATATTTAGGGGTGTTTCCTCATCGTAATATTTTAAAGCTATTCTATAGAGACCCGTAGCTAACTGTAAAAAAAAAAATCAAAATTCTAGGCGTGCTACCGTAATGGAAAGTCGCCCCCAAAGAATCACCTTCATCACTTTCATGGGAAAATACAAATGAATTTTAAGCATTACAAAATAAGCACCACTCTTTTATTTGTCTCCTCAACAAAAACATCACGATGTGAGTGAATGGAACAATTCATAGAATAAATCAAAAACGACGTAATTCTTGTTTCAAATATTTTTAATTTTATTTGCGAACACAAAAACCAACAAAGTAGCCGGATAATTATAATAATATTAAAAGAAATTAATAAAAAAAATCAAAAAGAATCCAATCGACGCGACAGCAGAATTACTTCTATTGCTTTTTCACACAGCACAAACACAGCTGGGTCTCCTTTGTCAGTTTTGAAATTAAAACGTAATAGATTCCTCATTTATGGTATTATTTTGACACAAGCTCATTATAACTATAATGGGTTGAAAAATATTTTATGCATAACAATTTATGCAACCTTGTATAGTGGCTACATAAATCCTTATGCAGTGCATAACTATTCATCTGTTCAGCGGATTCTAATGAATACGGCTGTTAGATAATAGTTTATTTAAACTTGTTTGTATTGTATTGGTTTGTTATAATTTTCTTTTGTTTATTTTTTTTTTATTTTGTTAGTACCGAGTGTAATTTGCTGATGATGGGCGGAATGACAGCTTGAAATGCATACGATTAAAATGGAAAAAGTTTAAAAGCAAATTAGTTCGTGTTTTCTTTTTTATTTTTTCTGTTTTCATGTTTTTGAAGTCAATAAAGGAATTTCTACCTAATTTTGATTCACTTACCTGCATCATTTGCTGTCCAGACCATTTCATTTCAACATATTTTTTTACATTTAAACCAAAAACACAAATTCACTACCGACGCTCGCCGTAATTAATTGAAATTTTCATTCAGAAACAAGCCTTACGCTAAGGGTACATGGCATGTCCAATGCCACATGTGTATGCGTCACTGATGTCATCAAAAATAGCTGCATTTTTGCCGCATGCTTGGATTATGCGACAAACGCCACATACAAAAAATATGCTGAGTAGACGGCATGCTAAAGCTATCTCAAAAACATGGCAAGTACACGATATGCGGCAAACTGTGCATATGTCCATGCAAATTGGCACAATGTCGCATAAAAATACAGCTTGTGAGCACACGACATGAGAGATAGCATTGGAATAGTTGATTTTATAATACGCTATCAGTACTGCTTATTGCAAGCATTTGTAACATTGTATATTTTATTTTTCATCGGGTTTTTTTCACCTTCAGATACTAAAAAATTCCAACTTCGTCACAGTATCATTTATAGCGTGATGTTAGTTAAAAAATACATTAAGCCTAACACACCACTAAAGACAACATAGATATAATAAAAATTATTCATAATTACAAGTTAAACATTAACAGCCGAATCTATAAAGACATTTAAAATGCTTCTTAACTGTAAACTTCCTCCAAATATCACTTAAGTGTGAAATAGGTATCTATAATCAATTTTCACATTATTTAAGCAACGTCACTTAAACCCCTCGTATTTTAAACAACATTCACCGCGTTTAAAGGCTACGCAAAGCCAACTTAAATATATTTAGACACGAGAATTTTTTTTTTTTTGTTATGAAAACAAATTTTGCGTAGGTTCAATAAGAAAAAATGTATTTATGTGTACACTGTGATTGTGAGTTTTAATTGTTTTGATTCTTTTTTTGTTTAAGAAAATAATATAAGAAATAATGATGTTTGGTATTTGGTTCCATTAAATAAATTTAGTTGCTGAAAATTGTTTTATTATTTGTTTATGTCCCCACAAATTTTCTTACCGATATATAAATAACCTCTGAAAGGCATTTTTAGATAATTTTACAGATACGGCTGTAACAGTATTATTTATAAACACAGTTGAACGCTTGCATAGAGCTATGCACGCTTTAAAATTCCTCTGAACGCAAAAACGTGATTTATAAAGCTTTTAGAACGTTCTATAGAGGCAGTATAAGCTTAACGCGTTTGGAGGTTGTTTAGAGCCTACATAAAGGCTGTTTAGTATTGAAATGTCATTTTGACTTACACACAACATCAATTAATGTAGATAGATATTAGGGGGTGCTTATTTGTGCGATGTTAGTGTTGAAATCTCACTTACATAATTTTAATATAAATCAATATATCAATAAGTAAATATGTTTTTGTCTATTGATTGTTAATTTTGTTGGGATATTGTTAAAAAAAAGGAATATCTTTTTTACAATCTTTACTTTATAGATTCTGTATAATATACGTGCAAAATTTGAAGAACTTCTATCAAAATTTTACAACTCTTCCATCTGCTATGGCTTATATGTTAGTGTTAAACAGTTTCAATACAATTTTACACAAAATCACGTTCATCACTTTACGGAGAAATACAAATAAAATTTAAGCATTGCCAAAAAAGAGCCACCCTTATATTTTTCTCAACAAAAACCACGCTGTGAGTGAATGGAATAATTCATTCAAATAATCAACAAATGCACATTCTTTTCTTTTGAATACATTTTATTATATTTGTAAACACAAAGGTTTTAATCAAAACTAACATTTCGATAATTTAGAAGACAAGAACTGATTTTTGACAAAAGACATCCGTCGGTTTGCTTGGCTGTGGGTCCCGCCGAATCAGTGGATTTGCTTCAAATTTGGTGTGAAACATTCTATATTATTTCATAGGAGTGAGATTCAATTTTTTGTTTTAGCTTATCTCGAAAGAACGGTCATACAAAAATTTCGGATTTGTCAAATTTTCTAAACAAAACGGCTGTAATGGTTTTGATAGAACTTCATACATGTAATCCCTAGAACAGTTTTTGTAACAATGCATAGGTTTTTGCAAAAAAAAAAAAAATCGAAGGACTGAAATAAATGTTTGGGGTTTTTGTGCAAATTACCGGTTTCTTACTTGTTTTGAGATATTCCCGAATATCTCGTTATTGGCTTTTTTATTTTGACAAAATTTTACAATTCTTTAGGTCAAAAAATATTAGCCAACATTTTAAACAGCCAGATTTGTAAAAATAGATTTTTTTTTGATGTCCGGATTTGTCTCGGTTTTTGTGCCCTGGCGACGGAGTCGCGTGAGCGGGACAGATGCCCCGAAAAGGGAGTTAAAATCCCTAAACCCCCGAAGCGGGCCACTCAAGGTACTGTTTACTACAAAAAAAACTTTGATAACAGATCGATTGACAACATAGGCGCCTGCGAGACGACTCACAGTGGTGCGAGAGCGGAAAAAAGTCTTTTGAAAAAGTCATATCTATCCTTTTAAACTTTATGTTTTAGTACTTTTAGATAACTCAAGCGTATGATTTAAAAGTATTTTTTAAGATATATATTGTATGTTCTGATTAACAAGCCCTCAAAGTTGAAAAATAATTTTACTCAAATCGCGAACCGTTTTTTCAACAAATTTTGAGATGTTTTTTTTCCGAAGTTCCTTTAAATAAATTCCCTAGCTTCTTAAATAATTTAATTCATCTATTTTCGATTATCTAAAAATAAAAAAAAATATTGATTATTTATAAAAGATACCTTCTAAAAGTAGCCTGAAGCTTTATTATTAAGAAAAAATGTTTTTTTTTAAACTTTTTGATTTAAAACAAAAGCGCCAAAAGATACCAAGAAAGTAAGTATGCCAGGATGTACTCAATATATTCATGTTAAAGCACAGAAGCTGCAAATACGTGCAGATGTGGAAGTTATGTTCAAAAATGTCTCACTGAATCGGATTTCAAAAAACTCCGTCTTGACGAAGGTGTTTACCAAAAAGTTTGATTTCTTCGGTATTAACTGTCAGAATGAACTGGTTAAGCCCATTATTTTAAGAAAAAATGTTAAACTTTATTTTAAAAATAAAACAAAATTAATACATTGACCCAGGGCTGAGAATTTCGATTTTTGCGAAACCATTTATTTCTGCTTGGAAAATTTTTCAACTTTCAACTCAATTTTTTTGAAAACAACACACGAAAAATAATATAGTTTTATGATATTTTGAATTATATAATAGAGCTTAACACAAAATAAAGAAAAGGATTAGGGATAATCCTTTAATTTTTTTTAATTTTTCGCTAAAAGTAGGACAGGTAAAAATAAAAAAAGGTGTTCTTTTAAAGTTTTATTGATTTGTTTTTGTTGTGTATTGCGTAATTTTGTATTACCTGTAAGGATTAGTAATGGCTTATGAGAATGAAAGGATTAATGAAAAAAAGTCAGTATTGCGTTATTGAGCATTTGTGCAAGGTGTGTTAGAAAAATTTTAACTCTTTGATCAACCAATAAATGAAAGTGAAGTGAAATATAATAACAAACATATATAGTGAATTCAATACATTAAAATGGATTCAATCGAAATTCCTTATTCGGTGTTGTGTAGTGAACTAATTACTACTAATGGTCATGACGCTCAAAATCTTCGATCATATTTTGAGAGGGAATACCCCAATTTGCTTTGTGAGCAAATAGAAACTGTGATATCAGAATTAAAGAAACGTTTTATGTCTCATTTTTTAAGTCGATGGAACGCAGTTCATAGAAAAAAAGTCATTTTGAAAAAAAATACACTCATTGGCTCGAAGGGGTTTTCGAAGTAGAACTAACCCAAAGTGTATAGCCCGAAACGTCAACTAATATGGGAAGACCACGAAAGAGTTTTGACGAATGCTGTGATTGATCTAAAAGGTATAAGAGGGACGAAATTAGAAATATATTTCCTCAAAAAGAGATAAACTATGCAGCAACATCAGAGAGCTTTTCCTGTTCACATTTTGATCCGGATAAGGCTATTGCATTATTTATACAAGCAGAATTGTCGAAACACCAATATGAAGTATTGAGACATGCCCTAAAAGACGAAGGACATGATGTTTTTTCACCTTATATTAAATTACTGGAAGCAAAGAAAAAGTGCTATCCTTTAGATATAAACATTACGGAAACCTCAGCAAGTGTGCAACTACAAAAATTGTTAGACCACACTGCAACAAGGTTATTAGAAGGAAAGACATCAGAGGAGACAACCAGAATTGAAGGACAGTCTTTAACACTGTACACTAAATGGGGATGTGATGGTGCCTCTGGACAACCACAATACAGTCAAACATTTGACAATAAAGAAACTTATGACGCTAATATGTTTATGACATCTTTGGTACCAATTCAAATGACTATGGAGGATAACAGGGATATTATTGTGTGGAACAACAATCGACCATCTTCTACAAGATACTGCAGAGCCATCCAATTTTCTTTTGTTAAAGAAACTGCAGAAATCATACGAGACGAGAAACAAAGCATAGACACGGAAATCAATAATTCAACCCAGACGATAATTCAAATAGGCGAACGTCAGTTTACAATCAAACACGAATTCATGTTCACAATGCTGGACGGGAAGACAGCCCAACCTGTAAAAGAAACTCCTGCAGCTTCTTCCTGTTTTATATTTTTTTTTTTTTTTATACTTGTCACGCACTCAAGGGGTTATTAATACCCTTAACATGTAAAACACAGTGCGAGTGTTAGGAAAATAGGATAGGGTTAAAAAGGAGATACCGATGCACATTGGTTTTGAATTTCTGAATATCATAATGATAGGGAAAAATAGAGTAAGGTATAACATTCCACATTCGTGTTGTGCGGCTAAAAAAAGAATCCCTATACTTGACAGTACGTCCGAAATTGGGCTCAAGGGTAAAGTGATGAGCATTCCTAGAAGCGCGAGTATTGCGGTTAAATTGTTTAAGGGGAGGAATGCAACTAGCTATTTCACTGGAAAACTGTTTGTTAAAGTAGCGATAAAATAAGACAAGACATGAAACATTACGTCGGTGCTCTAGAGATGTATCTGTTTCCGTTATGGTTTTGTCACCTATCATTTTTAAAGCTTTTTTCTGTATACTGTCCAACAGACTCAAGTATGTTGAAGGAGCACCTGCCCAGATATGCGAATTGTACTCAAGCTTTGGACGGATGTACGCCTTATAGATCGTAGCCAGATCAGAAGAGGAAAAAAATTTCTTGCATCGCCTAAGGAACCCCAAACATTTCGCAGCGTTTTTAGCGACGTCGAATATGTGTTCATTCCACAAAAGGTGGTCTGTGACGCATATACCGAGGACCGAAAGCTGTTCAGTTTCCTCAATGCAAGTGCCACTCATGGATAGCGGCAAAGGAGGTGGGTTTTGCTTTAACGACAGGAGACAGCATTGAGTTTTAGATGCATTAAATTCTACACGGTTTTGTGTTCCCCAATGGACAATGCTGTCAAGATCAGAATTTAATGAGCTTATCATACGCTGCCGTTCAAGTTCCACATCCGAAGGACATGGATGTGAATCTGAAAACGAATATGAGAAGCTGAGGGTACTATCGTCAGCGAAACAGTTTAGTGGATTAGAAGTTTCAGACAAAAGATCATTTATGAATATAAGGAAGAGAGTCGGAGATAAAACGGAGCCCTGGGGCACGCCAGCATTTATTTTGTGAACTTCAGACTTGAAACCGTCCAAAACAACTTGAATTGAACGGTCCGAAAGGTAATTTCTAATCCAACGAAGAAGAGATTCATCAATACCAAATGCACGCATTTTCGATAAAAGAGCTTGGTGCCAAACTCTATCAAATGCTTTTGAAATATCAAGCGCAATAATCTTACTTTCTCCAAAACGATGATTTGTGCCACTGTTCGGTGAGATATACCATCAGATCACCAGTGGACCTATTGCTACGAAAGCCGTACTGTCGGTCATTAAGAAGCTTTCGTTCTTCGAGATATTTTTTGAGCTGAAAATTAATCAGCGTTTCCATGACCTTGGAAAGAAGGGTGGTAAGCGCAATTGGTCGGTAGTTAGAGGGGAAAGAAGATACGCCTTTTTTAGGGACAGGCTGGACCAATGCTGTTTTCCATCCACTCGGAAAGAGACCAGTAGAATAGGACAGATGGAAAAGCTTACGCAGTGGTTTTGCCAGCGTTGAAGAACACCTCTTCAGAACAATGGGAGGGATACTATCCGGGCCAGCGGATTTGTGTACGTCAAGATCTAAAATGTGAAAGAAGATCTGTCCCATAAAATCATTTACGTTCTCAAGTATAGGAGGAGTCATAACACTCTCTGGCAGCGTCGAATTAACAGCAAACTGTGCTGCAAGCAAATTGGCTTTATCTTGCGAGCTGACAAAAGGAGTATCATTAAAGACGAGCGTAGGAACCGAGGACGAGGTGGTATTTCGTATGTTTTTTACAAATGACCAATAAATTTTACTACCTTTGGGACATTGTAGTATTTTTTGCCGTAATTTTTGATCATGTAAAAATTTGGTTCGTCGAATATGAACATTACAGGTCTTCCTTGCTTGTTGGAACTTTTTCCGGTTTTCCTCAGTGTGGTTGGCTTTATAACAACGGAAGCTTACTTCTCTAACCCCTATAACCTCTTTACAGCTCGAATCAAACCATGCGTTTTCTTTGGGTTTGATAGATTTTACCCTATTCGGGATAAAATTTCTCATTCCACAAAGAATTAAGTTTGTAATCATATCTGCACTGGAATCTACGTCACCATCGAGGAAGCATAGTGACCAGTTAAGGTTCCTGAAGAATAAATTGAGACCGTCCCAGTTGGCTTTCTCGTACTGCCAAACGGTTCTCTTAGGAGTTTTTTCTTTAACTGAGTTTTGTTGGCACGAGAAATTTGCAGATATGACTTAATGGTCTGATGTGCCTAGAGGTGGTAGTACATTAACAATATATTTATCGGGGTCAGAGGTAAGGAACAAGTCAAGGGTGTTCGCAGATTGACCTGTAACGTCAGGGATACGAGTTGGCTCATCAACAAGCTGAGTAAGATGATTTAACTCAGCAAAGATCTCAACATACCTTCCTTTGGGTGTTGTCTGACCAGAAAAGCGGAGCCAACTTGAATTGTGTACATTGAAATCGCCCGCAATGACGATTTCAGTGTGAGGACTATGGGAAACAATTCTTTGGATGGAGTCGAACAGAGCATCAAACTCATCAGAAGTTGAATTTCTGTCCAGGTTTGGGCTCCTATAAATAAAGCATGTATGGATAATGTGCTTGTTTACCGTGAGTTTCAACCATAGGAAGTTAAAGTTTGTGTTCACACACGCACCATATTGAGGTTGGAGCTGGTAAGCAACATCGTTTCTTACATACACAACAAGGCCATGATGAGCAAAGAATAAAGGCACTAAGTGATACCCATATAGATTAAATTCCGAATAATCGGTATTTTCTCCTACCTGAGTCTCACTCAGTGCCAAAATAGCTGGTCTGTTAATTGCAGAATGAACGTATGCAGCACAAAAGTTCTTTCTTAACCCACGAATGTTGTAATAATCCACCCTAAAATTACCCTAAAAACTTACCTAAAAACCAAATCAGACGAATATTCAATGTGATTTAACGAAATTAGGGCCCAATTGAGCTTTTCAATACATATTACGACTAGTGTTATACCTTAGTAATAATACGCACCAAACCACACCTGGATTCCTAAAGTGATAAAAAACAATACATCTAATATTGGTTTAGCTCTCTCATTGAATCATTATATGAAAGCTTCCCACATAATGCATCCAATGATTAAACTAAAGCAACTGCGAGTGAAAGGGAAGGGAAAGAGTAGGATTTACCACTTGCTGTGTTTTTTTTCTCTTGTTTTTGCACATTGCACCACGAACAGATTTTTTGCTTGAATTTTTTTTTTTTTTTTATTTGTTTTATGGTGTTTTTCTTTCGCGGCGCGACTATTGCTTGTTTGTGTGTATTGATATGTATGTATATTGTATTTGTTTTATTCTAACATTTTTGGACACTGGATTAAATTTAATATTTTTGGGGCAATTGATTTTTAAAAGTTATAAATTTAGCTATTGAAGGTTGGCGTTTGGGTTAGACATTTTTTTTTTTAACATAGAGGCAACAGAGATAAAATCGATGGACAGTTATTGCACAAGAAAAAATTAATAAAAAAAAAAAAACTTTCACTAGAACACACGAAGTTGCGATGTGCACGCGATGAGGAACTTTAACTTCTGGAATGAATAACCTGCCAATTATAAGAACCAAAGCTATTAACAGGGAAGCTTTGAAAATGGGAATGTCTCCTCTTCACGCTCTGATAAAATGTATGGAGTGTATCCTCCATGTTGCCTACAATTTGCCATTTAAAGCATGGAGAATCAATAATGAGACCTGCCATATTAGAGATGCTCAAAAGAAGAAAATTCAGCAGGAGTTTCGTGAAAAACTGGGCATCATTGTCGATCTTGTAAGACAAGGTACGGGGACAAGTAATGACGGCAACACCTCCAGAAGATTTTTTGCATATCCAACCATGACTTCAGAAATCACTGGAGTTAGTGAATCCCTAATTCGGCGGTTCGCTGTTATCCTTGAAGTAATAACGTCAAATGAAAAATTAGTTTTAAAAAAATATGCAACTTACACGTGGGAAACTGCTGAACTGTTTATTGAGAAATATAAATGGTACAATATGCCAGCAACCGTACATAAGGTTTTGGTCAATAGAGAAGAAATAATTAAAAGCTGTGCATTCCCTGTTGGATCGCTCTCCGAGGAAGCCCAAGAATGCCGAAATAAGGATTATAATGCCTACCACAGGTTTCATTAGAGAAAATGCAGCCGAATTGCGACGAATGAAGATGTGATGCATCATATACTCATATCCTCAGATCCAATAATAACAGGTTTAAGGCCACAGGCAAAAAAGAAAATACTTCCAATCAGCGCAGACGCTAAAAACCTCATTTTAGCATTATAAAATTACTACTTTTTAATTGTTTTTTATTTATTTTTGTATGTATTTATCTATTTATTTATTTAATTTTATATTATACATAGTTAATAATAATATTTTATTCAAAATAAAAAAGTTAAGATTTTACTAAAAAAAACTTTTATTTAAATATAACATCAAAACCCTCAAATTTTATAAAAATGTCAATAACTTTTTGTCTGATTATTTTTTCTTGACCAAATTTTGACCAAGGATGTATAAGACTAATCTTATTATGTGTGTTAAATTTCATTAAAATTGGTCTAACAGTTCAGAATTTACAGACTTTTTTCCACTCTCCCATACAAACATCAAAACATTCGCTTGAGCGGGACAGAGGACCCGAAAAGGGAGTTAAAATCCTTGAACCCGCGAAGCGGTCCACCCGCTTTTAATTGAACAAAAAACATCCTAATTCGCGAAAAACGTTCCACCAAAAAATCCCAAAATAAAATCCCAAACAAAATCCACACGCCACACAACACTTATCATAGTAGTAGTAGAATTGTCAAAATAATTGTAGATTTTTTTTATTTAGTAACCGCAGATTTCATGCATATTGAATACAATTTTTAACTCTAAATGTTTATTAAAAATTGAAATAAAAGTTTGTTCTTATTAAAAATGGTTGAATTGAATTATTTAATCTACCCAAAAAAGTATTCGCGTGTGAAAATGTGCGCTATCTTAAGGGAAACTTGAGTAGGTAGTGTGTAATAGAGTGCCAAAATCGAAAAATTAAAACATTTTTTAATCATATTTAGGTGTGTTTCCCCACCGTAATATTTTAAAGCTATTCTATAGAGACCCGCTCACTGTAAAAAAAAAAACAATCAAAATTCTAGGCGTGCTACCGTAATGGAAAGTCGCTCCCATGTTTTAATCATATTTAGGGGTGTTTCCTCACCGTAATATTTTAAAGCTATTCTATAGAGACCCGTGGCTAACTGTAAAAAAAAAATCAAAATTCTAGGCGTGCTACCGTAATGGAAAGTCGCCCCCAAAGAATCACCTTCATCACTTTCATGGGAAAATACAAATGAATTTTAAGTATTACAAAATAAGCACCACCCTTTTATTTGTCTCCTCAACAAAAACATCACGATGTGAGTGAATGGAACAATTCATAGAATAAATCAAAAACGACGTAATTCTTGTTTCAAATATTTTTAATTTTATTTGCGAACACAAAAACCAACAAAGTAGCCGGATAATTATAATAATATTAAAAGAAATTAATACAAAAATCAAAAAGAATCCAATCGACGCGACAGCAGAATTACTTCTATTGCTTTTTCACACAGCACAAACACATCTGGGTCTCCTTTGTCAGAAATAATAATATATATAAAATAATAATAATGTAATAGATTCCTCATTTATGGTATTATTTTGACACAAGCTCATTATAACTATAATGGGTTGAAAAATATTTTATGCATAACAATTTATGCAACCTTGTATAGTGGCTACATAAATCCTTATGCAGTGCATAACTATTCATCTGTTCAGCGGATTCTAATGAATACGGCTGTTAGATAATAGTTTATTTAAACTTGTTTGTATTGTATTGGTTTGTTTTAATTTTCTTTTGCTTATTTTTTTTTATTTTGTTAGTACCGAGTGTAATTTGCTGATGATGGGCGGAATGACAGCTTGAAATGCATTCGATTAAAATGGAAAAGGTTTAAAAGCAAATTAGTTCGTGTTTTCTTTTTTATTTTTTCTGTTTTCATGTTTTTGAAGTCAATAAAGGAATTTCTACCTAATTTTGATTCACTTACCTGCATCATTTGCTGTCCAGACCATTTCATTTCAACATATTTTTTTACATTTAAACCCGCACAAATTAAACAATTTAAATTTTACAACCAAAAACACAAATTCACTACCGACGCTCGCCGTAATTAATTGAAATTTTCATTCAGAAACAAGCCTTACGCTAAGGGTACATGGCATGTCCAATGCCACATGTGTATGCGTCACTGATGTCATCAAAAATAGCTGCATTTTTGCCGCATGCTTGGATTATGCGACAAACGCCACATACAAAAAATCCTATCCCAAAAACATGGCAATCCTTGGATTATGTGACAAACGCCACATGCAAACTATATGCTGAGTAGACGGCATGCTAAAGCTATCTCAAAAACATGGCAAGTACACGATATGCGGCAAACTGTGCATATGTCCATGCAAATTGGCACAATGTCGCATAAAAATACAGCTTGTGAGCACACGACATGAGAGATAGCATTGGAATAGTTGATTTTATAATACGCTATCAGTACTGCTTATTGCAAGCATTTGTAACATTTTATATTTTATTTTTCATCAGGTTTTTTTCACCTTCAGATACTCAAAAATTTCAACTTCGTCACTGTATCATTTATAGCGTGGTGTTAGTTAAAAAATACATTAAGCCTAACACACCACTAAACACAATATAGATATAATACAAATTATTCATAATTACAAGTTAAACATTAACAGCCGCATCTATAAAGACATTTTAAATGCTTCTTAACTTAAAACTTCCTCCAAATATCACTTAAGTGTGAAATAGGTCACTTAAGCCCCTCGTAACTTAAACAACATTCAGCGCGTTTAAAGGCTACGCAAAGCCAACTTAAATATATTTGGACACGAGAATTGTTTTTTTTTTATGAAAACAAATTTTGCGTAGGTTCAGTAAGAAAAAATGTATTTATGTGTGCACTGTGATTGTGAGTCTTAATTGTTTTGATTCTTTTTTTGTTTAAGAAAATAATATAAGAAAATAATAAAATAAACACAATAGGAAAAAATATATTTCATACAGACAACACAATGAGATCTATGTTAAACGAAATAGAATACACCACAGATGTAGAACAAAGTATTCGGGCAATAGAAGATGACAGAGAAAGGGAAGTTGCCAGATCAGCAATATCACACAAAATTATTGAATACAAACGAAAACTAAAAAATTCAACAATAGAAAAATTTATTTTAAAAACTTATCAAAAAACTCAAAAATTTCTTCATTCGTATAAAAACAATATAGTAGTAACAGAAGCCGATAAAGGTAGCAAAACTATTATAATGTACAGAGATGAATACAATGAAAAAATGGCTGAACTATTGGAAGATAGAAATACCTACAAAACAATACGAACAGTTCCTACTCAAAAACTTCAAAAAATTAACAATGAAATAGTAAACGATTTATTCAAAAACAAATATATAGACCAGTGGCAAAAAACAAAACTCTACTCATCAGCAGCAAACGCACCAAGACTTTATGGATTGCCTAAAATACATAAAACAAAAATTCCGCTCAGACCAATCTCTTCATCTTGTAATGTACCCTGTTACCAAATATCGAAACATATTGGTGATATTCTTAAGAATATTATTTCTGACAAGTATAACGTAAAAAATTGCTACAAGCTAAAAGAAAAACTTAAAGACACTACGGTAGATCAAGATGAAAAGTTAGTCTCATTTGATGTTGTATCGCTTTTTACCAACATACCCACCTATCTTGCTATAAAGATTATTATGAAACAATGGTCAGCAATAGAAAATTTTACTAGAATACCGAAAAAGCAGTTCTTACGCATGTTAGAATTTTGTTTAAAAGAAAATAATTATTTCCAATATGAAGATAAGCTTTTCAACCAAACATTTGGAATGCCTATGGGGAATCCATTATCCCCTACAATAGCAGATATCATACTTGACGACCTCCTTGACAATATAACAAATAGCTTAAATGCAATAAACATAAATATCAAACAAATATCTAAATATGTCGATGATATTTTTGCAATAATCAAAGATCGGGATAAAGAAACAATTTTAAAAACACTCAACAATTATTACACCAAAATACAGTTCACGATAGAAATGGAACAAAACAACAGCCTACCATATTTAGACGTAAGACTTTGTCGAATAGACGGAAAAATTTCATTTAATTGGTATTCGAAATCCACATCGTCCGGAAGAACGAATTATTACTTATCGACACAACCGTACACACATAAAATCAACACAGCAACAAATTTTATCAACAAAGTTCTAGACATAAGCGATCTGCAATTCAAATCACAGAACATAAAAACAATTTAAACCATTCTCGAAATGAACAACTTTCCGATGATTTTAATTAATAATTTATTAAAAAAGAAAACACAACAAAAACCTGACCAAACATATAATAAGACAATCAAAAATCAACAGAACGGCAACACCAACACCAAATACTATAGCATTAGATATATTCCTAATTTAACTGACAGCAAGAGCTTACACCATGCAATCAAACAAGAGAGTGCATCATATGCACATAAATCAAACAGAACACTAAGAACAATTTTTACCAACACAAAAGCTAAAATAGACAAAAGCAAACAATACAACGTCATTTATGAGGTCGGCTGCAATGGAAAGGAGGGGGAAACGTGCAATTTGGTATATATTGGAACAACTAAAAGACTATTAGGTACAAGAATGACGGAGCACAAAGCAGACATTAGAAAAGGAAAAGAATCAACGGGTCTCTCACAACATATACTTGACAGTGGACACATAGCTAACTTTGACGATGTAAGAGTACTTGATAAGGAGAAGAGAGCAAACGTGAGATTTACTCTAGAGAGCTTACGAATTCAACAAAAACTGACAAAAACAATGAATACAAAAGAGGATAGAGAAAATCCGATCGTGAGCTATGTATGCTTTGCCAATTAAATAAAGTACCTGATAGTCAACACTACTGTGATAATTTTTGTTTGTTCTTTAAAGTTATAAGTCTACTTAATGTTAATTTATTTTGTGCTGTTTCAAATTAATTTATTTACAGAGTTCTTTATATAAAAATTAAAAAAACAGAAAATTAAATTAAACTATGTAAAATCAACAAAGTTTAAAATAAGTAAGTTTTTCCCAACTTTGAAAAAGAATAATTAATTGTACAAATTTAAATAATTTAATAAAGATCGTTTAAAGGCTACGCAAAGCCAACTTAAATATATTTGGACACGAGAATTGTTTTTTTTTATGAAAACAAATTTTGCGTAGGTTCAGTAAGAAAAAATGTATTTATGTGTGCACTGTGATTGTGAGTTTTAATTGTTTTGATTCTTTTTTTGTTTAAGAAAATAATATAAGAAAATAATAAAATAAACACAATAGGAAAAAATATATTTCATACAGACAACACAATGAGATCTATGTTAAACGAAATAGAATACACCACAGATGTAGAACAAAGTATTCGGGCAATAGAAGATGACAGAGAAAGGGAAGTTGCCAGATCAGCAATATCACACAAAATTATTGAATACAAACGAAAACTAAAAAATTCAACAATAGAAAAATTTATTTTAAAAACTTATCAAAAAACTCAAAAATTTCTTCATTCGTATAAAAACAATATAGTAGTAACAGAAGCCGATAAAGGTAGCAAAACTATTATAATGTACAGAGATGAATACAATGAAAAAATGGCTGAACTATTGGAAGATAGAAATACCTACAAAACAATACGAACAGTTCCTACTCAAAAACTTCAAAAAATTAACAATGAAATAGTAAACGATTTATTCAAAAACAAATATATAGACCAGTGGCAAAAAACAAAACTCTACTCTTCAGCAGCAAACGCACCAAGACTTTATGGATTGCCTAAAATACATAAAACAAATATTCCGCTCAGACCAATCTCTTCATCTTGTAATGTACCCTGTTACCAAATATGGAAACATATTGGTGATATTCTTAAGAATATTATTTCTGACAAGTATAACGTAAAAAATTGCTACAAGCTAAAAGAAAAACTTAAAGACACTACGGTAGATCAAGATGAAAAGTTAGTCTCATTTGATGTTGTATCGCTTTTTACCAACATACCCACCCATCTTGCTATAAAGATTATTATGAAACAATGGTCAACAATAGAAAATTTTACTAGAATATCGAAAAACCAGTTCTTACGCATGTTAGAATTTTGTTTAAAAGAAAATAATTATTTCCAATATGAAGATAAGCTTTTCAACCAAACATTTGGAATGCCTATGGGGAATCCATTATCCCCTACAATAGCAGATATCATACTTCACGACCTCCTTGACAATATAACAAATAGCTTAAATGCAATAAACATAAATATCAAACAAATATCTAAATATGTCGATGATATTTTTGCAATAATCAAAGATCGGGATAAAGAAACAATTTTAAAAACACTCAACAATTATTACACCAAAATACAGTTCACGATAGAAATGGAACAAAACAACAGCCTACCATATTTAGACGTAAGACTTTGTCGAATAGACGGAAAAATTTCATTTAATTGGTATTCGAAATCCACATCGTCCGGAAGAACGAATTATTACTTATCGACACAACCGTACACACATAAAATCAACACAGCAACAAATTTTATCAACAAAGTTCTAGACATAAGCGATCTGCAATTCAAATCACAGAACATAAAAACAATTTAAACCATTCTCGAAATGAACAACTTTCCGATGATTTTAATTAATAATTTATTAAAAAAGAAAACACAACAAAAACCTGACCAAACATATAATAAGACAATCAAAAATCAACAGAACGGCAACACCAACACCAAATACTATAGCATTAGATATATTCCTAATTTAACTGACAGCAAGAGCTTACACCATGCAATCAAACAAGAGAGTGCATCATATGCACATAAATCAAACAGAACACTAAGAACAATTTTTACCAACACAAAAGCTAAAATAGACAAAAGCAAACAATACAACGTCATTTATGAGGTCGGCTGCAATGGAAAGGAGGGGGAAACGTGCAATTTGGTATATATTGGAACAACTAAAAGACTATTAGGTACAAGAATGACGGAGCACAAAGCAGACATTAGAAAAGGAAAAGAATCAACGGGTCTCTCACAACATATACTTGACAGTGGACACATAGCTAACTTTGACGATGTAAGAGTACTTGATAAGGAGAAGAGAGCAAACGTGAGATTTACTCTAGAGAGCTTACGAATTCAACAAAAACTGACAAAAACAATGAATACAAAAGAGGATAGAGAAAATCCGATCGTGAGCTATGTATGCTTTGCCAATTAAATAAAGTACCTGATAGTCAACACTACTGTGATAATTTTTGTTTGTTCTTTAAAGTTATAAGTCTACTTAATGTTAATTTATTTTGTGCTGTTTCAAATTAATTTATTTACAGAGTTCTTTATATAAAAATTAAAAAAACAGAAAATTAAATTAAACTATGTAAAATCAACAAAGTTTAAAATAAGTAAGTTTTTCCCAACTTTGAAAAAGAATAATTAATTGTACAAATTTAAATAATTTAATAAAGATCTACAAAACACCCCTGAAGAAGTCGTGAATAACGACGAAACGTCGGGAAAAGATGAAATAGACTTGTTTTATTTGCATTAAAGAAAAAATTGACCAAAAAAGCCTACAAAAAAATAACTTAAAAATATAATTGAAAATAATTGGTCACATAAAAAATTCCTATAAGAAATAATGATGTTTGGTATTTAATTCCATCAAATAAATTCAGTTGCTGAAAATTGTTTTATTATTTGTTTATGCCCCCACAAATTTTCTTACCGATATATATGTAGGAAAGAAATTTCTGAAAACAAAATAAAAAAACAAACCTAACCAAAAGGGAATGGTTTCATTTCTTCCGTCTTCTGTGTTTGACGGTGCATACACACATAAAAACAGTTACTTCTCTTTCTGTCTTATTATTTGTACGCTATTTTGTGTATGCCTTTTTTTTTGTAATATGACAGAAATAGCCTGAGTGTGAAAAATTTACTAGAAATTTGTAGCAGTTTTGTCAATTTTCTTGCGTTACGTTACATTACGGCTGTTAGTATGAAAGGAATATTGATTATAGATATAAATTTAAGTAACGTCATTTAAAGGCAACTTTAATATTTAAGCAAGCTTAACTAAATAACCTCTGAAAGGCATTTTTAGATAATTTTATAGATACGTCTGTAACAGTATTATTTATAAACACAGTTGAACGCTTGCATAGAGCTATGCACGCTTTAAGATTCCTCTGAACGCAAAAACGTGATTTATAAAATTTTTGCAACGTTGTATAGAGGCAATATAAGCTAAACGCTTTTGGAGGTTGTTTAGAGCCTACATAAAGGCTGTTTAGTATTGAAATGTCAGTTTGACTTACACACAACATCAATTAATGTAGATAGATATTAGGGGGTGCTTATTTCTGCGATGTTAGTGTTGAAATCTCACTTACATACTTTTAATATAAATCAATATATCAATAAGTAAATATGTTTTTGTCTATTTATTGTTAATTTTGTTGGGATATTGTTTAAAAAAAAGGAATATCTTTTGTACAATCTTTATTTTAAAGAACTTCTATCAAAATTTTACAACTCTTCCATCTGCTATGGCTTATATGTTAGTGTTAACCAGTTTCAATAAAATTTTACACAAAATCACGATCATCACTTTACGGAAAAATACAAATAAAATTTAAGCATTGCCAAAAATGAGCCACCCTTATATTTTTCTCAACAAAACCCACGCTGTGAGTGAATGGAATAATTCATTCAAATGCACATTCTTTTCTTTTGAAAAAAAAACAAAGGTTTTAATCAAAACTAACATTTCGATAATTTAGAAGTCAAATACTGATTTGTGTTGACAAAAGACGTCCGTCGGTTTGCTTGGCTGTGCGTCCCGCCGAATCAGTGGATTTGCTTCAAATTTGGTGTGAAACATTCTATATTATTTCATAGGAGTGAGATTCAATTTTTTGTTTTAGCTTATCTCGAAAGAACGGTCATACAAAAATTTTGGATTTATCAAACTTTCTAAACAAAACGGCTGTAATGGTTTTGATAGAACTTCATATATGTAATCCCTAGAACAGTTTTTGTAACAATGCATAGGTTTTTCCAAAAAAAAAAAATCGAAGGACTGAAATAAATGTTTGGGGTTTTTGTGCAAATTACCGGTTTCTTACTTGTTTTGAGATATTCCCGAATATCTCGTTATTGGCTTTTTTATTTTGACAAAATTTTACAATTCTTTAGGTACTTCTAAGTTAGTCAAAAAATATTGGCCAAAATTTTAAACAGCCAGATTTGTATAAATAGATTTTTTTTAATGTCCCGATTTGTCCCTGATTTTGTGCCATGACATCCCGATATTAAGCAAATTTAATCAAGCAGCCCTAGACAGAGGACCCGAAAAGGGATTTAAAATCCCTAAACCCGCGAAGCGGGCCACCCAAGGTACTGTTTACTACAAAAAAACTTTGATAACAGATCGATTGACAACATAGGCGCCTGTCAGACCACTCACAGTGGTGCGAGAGCGGAAAAGAGTCTTTTGAAAAAGTCATATCTATCCTTTTAAACTTTATGTTTAAGTACTCTTAGATAACCCAAGCGTATGATTTAAAAGTATTTTTTAAGATATATATTGTATGTTCTGATTAACAAGCCCTCAAAGTTGAAAAATCATTTTACTCGAATCGCGAACCGTATTTTCAACAAATTTTGAGATGTTTTTTTTCCGAAGTTCCTTTAAATAAATTCCCTAGCTTCTTAAATAATTTAATTGGTCTATTTTCGATTATCTACAAATAAAAAAAAATATTGATTATTTATAAAAGATACCTTCTAAAAGTAACCTGAAGCTTTAGTATTAAGAAAAATGTTTTTTTTTAAACTTTTTGATTTAAAACAAAAGCGCCAAAAGATACCAAGAAAGTAAGTATGCCAGCATGTGCTCAATATATTCATGTTAAAGCACAGAAGCTGCAAATACGTGCAGATGTGGAAGTTATGTACAAAAATGTCTCACTGAATCGGATTTCAAAAAACTCCGTCTTGACGGTGGTGTTTACCAAAAAGTTTGATTTCTTCGGCATTAACTGTCAGAATGAACTGGTTAAGCCCATTATTTTAAGAAAAAATGTTAAACTTTATTTTAAAAATAAAACAAAATTAATACATTGACCCAGGGCTGAGAATTTCGATTTTTGCGAAACCATTTATTTCTGCTTGGAAAATTTTTCAACTTTCAACTCAATTTTTTTGAAAACAACACACGAAAAATAATATAGTTTTATGATATTTTGAATTATATAATAGAGCTTAACACAAAATAAAGAAAAGGATTAGGGATAATCCTTTAATTTTTTTTAATTTTTCGCTAAAAGTAGGACAGGTAAAAATAAAAAAAGGTTTTCTTTTAAAGTTTTATTGATTTGTTTTTGTTGTGTATTGCGTAATTTTGTATTACCTGTAAGGATTAGTAATGGCTTATGAGAATGAAAGGATTAATGAAAAAAAGTCAGTATTGAGTTATTGAGCATTTGTGCAAGGTGTGTAAGAAAAATTTTAACTCTTTGATCAACCAATAAATGAAAGTGAAGTGAAATATAATAACAAACATATATAGTGAATTCAATACATTAAAATGGATTCAATCGAAATTCCTTATTCAGTGTTGTGTAGTGAACTAATTACTACTAATGGTCATGACGCTCAAAATCTTCGATCATATTTTGAGAGGGAATATCAGAATTAAAGAAACGTTTTATGTCTCATTTTTTAAGTCGATGGAACGCAGTTCATAGAAAAAAAGTCATTTTGAAAAAAAATACACTCATTGGCTCGAAGGGGTTTTCGAAGTAGAACTAACCCAAAGTGTATAGCCCAAAACGTCAACTAATATGGGAAGACCACGAAAGAGTTTTGACGAATGCTGTGATTGATCTAAAAGGTATAAGAGGGACGAAATTAGAAATATATTTCCTCAAAAAGAGATAAACTATGCAGCAACATCAGAGAGCTTTTCCTGTTCACATTTTGATCCGGATAAGGCTCTTGCATTATTTATACAAGCAGAATTGTCGAAACGCCAATATGAAGTATTGAGACATGCCCTAAAAGACGAAGGACATGATGTTTTTTCACCTTACATTAAATTACTGGAAGCAAAGAAAAAGTGCTATCCTTTAGATATAAACATTACGGAAACCTCAGCAAGTGTGCAACTACAAAAATTGTTAGACCACACTGCAACAAGGTTATTAGAAGGAAAGACATCAGAGGAGACAACCAGAATTGAAGGACAGTCTTTAACACTGTACACTAAATGGGGATGTGATGGTGCCTCTGGACAACCACAATACAGTCAAACATTTGACAATAAAGAAACTTCGGACGCTAATATGTTTATGACATCTTTGGTACCAATTCAAATGACTATGGAGGATAACAGGGATATTATTGTGTGGAACAACAATCGACCATCTTCTACAAGATACTGCAGAGCCATCCAATTTTCTTTTGTTAAAGAAACTGCAGAAATCATACGAGACGAGAAACAAAGCATAGACACGGAAATCAATAATTCAACCCAGACGATAATTCAAATAGGCGAACGTCAGTTTACAATCAAACACGAATTCATGTTCACAATGCTGGACGGGAAGACAGCCCAACCTGTAAAAGAAACTCCTGCAGCTTCTTCCTGTTTTATATTTTTTTTTTTTTTTTTATACTTGTCACGCACTCAAGGGGTTATTAATACCCTTAACATGTAAAACACAGTGCGAGTGTTAGGAAAATAGGATAGGGTTAAAAAGGAGATACCGATGCACATTGGTTTTGAATTTCTGAATATCATAATGATAGGGAAAAATAGAGTAAGGTATAACATTCCACATTCGTGTTGTGCGGCTAAAAAAAGAATCCCTATACTTGACAGTACGTCCGAAATTGGGCTCAAGGGTAAAGTGATGAGCATTCCTAGAAGCGCGAGTATTGCGGTTAAATTGTTTAAGGGGAGGAATGCAACTAGCTATTTCACTGGAAAACTGTTTGTTAAAGTAGCGATAAAATAAGACAAGACATGAAACATTACGTCGGTGCTCTAGAGATGTATCTGTTTCCGTTATGGTTTTGTCACATATCATTTTTAAAGCTTTTTTCTGTATACTGTCCAACAGACTCAAGTATGTTGAAGGAGCACCTGCCCAGATATGCGAATTGTACTCAAGCTTTGGACGGATGTACGCCTTATAGATCGTAGCCAGATCAGAAGAGGAAAAAAATTTC